>JANAVB010040218.1:25714121-25862324 GCA_029216955.1 Iris pallida | reverse complement strand
TAAATAATAAAAAATTTAATATACCAATAATAGGCATTGCATCTACTTACATGGGTGCATTTGATCTCACTACATACCTACCCGGGTTCTGGTTTATTTTGGGTCCAGTTCGAACTAATTGGTGCAACGGGTCTCTTACAAGTCCCCAATATAATAATAGTTAAATAATTAGATTATTTATAGGGTCGTGTCACAACTTAGCCTGGTTTTCCTAGTTAGGGCATCACTATGGCTCAGCCTTCCTTGACATGGCTAATATACTAGTCAAGGCACACCACTGCACTATCCGTGCCATGATTTTAGTCGTCTGGTACTCAAAAACTCAACCATGGCTAAAGTCATCTACCGTAATAATTAACCAAATAATTATTTATAAAATTCTAAAATCACTATTTAAATCAAATAAATAATAAAAAATTAAAAAAAAACTCCGGGAAGGGAAGCTACAAGTTGTAACCAATTTAGAAATATGGATGAGCAATAAATATTATATTTTATGATTTTTGAGCATCTTGGCCGTGACAGCGTTCTACCGCCGACTCTGCGGCGTAGGCTGGCTTGGACACGTCTCGTATCCAAAAAAGCGGATGCAGGTCGTGACAAGTTTTTGTAGTGGCTCATGCAGGTCCGTTTTCGCAAAAGGTTGCGAACTCGTGATAGTACTTAGTCGAACTATTGCGAGCCTGCGACTAGGAAATGCTCATTCACAATTAGGATTGAATTAACTAGGAAAATGATTAGGAATAGGAGTCCCTTATTAATTTGATTATTGGGTAGTTAAGGATTAGGCCATGCAATTTACTAAATTTAGATGACCTGGAAGGTTTTATAGATACACTATTACATTTTGATACGATGATATTTCTAAGGTGGATAGACCATTTACTCATCAACTTAGGCCTTCCTGGAACCCAATTCTTGACCGTAACCCCTCTTTCCGAAAGTTTGGAAAATGTCCTTTTATTTAATTGTTTGAATTAAAATGTGATTCTTAGAATTTTTTTTAAATATTTATTATAGAAGGCCTTAGCCACGGTTAAGTTTAGGAGTGCAAGATGACCAAGAATTTTGGCACTGAGAGTGTAGTTGAGTGCCTTGACTAGTGTTCTAGCCATGGTAGTGGAGGCCGAGTTATAGGAATACACTAACTAAGAAAACCAGGCCAAATCGTGACATAACCCTAGGAATAAATAAATTATTTATTATTAAGATTATTGGCTTTTAGAAGACCCGTTGTCCCAAATTAGCCCGAACTCAACCCAAGTCCTAGTGGTCATGTAGTACGACCAATGTCGTCCATGTAGCTATATAGATGTGTATATATTGGTAGTCCATTTCTAGTATTGGAAATAATTTCTATAAATTATATACTGAATATAATATGTATTATTGCTATTTAAATTGTATTTCTTGGAAATAGGATAACCTCCTCTTAGAATGATAATTTAGGATTTTTGGGATTTACTTAGACTATACTTATATATTTGTGTATGAATAGGTAGACATAGTATTTTATACATATTTTTTCTCGATCTTGAATATTAGAAAAATATAAATTTAATATATATTTCTTTTGCCTTCGGTCATTTTCTCCATAATCATGATCATTTGTACAACTTTATCTTACGTCTTTTCTAAACACCGCCATATCATAAGTTCGTATCACTTATATTCTTTCCTTGGACCAAAGGAATTTTTTTATAACTCCTCCCTCAATTGTCTATTAATCTCGAATTAAGTTGTTGGATTCAAAAGTTTTCCTCTCAACGTTGAATATTGAATATCGGTGAAATAAGGGTTATAAGTTTTTACTTATCTTGCCTTCGACCATGTCCTTTCTAATCAATCGTTTAAATTTTCAAAAACTGATACCTCCCCTTCAAGGATGGATACGTACACTTTCTTATAATGATCAATTTCCTAGCTTTCTCCATCATGGTCAATTTGTTTCAGGATTTTTGAACCTCCGTTGAGATTTTAAGGATGTAGTTGAAGGGATGATCGGTGACTTATGATGGCAGACAGCCGTGCACTGTCGCCACTTATTTGACTTATGGAGATTGTGGGTTCACTGCAGCCAGCAGCGCACTGGCGAGGCATGATCCCTAAGTTGAAGTAATCTCGAGTAAGTATAAGTTATCGAATATTGTCAAAGCTATATTTTGGTCGTCCTATCTTCGTCTTTAAGTTGTTATGTCCAGATTGGATAGAGTTGATAGGGTATTCGTTACCGTATCCTTGCTTGAGTCGTGGAATCAAGAGTTTATTGCATCTAGCTGTACACTGACGAGGCATAAATTCTCGGTAAAATGACTTTGATTATGTTTACGAGTTTCGAATACCATGAGGACTACGTCTTATTGGCTTATAACTATTAAGTTTTCAAATTGAATTGTGCCTATTCCTAATCACAATCTTCTCAATAAACAGAAAATTCTCCCTTCTTTCTTATCCTTCTATTTTTCAGGTTGTCATCTTTTAATGTAATTTCGACTGGATTCCTAAGCTTATCTAGATTTTGATTCTAAACTCGTGCCTAAATAATTATGGATAAATATTTTAAGCATATCGAAACAATTTTGGAGTTGATCATCCTTGAACAATTTCGATCGTGACTAGACCTTTTTTTTTATATTTCGATCGAGTCAATTCGTATCCTTTTCTAGGTTTGATTCTATGATCATGCCTAACAATCGTTCATGTTAGAACGATTTCGATTGGATCATCCTTAAATATTTTGATCACGACCAAACTATTCGATTCTATTTCGATCGTGCCAACTCGCCTGTCATTCTAGAATTCAATTCCATGATCGTGCCTAAATAATTTTGTTCAACTAGTTGTTCGTACCAAGATTATTTCAATTTTGATCGACCTTACACCATTTTTATCGAGACTAAATCACAACCGCGTCTATAATTTCAACTAAATCATAGCTAAGGTTACACTATCATTCCAACTATGGTCACGACTATTTTGATCATGATCATGCTCGTGCAAAATTCCTATTTTCACCTTGCTTGGATGACTTGCACGATTAGTCTTGATCGTGACTGCATCTTAAATGCGACTAAAATCATGTTTAGATTTTATCGAGAACCTTGGTCATTCCTTAAAAGGCGGGTAATGACTCAACCATGCTGACCATAGATTGGTCATGCCCAACCATTTCACTCTTGATCGTTCTAAAAATAAAAAAAAACATTTGCTTATCAACTAGACCATTTGATCGAATACTGGTCATACCAAATCACACTCTCTCTTTGTCTATTATCTTTTTACACATGACTAATTAGATCATGAATCATATCACTCCCTTGATTGTACAATTCGTCGTTTTATCCATATCAATCAAAATTTTGGTTTCTGATTATTCTTCATAGTCGTGCCTAATCGTGCTCTTTGAAATTTTGGAGACGAATTATTCTAAGGTGGGTAGGTCGTAAGTCCACTTTCCGTTTTCTTACATTCTCCATTTTAGTTTTTTTTAGTTTTTTTCCAAAATCAGGGAAATAATTTTATTCTATTTCTATTTTATATATTTTGGAAAAAAAAGGAGTGAGGAGAGATTTGCATAACTTTAGAAGAGATTTTATTCCAAGATTATTTGAATTACTATTTTATCAAGGGTTATATTAAATTCAAATATTACTATATTATTTTAGAAAATATTGTATTTGTGAAAATAAACAGCTATAAGTATCTGAATTGTTCTTAACAATATTTTGACAATTGATTTTTTTTACAAGGATTACTTAAAGTAATAAGTATTATTCTAGACAATATTTTATGAATAAATTGGGGGCATGATTGGGTCAATCCCTAGATTCCCTTTTCTGGAGTTTCAAAAATTTTTATCAATTTTTTATTTATTTATTCACATTTTATTTGTCGGGGTTGAAGGCATATTTCGTCGAAACTTTGTTTATGATTATTTTCCTTAGCAAACTTGTTTCAAAATTGAAGATGAGAGCATTTTAGACCTTCAAATCTTTTCTTCCTATTTCATTTATTTATTTGATCAATTTCCTTTATCATAAAGTTCTACTACCTCACCAACCTACCAAGACTGAATATCCTGCTAGTCCTTAAATTCGAGGACGAATTTATTTTAAGGTGGGTAGATTTGTAGCTCCCCTTCCCGAAAATTCTGAAATATTTTATTATTTATTTTATTTGAATGGTGATTTTTTTGCTTTTATAAATAATTATTTAGTTAATTATTACGGCAAATGACTTTAGCCATGATTGAGTTTTGAAATACAAGACAACCAGGAATCAAGGCACGGAAAGTGCAGTGGCGTACTTTGGCTATTGTTTAGCTATATTAGGGAAATGTCGAGCCATAGGGTGTTCTAACTAGGAAAATCAGGCCAAGTTATGAGTTAACCTCTATAAATAATTAGTTATTTATTAATATAAATGATTTTAGGAGACCCGGTTGTACCAAGTTGGCCCAGACTGAACCCAAACCGAGCACAAACCCATGTGGACATATATTACGTCCAAAGAAGGCCCATGTAGATAATTATGGGGATGATAATTAGTGTATTTCTAGTAAATAAATAAGTAATTTTTATATAAATGGGCTTTGTATATGAGATGTGTGTAGTGATATTTGGTTTCTGAGTGTATGATGGCATGTCTTAGGAAATGTCTTTTGGGATTGTGAGAATTGCTAGGCTATATGGATACTGGTGAATATATAGGTACGTATATTTATGGTATACAGATACTAGGCATTACGTGTATATTAATGTATCTTATTTATATAAACTTCATAAATATTTCTTATATTTAATTAAAGTGTGTATATATTTATTGGTAGCTTATTTGATAGACTCGTTTTATATAAGTATAATAATACATATTATATGGTATATAGGTATTTATCATATATGAATAAATATACAAGTAAATAAATGTAAATAGTTATATGTAATATATCTATATAAAACTAAAAGATTAGTTAAAATTTTAGTAATAAAATGGTTTAAGTAATAGTTTATTATAAAATGTCAGTGCATTTTGGGTGACGCGAAGAGAATATGTGTACTACTTAATGCTATAATTATGTATATATTAGTAGTATAATAATACTAATAATATAGCTAAGATGTATTTTGTAAGTTAGTTATTTAAAATAATGTTAATAAAATCCTGAGCTAAGTTAGTTATTTAAAGAGTAATATTTTGTAATAGTTTATTATAAAATGGTTTAAATGCTAAATAAGCCCCAACCGAGCAAAAGAGGAAGTCCTAGCCCAACCAAGCAGCCCACCCCGATCCTGAGAACCCCCTCGGCCCCGTTTGCAAACACAGTTATATATATGTATGTTCGGGAAAGAAGAAGAACGAAAACTCGCAAAACCCTAACCCCGATTCCAGCCTACCCCAACGTCGACCCCCAGCCACCCTGGGAGGCATCCACACGGCCGCACACCACCGCGCGAGCGCCGAAGCCGGCCGGCCAAGCCGCCACGGCCGCGCGCGCGCCAAGGAAAAGCAGTTCGCAGCAGCAGCATCTTTAGCGGGGGACTTTGCGACGGGATTCTCGACGCGTGGCCAACCAAATACGGATCTATCTCCACGGGTATGCTCACAACCTATAGGGATGTAAACTCTTTCAATTAGTTTATTTCAATTCGCACCACGTGCGATAGAAAGCGAGTTCCAAATCGAGGAAAAAACTCAATTTCTGGATGTTTTAGACTGTCCTGGAAACCCGACTTTGAAGGCCTATTTCGGTCGAACCTTTGATCAATTTCGAAATCCACCTCAATAGGATTTAAGACAACATATACACCTTCTAAACTCTGTTTACGGATGTTAATTTCATTTATTATAATCAATAAAAGTCTGACTAAAAATCAGTAAAAACTTGTTTTAAAACTGTTTTTAAACACATTGAAAACCTTCGATACGACGTGCGTCCCGCCAATCCGGCGACGTAAAGTATGTATCGGCTTCGAGGACGTGTGGGTTTCGATGGAATTCAAATTGGTTGCGTGTGCGCGACGAATTTGATGCGTATCCGTCGAAATTTACCGTATCGACCTCTGTGCAAATTTCTCAATTACTTTGTGCACGTTCGTCAGATCGAGACGAAACTTGCACCAACATGACCGTATCATTTTTCTGGTCCTGTATGCCAAATTTGGTCCGATTCTGAGACAGTTGATCGGATCACCGTTTTGTGGGTCCCACGGTCCGACTCAACGGACGATTTTGTGTACGGCCCGCCGAAATCCAACTTTGGACATACGGTTGGGTTCATATCAAAAAACCGAACCTGTTGACATATAGTTTGACGACTTTAGAGACCATAGACTTTGGCACGCTTTTTGGTGCAAAGCGGATCCAACGGCGATACCGTTTTGATCTAAAATTACCGTTTTGCCCTTGTGTCCAGAATTGGACTTAAGGACAGACAATTCTAGCTAATTTGACTATTCTGAAACATTGGTAATGTTTATTTCAGCATCCGGAGACTTTTTTGCATGTGTTGATTTTAGTGACTCATCTGAGTGGTTGTACTATCGGTTTCACCAGCAAAGGACCTCATGCAAGTACACTTTTTGATTGCTTTTTGATTCATAGTAGTCTATACATTTCATGTTTATACATATGTCTTGCTGTTTGTTGACACGCTCGTCACACAGAGTAGTCGGGAGGAGAAATATCTTAGTAGACATGTAGACTACCAAGAACTATCTCCCGTGTCTTTCGTGGAGAATAGCAGTTGCACACGACACGTGCAGGGTGCCGGATTTATCTCCTAGCCGTTCACATGTCGAAATAGATATTTCAAATCACATAGATAGTTGTATTTTATTTGTTTTTCTTGTCTTCTCCACCACTTGCCATGTCATCAGTACCTTCTAGTTTTATCTCTCATATGTCATTTTCATGTCTTGTTAATTCTATTGTGTTCTCGCATTGTCGTCGATTTGTGTGCTTATTCTATTCCTGACTGAAAGCTAACATTTTTCAAGTTAGCTGCGGCTCCACTTAGCATGGGGAGATACGGGTGTACTTGCAGGTAGAGACCTAAAAATTAGATAGAAGTGGTATCACTTTCATTAATTGTAAGAATCTTATATTTCCTTTTAATATAAATGTTGTAAGAGTTGTAACCAATTTAGAAATGTGAATGAGCAATAAATGTTATATTTTATGATTTTTGAGCATCTTGGCCGTGACAGCGTTCTACCGCCGACTCTGCGGCGTAGGCTGGCTTGGACACGTCTCGTATCCTAAAAAACGGGTACGGGTCGTGACAGTCTAAGAAGATGTCTCGAATTTCCTCCATCCCAGGTGGCTGGAATACTTTTGTTGTAAATAGAGGGATGTATGTATGGAACGACTATGTAATTGGCGTTTATTTTGTAATCGAGTCATGTTGTAAGCCCGCACGACATGATTGTAATAAAGTATTATAAATGATGTTTATTATTAATAAAATGCAAATTTTCTCTATCTCAATGTGTTTTTCAATTTCTCTACGTACTCCCTTAGATGTTGTGTTTCAGATAACCTTATGACTATGCCTTGTGCATTCGCAACCTAGGTTCGTACGACATCACGCCCGGGGGACGACTAACGATTCTTCGGAATCGGGCCGTGACAACGTATAGGTTAGCCAAGCAAAAAATGTGTGATAGCCATCGTATGATGTGCCTTATTAGCTCAGTCATTCACATATCGAAAGATATTTCAAAATACTGTTTGATTAGTTCTACTTGTTCATATTCATTTTCTAGTTGTCTTGTTCATACATGTTCCTGCTAGTAGTTTATTATACATGTTATCGTTTGCAGTTCATATACATGTTCCTTTATTCTTAGATTGCAACTGTATTGTCTAGCTTTATTTTGTATTAAGTTACATAAATACAATCGGGTTGTACTTTATTTATTTTCTGACTGGATCATTGTGGGTGACTTGGCATGCTTCCTACTTTTGCGCTAAGGACCGTACAAGGAAGATAATGATATTGGAGGGCGATCTTATATTATAGATAGATTAGTTAGTTTTTTTTATTTAAATGTTTAGTGGATTTGTTCCTAAAAATCATTTATGTTGTATTATTGGATTTATAAATAAAATAGTTATTGTGAATGAGCAATTAGATATGATTTTGTTGTATTTGAGATTGGCATTGAGACCTAGACTGTGTATTACCGTCGATGTTGCGACGTAGGTTAGACTTGGCTACGTACTCATATCCCGAAAAATGGGAGCGGATCATGACAAGTTTTTTGGTGGCCCATGCAGGTTTGTTTTCGCAAAATTGTGCAAACTCGCGATAGTACTTATATTAGTCATACTACTGCGAGCCTGCGACTAGGAAGTACTCATTCACAATTAGGATTGATTTAATTTAAGGATAATGGCTAGGACTAGGTATACCTTAGGAAGTTCTCATTCAATTTAACTGTTGGGTAGTTAACGTTGCCACATAGGTCATGTAATTTAAGTAGAAATTTTTATAGAAGGATATTCCATTGTGTTTTGACAAGATGGTAGGATCAAAGGTGGGTAGACTATTTACCTGGTATACCTATGACTTCTTAGGATTCAATTTCTAATCTTGGTCATTTGTGCAATTCAATTTTCTGCCTTCTCTAAACATCGTCATATCGTAAGGTCTGTATTGCTTATTTATTTTCCTCTAGCTATGAGTAATTATTTTCTAAGTGTCAATATTTTGTTTCCATCAATTGACTTTTGAGCCTAATCTGATTCAATTACCTATATATATATTAGTTCCAAGTCGTCTTCGTTCATTTTGAGATCGTTTTATTTTCAAAATTGATACTTTCACTTCAAGGACAGATACTTACACTTTTTCTATCATGATCGTCTTGGAACTTGTTTGAATTTCTAGAAGCTCCTTTGAAATTTTATGGATATAGTTGGAATAATTTTCGTTGACTTACAATGGCAAGACAGATGCACACTGTCGCCATTTATTTAAATTATGGAGACTACGAGTTCACTATAGCCAGCAGCGCATTGACAAGACATGACCCCTAAGTTGAAGTAATCTCAAGTAAGCATAGATTATCGAATATTATTAAAACTATGTCTTAGTTGTCATATTTTGATCTTCGAGTTGTTATGTCAACATTGGATAAAGTTAATAGAATATTCGATACCATATCATATTTGAGTCGTAAAATTAAGAGTTTACTACAGCCAGATCTATACTGGCTAGGCATGGATTCTCTGTAAAACGACTTTAAATATACATACGATTTTTAAATACTATAGAGACTATATCTTTTATTAGTATATGACTATAATTTTTCCAAATTGATTTGATATTTTATTTCTTATTATCGTCTTCTCAATAAACTGGTACTTCTTCCTTTCTTATCTTTCCTATTCAAGAATCGTCATTTAGTTTCTTCCTTGTAATCCTTCAATTATATCTTGATTCTATTACATTAGATTCAAAATCGTACATAGATTCTAATTTTATGATCGTGCCAAACCGATTCCGATTTGATCATTCTTAACGACTTTTTGATCGCCACTAGACTATTTTAATTTTATTTCGATCGTGCTAGTTCGCATCTTTTCTTTTGATTCTATCCACGGTTATTTTTGACTAACTGATCATAAATCGTATCATTTTCTTAATTATATTTTTTGTCGTGCTTATTCATATCGATTGATCGTATCATCTTTTGATTATATTCTTAGTCGTGCCTAATTGTGCCTTTTGAAATTTCGGTGATAAAATTTTTCTAAGGTGGGTAGACTTGTAAGTCCACTTCCCAAATTTTTAATTTTTTTATTTTTATTTAGTTTTAAATATTTTTCTAGTTAGAAAATAAATTTTATTTGAATTTCTATAAAAGGTAACGATAAATATTTTTTAGTGACAAAAGATTTGTCAAATTATTTAAGATTTGAGTGTATAAAATAGATTTTAAATATTATTTGATAATACTAAATATTATTTTGAATTATTATTGTAATCAAATATTAGATTTAGATTTGATTAATTTAGTTTTGAAATTAAATATGTATTATCTTTGACCAATAAAAGGATTTGCTAAATTATTTTTATAAGATTTGGATTTATGCAAATAGACTTTAAATTTTATTTGATAATATTGGATATTATTTTAAATTATTATTATGACCAATTAATAGATTAAGTTTTGATCAATCTATGATTGATTTGATTTAAATTTATGGAATGATTTATCCATAGGATTTCTAATCTTTCCTATTTAGGATACCTCCCACCTATATATAGGAGAGACTTTTACTTATTTTCTTCCAACACCAAAATCTTTCCAACATAATTATCTGATCCTAAGTAGGTGATTGATACCCATTATATATACCCTTATGAACATCTCTCATCTTTTCCTATCTCAAAATTCTCTCTTTTTTGTCCGAAAAGCCCAAAATTCGTCATAAATTTAACATCGTCTTTTTGAAGCTATAGCAACTTCGCGAGGCCGTTGTGACCAACTCCAGACTCCGTTTCATCTCCAATTTTTTTTGTTAGAATTGTATCGAGGTTAGTTTTCCAAATCCATAACTTAATTTCTGTAATTATGAATGTAAATTTCTGAAAAATTATTTGAGTGCTAGTTGTCCAAAAAAATGATATGTCGTACTGCTTTCGAGATTTTGGGAGATCACGAACTCCGTTTTGCGAACCGTTTGATGGTTTGGAAAGCTGACACATATATCTATAACATATTAATTTTCTAAAAATTAATAAAATAGTTTCATATTTTGTTTATTTTTAGAACTCATAGATGACCGATGATTCAGCGAATTAGTAGCGGTTAGCCATAATTACGACAACTTTCAACCAAATCAAGATTGTGTCACACACGTCAATTGCAACTTAACTTGAGACAGGTACACTATTGCTTTATGTGCTTATTACATTATAATGCTATCTTTATTGCATTTTATTGAGTATCTCGTTGAGATACGATTGTGATACGATAGACTTGATTGTATCATTGCTCGTTTATTGACTGTTAGTGAGTCGGGGAGAAATGCTAAGTAGATGTGTGAACAAATCCCAATGAATGTAAATTTTTATCTAGAACAGAACAAAAAATATTCTTTTACTTTAATGAAATCCGGAGTCGTGTCGGATAAGTGAACATTAGTTTCTTATCATTCATTCAATGAGCATCTTGTATTTCATAGAAATTGGGGGTAATGTAGTCCTTACGCAGCTAAGTCATACACCTCACGTATGGGTTAGCCGTACAAAAAATGTGTGATAGCCATCGTATGATGTGCCATATTAGCCCATCCATTCATATGTCGAAAGATATTTCAAAGCACTGTTTGATTAGTTCTATTTGTTTATGTTCACTTTTCAGTTATCTTGTTCATACATGTTCCTGCTAGTAGTTTATTGTGTATGTTATCGTTTGCAGTTCATATACATGTTCCTTTACTGTTATATTGTATCTCTATTATCTAGTTTTATTTTGTATTAAGTTACATAAATGCAATAGGGTTGTACTTTGTTCCTTTTCTGACTGGATCGTTGTAGGTGATTTAGCATGCTTCCTACTTTTGCGCTAAGGACCATACAAGGGAGATAACGATCTTGGAGGGCGACCTTAGATTCTAGATAGATTAGTTAGTTTTTATTTATTTAAATGTTTAGCGAATTTGTTTCTAAAAATTATTTATGTTGTATTATTGGATTTGTAAATAAAATAGTTATTGTGAATGAGCAATTAGATATGATTTTGTTATATTTGATATTGATATTGTGATCTAGACAACGTACTACCGTCGATACTGCGACGTAGGCTGGACTTGGCTACGTACTCGTATCCCGAAAAGCGGAAGCGGGTCGTGACACTCTCATCTTAATCAATTGGATCCACTAACATTATTCTAGTCATATGAATAATTCTAGCAAGGCACAACATATTTTATAGTGTTGGTGTTCATATACAACATGTAAAACTAAATTGTGCCTAGACGTGATACAAGTGCTACAACATATATATATTTTTTTATCTTGTATATTATCGTACATAGATATTTGTGTCAACTATGATCTATTTGTGTACATTTTAACATGAAATTAATCTATATGCACAATCACGTATATCACTAATTTACATGACAAAATTAATTCCACCTATGAACAACACATGAACATAACATTAACCATGACTGAAACTTAGATTCTCCCACCTATATATTCACAATAAACTATTCTAGTTTCTGAACATAAAAGTGTAGGATTGGTTCAATAAGAATTTGGCATTGGTTATAAGAATTGTTGTGGTGTCTAGGCATGTGACTAGTTCTACACAAGAATATATCAAATCATGCATATAACATAAAAAATATTATATATATATATATATATATATATATATATATATATATATATATATATATATATATATATATATATATATATTGAAGCAATGGGTACTTGTGGCGAACTCGCCTCCGCTGGGGCTCGAACTATATATATATATATATATATATATATATATATATATATATATATATATATATATATATATATATATATATATATTCTGAATTTAAAAAAAAAAAATATATATATATATATATATTCTGAATTTAATCATAAAAGTGGTGTTTATGAGGAGGTTGCATGGATTTCATCATGAAAAAATGTCATGAGCAAGTAGGTGCACTTATATTCAATCTATGTTCCATTCATATAACCATTTAACCAATCGATTTAATAATCATGAACAACTGAATATACAACTTTTACTTCTGAAATTAAACCTAAAAATGGTGATTAACATTTCTTAAGACATGGCTACTTGGGGACTAGTCATCGAGATATAATAATACAATTTGCTGCACACAAAATAGCCTATGGTTTAATTCGGTGTATTCTAATTGTTAATGGATAGATAGACGAAGATGTGTACCTAAATATGTATAAAATCTAAAGAGCATAATATACAACATAAAGATGGGTTCAAGGGGATGTTAGGTACTTTACCAAGTGGATATGGACTATCGTAGAGCATCACAAGAGGGTGAGGACAGTAGTGCACTAAAATGAGTTTAGTCTTGACCAATTTTCACGTAACGCTTGTCACGGGCTGTCGGGGCCATCCTAGGAGATGTGACTACTAGAGAAGGTAAGGGAGAGGTAGAGGTAAGGGTTAGAGGTGCCGTAGAGGTGGTTTGGTGGCTATTTGAATGTGCACAAGGGGTAAAAGTCATGGATTTACCTGACGGATTCAGTCGTACATGTTGCTAGTTGGTGCTGTTTGTAGGATCGGTTTTAGGTCTTGAACGACTTAGCAAGGCTATGAAACTTCTTGGGAGGATAGATGGGTATCTTAGCTTTCCAACGAATCCTCTCGAAGGGTCGTGGGATGCTAAGAAGTCCATGGACAACATATACAAGCAACAGTGCGCCTGATGGGGACTGTTCTGATGGGGGCTGCTTGGATCTCGTTTTTAGGTGTTCTTGGACTGATTTGATGGCTTTGGGAGAGAGTTAGGAGATGGGGGAGAGGTAGGGGAATGAGTGGATTGTTGGAGGATGAGAGGAAAATGTGAGTTATTTGATTTTAGCGGAGTAATAGTATGAGAGAGAAAATGTTTTAAAGTTATAACTTTCCTCTCCATTCACATTCCACCCTTTGGCTTTCCCTTACACATGGCTGCCATAGGCTGAGTTAGGGCTTAATTTGGAAGGGCTAACCAAGTCTAA
This sequence comes from Iris pallida, assembly GCA_029216955.1. Taxonomy (NCBI): domain Eukaryota; kingdom Viridiplantae; phylum Streptophyta; class Magnoliopsida; order Asparagales; family Iridaceae; genus Iris; species Iris pallida. The sequence continues at coordinate 25,848,595 of JANAVB010040218.1, read as the reverse complement.
TTCACTTAGGTTAGTTCTTCACACACTAGTTAGGTTAGTTTCAAGTCGGTGCGGTCTAAATTGGATTAGTTTGGTCCGAATGACCAAAAAAATGGTCCGATGGTGATTAATGGATGTAGGTAGCACATGGGGGGTAAATATAGTGGGATACAAGGGTCATGAGAGTCATGGTCTTAGCGTAGGTCATGGCCATAAAGTTGGTCGAAGAAATCGAGTCGAAATTGTGACTCGAAATTCAACCGAAATGATCACCGGGTGTATGTACCAGTTAGAATCTGGTTTTTGGCCTTAATGTTGTGCAATTAAAATAGATCACAAGGAAATGTGTTTGAGTGGGACATGAAGGTCACGACTGTTGGTGGACTTGTTTAGGTCGTGCAGGTGAAGCTGGTTGGAATAAAATAGCTAATCTAGTGCTCGTGCTGTCAAATCTACGGTAAAGGGTATCTAACGGCCATAAAAGAAATTGAAAAAAATTATCGATTAATAAAATATTCAAATTTAATTCAAACCAAATTCTAATTGTCAGCTAATCCTAATATTAAATTTCAGAGGGCTTACAACCAGACTGTCCGAAGGATAGGTCGACTGTTCAAAATCCGCCATACTGACCGAAAGATAGTCGATTGGATGACATATTGTCCCTTTATAATTTTGCAAACTCTTTTTTTCCTTCGGCCTATTTGTTTAAAGTTTGTTTCGTTATTTTTTTTTTTGCTGTAAATCAGAACAATAAAATAAAAAAATATTGATGATATTTAAGATTTGTGTGTCCCTCTCTTCAAGAAGAGGGGATCCTAAAAAAAATGGGGGCTTGTGCTGTAAAATTCGGGCAGAATGGGATAAGCGTCGTCTCTTCCAGTGAGAATTCTCTCCCCCGTTGATTTCTCGCTCGTAGTATGCGAATGCTTCTGATTCTGTTGTCAAACTTTGATTTCCCCCCCTAAACTCGAACGTACCTACGACACGACACGACACGGACACGGCGACACGGGCTGGGCATTTTTAGGCGTGCCGCAGCGTATTTCGTGACGTCCTGAGGCGTGTCCGACACGACACGGTGTGCGTCCGTGCTTCGTAGGTTGTTTTTTTACAGGGTTAGGGAAAGTCGGATGATGTGGTAAAGGCTGTGTTGCACGGGGCACTGTTGGGTACTCGACCCAAAAGGCCTGTTCCTGGTGGAGATTGGTAAGTATTTGCCATGAAATTCACTATGCAGAAAATAAAGAGAGAGAGTTTAGCTCAGAATTCAGAAGAGAATGGGGAAGAATAGATCTATATTGATAAATTGGGGAAGAATGGGGATAGAACAGTGCAAGAGAAAAGAAAGACTAGAAGGAATTCATTACAGCCTGCATTCTTCTCTTCTCCTTACTTATTTATAGCCCAAGGCTCAATCGTGAGCCTCACTCTATTAGCTGGCTGCTAACAGAATTGGCAGGGAATAATCCAGGTCAGCCAACAGTCAGGTGACGTGGCCAATGGTCCCCTCCCCCACTGCTGTAAGTAAGCAATGAATTATATTCTAATTACTGCTACTAATACTGGAGAAGGAGTTACACTCCATAGCTCTGCTACTGCTTATTTAGGGAGTGTAACAACTGCCCTCCCCTTCATTTGGACCTTGTCTCAAGGTCAAATTGAGGGAAGTCTTTGATGAAGTTCTCGTATGGCACCCACTGAGCTTCCTCTTCTGAAGTATCCTTCCACTGCACCAGCAAATCGACAGCTGCTTGGTTCTCCCTCTGAATTAGCCTGCGGTCCAAGATCCAGTCTGGTTCTAGTAAAATTTCTTCCCTTTGAGTAGGTAATCCAGCTTGAACAGAGACTTTCCTGCTTAAGTGTTTCTTGAGCTGAGATACATGGAAGGTAGGATGTATCAATGAACCACTAGGGAGAGCAAGTTTGTAGGCCACTGGTCCTATCTTGTCTAAAACTTGATATGGACCAAAGTATTTTGGAGACAGTTTTTGAGGCTTCCTTTGGGCTACTGAAGATTGCCTGTAAGGTTGTAGCTTGAGGTACACAAAATCTCCAGGCTCAAAGGATCTTTCAGTCCTGTGAGAGTCAACTGCCTTCTTCATCCTGTCTTGAGCTAACTGCAGGTTATCTTTCAGCAGCTGTAGTGCATTGTCCCTGGCTAGGATAGCTGTAGCAACCTCTCTGTCCTGTACTCCATCTGGAACATAAGTGAGTATGTGTGGGGGTGTTCTTCCATACACCACCTCAAAGGGGGTGACCTTAGTAGCTGAGTGCCAGTTGGTGTTGAACCAGTATTCTGCCCAGATCAGGAACTTGCTCCATTCTTTGGGTTTGTGACCACAAAAGCATCTTAGATAGCTCTCTACACATCTGTTAGTGACCTCAGTTTGGCCATCTGATTGTGGGTGGTAGGCTGTGCTATACTTCAGCTGAGTCCCCTGTAACTTGAAAAACTCTTTCCAGAACAAACTGGTGAAGATGGGATCTCTGTCAGAAACCATTGACCTAGGCATGCCATGCAACTTAAAGACCCCTTCAAGAAAAATTTGGGCCACCTGGGATGCAGTGTATGGGTGGCTGAGAGCAAACAAATGTATGTATTTTGAAAGTCTGTCAACCACAACCATGATAGTGGTTTTGTGATGGCTAAGGGGAAGTCCTTCAATGAAGTCTAGGGATATATCTTCCCAGATTCTATCTGGAATAGGGAGGGGTTGTAAAAGCCCTGCTGGTGAAATGGTTTCACTCTTGTTCCTTTGGCATACTTCACAAGTCTGTATATATGTCTGGACCATTTTCTTCATACCTTTCCAGTAGCAAACTTTCTTTAACCTGTGCAGTGTTTTAACAAAACCTGAGTGCCCCCCTTGGAGTTGATCATGATGTTCCTTTAGCATCTCTTGGACAAATTGTGAGTTGGGATCAAGTAATAGCCGGTTTTTGTAGTATAACAGGTTATTCCTGACTGCATATTTGTTGCTGTCCAGCTTCCCTTTTTCCCATTTCTCCATTTGTTGCTTGTAATAGGTAGAAGTCTGCATTTGTTGTTTGAAGTTCTGAATCCAATCTGGACTAATCACTGTGACTGCAGCTAAGGATGTATCTTCTCTTCTTGACAAACTGTCTGCAGCTTCATTCTCCTTCCCTCTTTTATACTCCACTCTAAACTGGTATCCATGTAATTTGGAAAACCACTTGAACTGAGCCTCAGTGTGAATTTTCTGTTCTAACAAATGTTTTAGGGATCTGTGGTCTGTCCTGATGAGGAAGCTCCTTCCCCAGAGGTATTGGCTCCACTTTTTAACAGCTAGGAGTATGGCCAACATTTCCTTTTCATATGTAGAGAGGGTAGTATTCCTGCCTTTAAGTATTTGACTGAGATAAGTAATAGGCCTGCCTTTTTGCATTAGTACAGCCCCTATTCCCATTCCTGAAGCATCACATTCTACAGTGAACTCTTCATTGAAATCTGGCATTGCCAATACTGGAGGTTGGGTGAGCACCTGCTTCAAGTTTTCAAAAGCATTTTGAGCTTTCTCATTCCAGAAAAAAGAATTCTTCTTTAACAATTCAGTGAGAGGGCTGGCAATGGCTCCATAACCCTGTATGAATCTTCTATAATACCCTGTAAGTCCCAAAAATCCTCTTAATTCCTTGAGGGTTCTGGGTAGAGGCCACTCCACGACTGCTAGTACCTTGTCTTGATCCACCTGCACTCCTTGTCCTGAGATGATGTGTCCCAGGTACCCTACTTGATTTTGAGCAAACAAGCACTTACTCCTCTTGAGCTTTAACTGATTAGCCTCCAGTTTAAGGAAAACTGCTTGCAAGTGTTTGCAGTGATCCTGTAAGTTAGCACTGTATACAAGTATGTCATCAAAAAAAACTAACACAAACCTCCTTAAGTACTCTTTGAATACTTCATTCATCAGGGCTTGAAAGGTGGAAGGGGCATTTGTGAGCCCAAATGGCATCACAAGGAACTCATAATGGCCTTCATGAGTTCTAAAAGCAGTCTTGTGAATGTCTTCTTCTGCCATTCTCACTTGGTGGTATCCAGCTCTCAGATCCAGCTTGGAAAAGTATTGGCTCCCATGAAGTTCATCAAATAACTCTTCAATGAAGGGGATGGGAAAGGTGTCCTTTACAGTGTTTTGATTTAAACCCCTGTAATCCACACATAACCTCCATGAACCATCAGGTTTTTTTACTAAAATTACTGGAGCAGAATATGAGCTATTACTAGGCCTTATTATCCCAGTATTCAGCATCTCCTGTATTTGTCTTTCAATTTCATTCTTGTGCATATATGGTTGTCTGTAAGGCCTGTTGCAAATTGGCACTGACCCAGGCAGAAGGGTTATCCTGTGATCAAAGGGTCTTTTGGGGGGTAGCCCTGTGGGTTCCATAAATAAGTGATCATAATTTTCTAGAAGTGTGGCAATCACTGGGTCTTGTGGCAAGCTTTGGCCATGGGAATTGAACTCTGTTACTGAACATAGTTGAATGAGATAAAACTGAGAGTGTTGCCTCATTTCTTTAGTGTCAGGCTCTTGAAGGTGGTTCAAATGAGGCTTGATCCCCTTGAACTGTTTGTTAATTCCCTGTTCTGTAAACTCCATGGTCAATTCCTGAAAGTTCCACATTATGGTGCCCAAGGTGCTAAGCCAACCGGCTCCTAGCACTAGTTGACAACCTGGAAGTGGCAGAAGTAAAAAATCTGTCTTGATTCTATGGCCTTGGCGTTCAATGCTGATGCCCTTGCATAACCCCTTGCTGCTAAGTTTGGCTCCATCAGCCACCAATACTTCAAAGGGATGACTGTCTTGGGGAATGAGGTCCAATCTTTCACATAATGTAGTGTCAATAAAGTTGTGAGTGGATCCAGAGTCCACTAATATGAGAACAGGTTTATTTCTAAGAGTTCCTCTTAGCCTCATAGTGGAGTGATGAGATATACCTGAAAGAGCATGTAGAGAGATCTCAAAAGCTTTTTGTTGAGTTTCTGTGGAATAGGGAACTACTTCAGGTACCTCTGTTACTTCATTCTGGTCTTCTTCATCAGACACCAACATGAATAATTTTTTTTCCTTGCATTTATGCCCTCTAAACCATTTTTTATCACACATGAAACATAATCCTAAGTTTTTTCTTCTCAGAATTTCTGAAGGTGATATGGTAGTCCTTGGAGTCTCTGCTGCAGGCTTGGAAGTATCCAAGTTAGTGTTTACTGGCTTCTTCCAGGGTTCAGCGCTAGTCTTGGAGGCCCCTGAGTTGTAAGTGGTGTTAATTCAAGTCTTATTGCTATAAGTACTCCCCTTGTAGTTTCTTTTGATTGCCAGGAACTTGGCTTCATATAGTTTGGTCAATTGCATAGCTGCCATGAGAGTGTTGGGATTAGCAATCTGGACTTCATATCTGAGTTCTTATCTCAAACCCCCTAGATAGTGACTGATCATGCAACTCTCTGGTAAGCCTTGTATCTTCTTAGAAACCTTCTGGAATTGTGAGTTATACTCCTGCACTGTGTTATCATGTGTGAGGAGTTTTAACTCAATAATGTGATCAGTAAATTGGGATGGACCAAATTCAGCACGAATGTTTGTGCAAAATTCATTCCAAGTCAATCTCCCATTCTTAATTTGCATAACCCAATCCATCCAGTATGCTGCTGTCCCCTTAAGCTGGACTGAGCAGATTTTAATTTTGTCTGCTTCCTGGGTGTTGTAGAAATTAAAATAGTTGTTGATTCTTAACAACCACTCATTCACATCCCCCTCCCCATCAAATTCAGGGAGTTGTAACCTGAGATGAGGTTGTCCTCCTCCTTGTCTGAATGGAACTATCTCAGTATTATTGTTGAAGTGTGCAGGTGTAGGTAACAATGGGGGATTCCCTGTTCCTGTGTGGTTTACAACAGGATGTTGCAAGGGTGTGGATACATTCCCCATGGAAAATGCAGATTCTGGCTTAGATCTGGCCAGATCTTCAATTAATTTCTCAAGCTTGTGGTTCATGTCAAGGACAGTACCTGCCAGTGCTCCCACAGTGTCTTCCAGAGAGAGGAAACGATCTTCATCAATCCTCAGTCGACGCCCTTCTACAGATCCTCTGCCAGACTCCACTTGGCTGGTGCTTCCTTCCCTGCTGCCCTCGATCACTGGATCAAGAGGCTCTGATACCAAATTGTTGGGTACTCGACCCAAAAGGCCTGTTCCTGGTGGAGATTGGTAAGTATTTGCCATGAAATTCACTATGCAGAAAATAAAGAGAGAGAGTTTAGCTCAGAATTCAGAAGAGAATGGGGAAGAATAGATCTATATTGATAAATTGGGGAAGAATGGGGATAGAACAGTGCAAGAGAAAAGAAAGACTAGAAGGAATTCATTACAGCTTGCATTCTTCTCTTCTCCTTACTTATTTATAGCCCAAGGCTCAATCGTGAGCCTCACTCTATTAGCTGGCTGCTAACAGAATTGGCAGGGAATAATCCAGGTCAGCCAACAGTCAGGTGACGTGGCCAATGGTCCCCTCCCCCACTGCTGTAAGTAAGCAATGAATTATATTCTAATTACTGCTACTAATACTGGAGAAGGAGTTACACTCCATAGCTCTGCTACTGCTTATTTAGGGAGTGTAACAGGCACGGACACGGACACGGACACGGACACGGTGCGGTACATACAAAGTACCTATTTTGGTGTGTCCGGGTATGTGTCCGATACATGACTAGGACCGTAAAGGAGACAAAGAAGTTTGATTGAGGTACAAGATTATGTTTGCGGATTTAATCAAACCTGTAGGCAAACCGTTCGAACTATAGATCGTAGATCACTCAGCAGAAAGTAGCGTAAGAATAATAGCAGAAGATGTAAGAAAGAAAGGAAGGATACACATTTGTTGACGGCAGGGGCTGAGCTAGCATCTAAAATTAGGGTAGGACGATCTTTAGATATTAGCTTGAGCGACACGAGTACACTAACATCGCACCCCCTAAATTTATTTATCACTTAATTGTTGCATACTTCAAATCCAAACAAGAGAATAAAACATAACTAAAAAAACATTTCAAAAAAAATAAAAAATCCGACCGTGCCCTTGTGTAGCTTCGCCACTGGTTGACGGTAGTGTTTGACAACACATATGGTGGCGACGCTAAAGTTGGTAGCGAATTCTTTAGTGTCAGGTATAGGGTGTGGAGTTGTAGGAGCTGTTAGAAGTTAGAACTAGGGATAGCTAAAAGAACTTGGATTGATGCTGTGAAGAAGGATTCAATTTTTTTTTAATAGAGGAAATGAACCTTAACAGAGCTAAACAGAAGACAAAGATTCAGATAGCTGACCCAGAAGTTTGGTTTCAAGACTTTATTTTTTCTTTTCGTTGCTGCTGCTGTTTTGCTTGGCATTAGCCCATGCCATTCCGTCTTTTCTAATTTTCCCGTCACATGAGCATACAAATTTACAATCAAAGCGTGAAGATATCCATGTAGACTAATTTTAACACGATTAGTAGTTTTCTACTTTCTAGTTTTTGACGTGGTGGAGGAATGATCAAGATGTGTGAGCAAATGTTCAAGATGTGTGAGCAAATTTGTTCAAGATGTGTGAGCAACCGATACTTCACACTTGTTGATACTCGTACTACACCTAATAGCTCAGGGCAAGTGTCCGAGCAACTGGCACATCGCATTCCACACTTGTTGATATGTCTTGAGCCGTTTTAAATTAGTGTGATGGTTGAGGTAGGAGGGAAGAGAAAAGGATTACTTTGACAATTTGCTTGCTAGCCTGGTAAAATAAACTGGGTCTCGCCATTACTTCCAATGTATTTGCAGGGTTTTGTCACCTCTCCAACTATTTCTCCCTTGGGTAGGATTTTGTTAGCCCAATTCGAAGTTTTTGATGTTTATAACGGTCGTTCATAGAACAAAAATTCTGATTGATCCAGATCATGCTTCCTTCCTATTAACCTGGAAGTTCTTCTCAGATACAAAGAAATGATTCAGTTCTAGAGCCAAAGATCGTAGTTGAACGAGCAATCGAAAAGATTCTGGATCATCCTTGGGGTTAGGTATTGTTACTCCAATGATCGTAGCACCAAGAACTTCTTGACGAGACCTAATATGATCAGATTTATAAGTAAGCATCTCTTGTAAAATATGAGCAACACCAAATCCCTCTAGAGCCCAAACTTCCAGTTCGCTTTGCAAGTTAATCATGTTCTTATATGCATATTAATTTCAGCTTGGAGTAGTGTTTTAGAGCCAAATAATTATTGTTAATTAGCAAAACACATATTTAGGCTAATGGCTTTATGCCCAGGAAAGGAACCAAGATTGAATCATGAGAGGGACAAGAACATAAGCCCAAATTTTTACAAAAGTTTAGGGGTGGTGGGATACATAGGGCCTATCAGTGCCACGACGCATGGTCTGGGGTGAGATACACTAAGTATTTCTGAAATTTGGAGCATATACAAAATTCCAAAATATTCAGAAGTAGGGGTGCAACTCGGGTGGGTTGGGTCGGGCTTGAGGTCAACCCGAGCCCAACCCGATGAATCATAAGCCTAGCCCGAGCCCGACCCGACCTCGAATTCAACATATGAAGCCCAAGACCAAGCCCGGAGGCTCGGGTTGAGCTCGGGTTGGGTCGGGTTCATCGGATTTATCGGGCTCTAATATAATATTTGAAATAATTTTAAATAAAAGTAATATTAAACACATAATCAAATAGCAATCAAGCCTTGACCATTACAAAATACAAACTAAAATAAGATTTAGGATAAGGAGTTTAAGAGTTTGGCTGAAGAAATTTAGAATTTAAACTATATATATATATATATATATATATATATATATATATATATATATAAAAGTCGGGTTCTTCGGGTAACCCGACACATAAGCCCGAGCCCAACCCGATTTTTGATCGGGTTCAAATATTTTAACCCGAGCCCGAACCCGAACCTGAGTATCTTCAACCCAAACCCAATCCATGAACGGGTTTATCCGACCGGACTGGGGTTTAGCCCACCTGAGTTGCACCCTTATTCAGAAGTTGGTGTGTGTGTGTGGGTGGTGGTGGTGGTGGGGGGGGGGGGGGGTTGGCATGGCCCCCTCATGCCATGCTTTAGTTCCGTCCGTGGTTATGCCATTTAAGTCTTCTTTGACAGTCCACACATTCTTTTTGTTTTCTTTGTACATAAATAACATGTCTAATTACATTGATTTATGCTAGTTTTATTGTCACAAATAAATGAATCAGTTGGAAAGGAGCACAAATATATTACTTCTTGGCACTCTTACCTACTGCAAAACTATATTTCCTCTCTGAAAAGGAGAAAATGATTCCTACCAACTGTATTATTTGTTGGAAAGGAGCAAACGGCTCCTTATCCTTATGAAAGCCAAAAGGTTCTCCCTCTTTAATTTGCTCCAACTTATAGTGTGGACCTAGGTGGAATCACCATCTGTTAGGCTTGCTTTTGAAACTGATATGATTTTTGGTGCCGCGCAATCTTGCTTGGATCTTCCAGAAAACTCTTTTATTCTAGGTTTCCATGTACATCTCAAAGTAACCATTCTACATTGTATTACTTCAACATAAATATTCAGTTTGCATTAAACATCTCATAGTTACAACTCACTTACATTTCCAACTTGTTTCTCTTAGGAAACAATGTTTTTGTATTAACTTTTTGTTCCAGATACACATGAAAACTGCATAAAATCTGTATTTTTTATAGAGCCGAAGGAAGTTGGTCACAGTAATATACCGATCAGAGTTTTCTCACAATTCATAGAGTTTTCTAATAGCTTTCATCACACGGCCTCATCGCTTCTATTCACATTAACTCTTCTTCAGTCCAACGGCCATGGTACATGAATGTATATGCGTCTATCTTCTTTGAAAATTTAGCTTTTCTATACAGATTGCGAACAAAGAACCAAATATGAGAGGATATGTGATAAGGATAACTGCCACGACGCCCAAACGATCATGATGGAACTCGAAGTAGTCTTTCAGAAACAAACTGATCGATTTTCTCTCCCCAAACACTGTAATCTTGGTATCTATATCCCCATACTGGGAAGTAAATAGGCTATTTATGGTCCAGGACACAGGGCAGATATAGTAAAACCATTTCCACCACTTAGGGATTTGCTGCAAGAAAATAAAGATAAAGAGAGGAATGAGCTTCAGCCTTCATGTATAAAAACAGCTACCATACTTCGACCTTTTGCAGGAAACTCCCATATTGGAAGAGAAGATACATTAATATCGGACAAGAGTTCAAATAATAGATGATTATATACACTCAAATAACTTGGAAAATGGCCAAGTGGGAAGATATTGTTACGACAAAGAACTATTTACACTCAAATAATAGATGATTATTTACACTCAAATAGATGACTATTTACCCTAATGGCATCTCAACTATAATGCTCGGGTATTTTTGACACCTTAACTTTTCAATGCTCGATTTTGGCACCCAAATTTCATAAATTACTGTTTTGAAGCACCTTTTGTCAATTTTAAAGCACATCTAGACCACTTCAAAAGCATATATTGTAGTAGAAAAGCGCAATTTAAATACTTGTATTGTCAGATATTCTTTTGAAGTGGTTCCGATGTGCTTTAAAATTGACGAAATGTGTCTCAAAAGAATAATTTATAAAGTTTGGGTGCCAAAATTGAGCAGTGAAAATTTAAGGTGCAAAAAATGTCCGAACGCATTAATTAGGGTACCATTAGAATAACTTAGCCTGACGACAAATATGTGATGTCCTTCCCCTACAATGTGTTATGGTGTTTCATAGGTAGATCTAGGGTTCCTTACTTACTACCTGTCCTGATCTTCCAAATCATTCTCACAGGTATGGCCAAACATTTTTTTCTTTCTTTTCTACCTTTCAATAAAAGGTTTATTTTATTCTTATGAAATAGTAGGTAGAAAATATCAAGATTCATTCCCTGACTAGTCATTCCTGAATGTTTTCTGATCCAATCCATAGGAAACCGCAGAAAAGGCGTACTTTACCTCTGATGTCATATTACTTCAAATTCGGTTCAACTCCCTACGACATACTTTATTGTAGATGATAAGCCAACCATGGTTCACATTATCGGTATTGGGGTCGCTATTAGATCCTACTTAATTGCATTTTCAGGGATTTAGGTGGTTTTGAATTGGTTGGTTTCGGTACTTTCGACATTTTGGACAGTTTCATATCAGTCAATATTGCCAAACTGTGATCTAAACCCTCAATTCATAAAAAAAACAAAAGAAATCATTCTCTCCTCTTTTTTTTAAAACCCAGGGGCACGATCACAACTGACCGACCTCTTGGAGGAGAATGAAAATGCCCTACTCAATGCTTCCCGGGTAAGTCAAAGATTAAATGCAGTTGGTAAGATTCGAACCCTCGACCTCTCGCAGAAGAGGGATTGGACTTTACAAACTGCACCAACCTTGGGATTAAGAAAATGTAGCATGCTCAAAGAGACTAGTCAAAAACCTAAACCATGTGGTAGATTGTTGGAGTTCGCTTTTATTTGGTGGTACAGGTGGAAAGCAACAAAATGTAGCTTATTTGGTTTGAAGACCAACCATCTCCAACTCTAGTTTACATAAGCTTGAAATGTCGTTGTCGAAGAGACCACCGAGACAAGTTATTTTTTTTCCTTATATGTTATAAGTTGTTTTTTGTTTTATTTTTGTGCACAAACTATGGATCCTTTTCTTGTTCAAGAAAGCTAGCCCCTTAACATGATTCTCGCGGTGAGATTATTTGGAGTATCAAGGGATAGTCAATATTATGTTTTCTATCTAATAAGTGGTATTAGAGCTTTGTTGTAGATTTCGAAAATCAACAATCATGACGAAGACTACAACAAAGCTCAGAGAGTTCAACGTGAAGAATTTTATGTCAAAGGTTACTTTGAGCTATGGCAGAAGAATTAATCTCTCTTGCTCAATGTTATAGATTTCGCTAGGCGGAATCGGTGCGCCGAGTGCCCGCCCAGCGCCTAGGGCGCCTAGGCACAGCCTAGGCGGCCGATTTTTTTTTTTTTTTTTTTTACTTTTTGCTCATGAGTGTATATATAAATAACATGTATGTTACTTATAGACACAAAAACTATTGGGCTTTTATGGGTTCGAATCCCATGTTTGTTGCTTCAATTTTTTTTACTTGAAAAAAAAATACACACTTATAAGGGGGAGGAGAGGAGAGAGAGAGTCCACAGACTTCTCTCCCCCCTCTCCTCTCCTCCCCTCCCCTCCGCTCCCCTCCCCTCACCCCTCCTCCCCTCCGTTCCCCTCTCCCCTCTCCGCTCCCCTCTCCCCTCCCCTCTCCCCTCTCCGCTCCCTCCTCTCCTCCTCCCCTCCGCTCCCCTCTTCCCTCCTCCTCCCCTACGACGACGACGACAGCAGCAACAACAACAACAGCAACAGCAGCAGTTGGCGGCGGCGGCGGCGGCGGCGACGGCGGCGGCAGGTAAGTATTTAATTTTGTCAAATATGAAAAAAAATTTATTTATTTTTCCTTGAAAATTTCAAAAAAAATTAACCCTAACCCTAACCCTAACCCTAGGGCCGACTAGGGCCGCCTAGGCCCGCCCAGCGCCTAGGCCGGCCGCCTATGGCCTTTTCGGTGCGGTCGGCGGCCGCCTAGCGCCTAGGTGGCTGTCTAGGCCGATTTTTAGAACACTGCTCTTGCTACAACGAAACTTTCACAAAATCCTATTGGGTAAGTCAAAGAAGCCAAAGTCGATAAAGGATGAAGGCTCAGGGAAAATAGAGATGAAGACTACTAATTTGAGGAGAACACTACAATCTTAATTTTTGAGAAGTTGGAGAGGTTTATATATATCGAAGTTTGTCGTGATAAGGCTTAATTTTTGAGAAGCTAGAGATGTTTATATATGTCGAAGTTTGTCGTGACAAGGCTTACCTAAAGCAACAACTATAAGAAGACAAAGGGAGAACTCTGGAATATGTTCAACAGACTTTTTGATGGGGATCCGAAATGATCGAGACGCAACACGAGACATAGACGAGCGCTAGTTTGGGGCTAGTCGGTTTGCAAATCTATATAAGATATTTTGGTTAAGGAGTTCGAGATATATTTGTGATGAAGCAATCTTCTTCCAACTCGTTTACCAGCTTTGAAGGGGGAGCTTATCCCCCATATAATTGTGTGTATCTTTGTTGTTATTTTGTTTATATTTAGGTTAGTTTGGATAAGAAGCTTATCTTCCTTATGATTATTTGTTTATCCTTACAATTATTTTGTATTATCTTATGGTTGGGTTGTATGGCTATAAAGGAGCCAAATAATTGTAGAATAAACACAAAAGGGATGGGATTAAGAATTTGAGTTTAAAATTTGATACTGGTGTGAAGCCAAAATTTTAATTCAATTCAAAATCTTATTTTGTTTATGGTCTTCTACCTCTCTTTCCACTTTAAACACAAACTCTGCTGACCTGCCGAAGCAACTATGCATAACCAGTGACGAGTTTCTCTTCGGTTCCCGACAACGACGTCTCCTCTCGACTCTTGCGGAATTTTCACAATCTTTGGTAAGCTCGAAAATTGTTTTTCATCCAATTTCTTGCTTGTATAATCCGCTCGAGATTATTTATGTTTAGATAAATAATAATTATTGCTCATGATTTAACTTCGACATTTTCTCAAAATTAGATCTATGAATTAGACTCATTTCGGTTAGCCATATAGAAACGTCCGTGTCAAATTTGGTATCAAAGCCTAAGAGGAAATCTCTCTTGTGACACACGTCTTGCATATACTCTGAAAAGATAAGTTATTTGTCAACTTGAAAAAAACGTTCCTTTATGATCTCATCTGTCTACTTTTTTAGGTTTTCGTCACTTTTAGTGAACTTAGACAGGGTTAAGGCCATTAGGAACTGGCCTACTCCTACGACTATACATGAGGGTGGGGCTTTCATGGACTTGCCACATTTTATAAGAGGTTTGTCAAGGGATTGATTACCAATATGATTCTCATTATCAATTCTGCTAAGAAATGGTAGTTTGTATGGACTAAAGCTGCCGAGAGAGCGTTTGAAGAAATTAAAGAGAAAGTGACGACTACCTTGGTTCTTTGTGTACCTGTTTTTTCGATAGTCTTTGAAGTAGTTTGTGGCGCTTAAGGCGTAGGAATAAATGATGTGTTGAGCCAAGAGGGCCATCCGATAGCTTACTTTAGCGAAAAGTTGAATGATGCTCCACAACGCTACTGAAACTACAACCGAGAGTTTTATGCCGTCGTGTAAAGTTTATGATAGTGGCGTCACTATATGCTCCCAAAAGACTTTGTTTTCGGATGCTATTTGAGTTCTCAAAAGCTAGGACCTCAATATACTAAGTGAGTGAAATTCATTCAAAGATACACCTTTCCTACAAGCATTGTGCAAGTGCCTAGAACAAATCCACCGATGTATAATAAATTGTATACATTGCGGTCGACGAGTACTTGAGTCATCGGATTCAACCATATCGTTGATTAGTTTCCTACTTGTTGAGACTTCAGTGAAATTTATGCTAAATTGTGTATAAAACCTGTTGAGAATCAATAAGGGACTTTTAGTCCCACATCGGAATATGTTATATGTAGAGGAGCTAGACTCCCTATAAGTAGTGAAGTAGTCCATCAATAAAATCATCTAACTATTATTTTCTACATGGTATCAGAGCCATAACTCTCTCTCCCTCCACAAAAAAAAAAAATTTTCTTCTCTCCCTCCCTCTAGCCGACCCACCCCCCCCCCCTCCCGACCCCCCCACCCGCCCGACCCCCCCCCACCTCGCCGCCCACAGCAGCACCCCCCCTAGCCGCTCCTCCGTGCCGATTCCCCCCCCCCCCCCCCCGCCCGACCACAGCAGCACCCCCCCCCTCCCGACCCCCCCCCCCCCCCCGACCAGAACCTCTCCCCCCCCCCCCCGCCGCCCGACCACAACAGCACCCCCCCCCCTCCCGACCCCCCCCACCCGACCCCCCCGACCAGGACCTCCCCCCCGACCGCCCCCCCCCCCGACCCCCCCCGACCCCCCCGACCCATCAACCCTAACCCTAACCCTAGTTTTTTTTTGCCATGGAAACCCTAACCCTAGACCTAGCAGCCCCATCAAACCCTAACCCTAGCTTTTAGCCAAAAAAAAAAAAAAAAAGGCGTATTTCGAATAGAGACGGCTGTCAAATCTTTATTTGCACCAACTCTGTTCCGTGCTTACGCCGTTTGGAACTAACAAATGCTTTATTTGTTATTCCTTCTTCACATCGGGATCTTTACAGAGACTGATCATGTCTTCTCTGGTATCCTGACGTGTTCACTTTACATGCGCGCGCCGGTGCTGGCCAAGTTAGTAGCGCATTAGTAAAGTCTCTGGCGTTGAAGAAGACGACGTCGACGACGAAGACGACGAAGACGACGACGTTGGGTCAGCTTGCAGACTCCGACGACGACGAAGAAGACGACGAATTGAGTTCTCAGTTGACGACGCCATGGATTCGATCAGTGGCAAACTGACGGCCGATGAGATGCAGGCCTTGGTTGATGATATCTTATCCAAGAGATTAACCGAGGTAACCCCACGTGTGATCCATACTGATGTGGATCCGTCGCCTTACAAAATGGGGAAGCTGGAGAAATTGGAGACGAAGTTGGAAGGAACTTCCAACTACTTGAAGTGGTCGCGGCAGGCGATGCGGACACTGAAGGGACGTGGCTTGGTTGGCTATGTCACTGGCCAAGCCAAGGCGCCAGCCGATCACTCCACCAAGGAGTTTGCTGTGTGGGAGATTGTCAACAACGTCGTGGCTGGGTGGTTGACTGCCTCTTTAACCGACCAGGTGTCGGGCAATGTCGAGGCTATGGAGGCTGCTGCTGATATATGGCAGACTCTCAAAGATATGTACTCCGGCTCCGGCAACCCTATGCGAGTCTTTCAACTGCAAGATGAACTCGATAGGGTGGCCCAAGACGACCGTACCATCTCTGAGTACGCGGCCATGTTGAAGAAGTATTGGTCTGATCTGGATCATTATGATCCTCTTGGGATGGAAGATGCACAAGTCGAACCAGCCTTCGCAAAGTACTTTCAGACGTTCCTGGCTTATATTTTCCGGCAGCGTATGATGAAATTCCTGAAGGGACTACACCTTGTATTTGAGCAGCGACGGAATATCCTCCTTTCCCAACCCACGCTCCCGACCTTGGAAGAAGCTATAGCTGTCATGACACAGGAAGAAGCTCGACTGAAGTTGATGCCCAACAAGGACTCCTCCCAGGGGGAGCCAGCCGCGGTTGAAAAGTCTGCCCTTGCTACCTTCAATCAACCTCCATCTATGGGTGGTGTTTGTCACAATTGTGGTGATTCCGGACATTACATCCGATTTTGTCCAAAACCCTTGCGCAATCAGTCTACTGATCGAGGACGGGGTCGTGGAGGCCGGCGTGGTGGTAGAGGAGGATATGCCGGTAGAAGGGGCGGACACAAAGCAAATCTAGCGGAGGAAGGGGGAGAGAATCAACTGGCTGCAATAACCCCGCTTGAGCGGGCGTTCCTTGAGAAGTTGCGAGGCACAAAGCTGGGTTCGGTCGACTGTCCTGGGGCGTCTTCATCCTCGGGAGATCACCTCACTTGCTTTGCTCAAACCAGCACCGATGATTCTGCACGTGCTCTTGCCTCTATCCATCAGTCAGGATGGATTATGGACTCTGGGGCATCTCGTCATGTCACGGGGTCCCGTGATGCATTTCAGGGATATACTCACCTACCATTGCCGGAGGGTATTCAGACCGCTGATGGTACATCCAGACCTGTAGTGGGTACAGGCACTGTCGCATGCACCCCTTCCATCACTCTAACCAATGTCTTACATGCTCCATCTTTTCCTGTCAATCTTTTATCCATTAGTGCCATTATACTTGATCTAAACTGTACTGTTTCCTTTGACATTCCTAAGGTGACTTTTCAGGAGAAGGGGACAGGACGACGACTTGGGACTGGCACATGGCATAAGGGGCTGTGGTATTTAGACAGGACTGGACTGGACAACGCATTGGCATCCTTGGTAGCAGCCGCACCACCAGAAGCTTCCTGTCGCAGTGTTGAAGCCGTCTTGCTACTCCACCACCAGCGTGTCGGTCATTCCTCTTTCCAAGTTCTTAGTCGAATGTATCCGTCCTTATATCAAAGGGCTGATAAAGAGAAGTTATTTTGTGATGCTTGTGAGTTGGAAAAACATACCAGAAGCTCGTATGTAAGCTCGGGGAATAGGAGTTCAGCTGCTTTTGACATGATACATTCGGACGTATGGGGCCCTTGTCTTACAACCGGAATTAATGGTTTTCGATGGTTCGTCACCTTTATTGACTGTTATACCCGCGTGACATGGGTCTACCTTCTGAAGAATAAAAGTGACGTCCTTGCGGCTTTTCGGGACTTTATCGCCGGGTGGAAACACAATATGGCGCTAAAATTAAGTGTTTCCGGTCTGACAATGGGACGGAGTATACTAATAAGCAGGTTGCTGAGTATTTTTCCACCCATGGAATACTACATCAAACTTCATGTGCTTATACTCCGGCACAAAATGGTGTGGCTGAACGAAAGAACAGACACCTGTTGGAAGTCGCACGGACGATGATGCTGGCTATGAATGTCCCGAAGCACTTATGGGGGCAGGCTATTTTGACGGCCTCGTATCTCATCAACAGAATGCCGTCTCAAGTATTGGACTGGAAGACACCATTGGAGCTGCTTACTGGGGCAACTACATATACTGTTCCACCAAAAGTTTTTGGATGTGTGTGTTTTGTCCAAGATAATAGGCCTGGCGTTGGCAAACTGGATCCTAGAGCAGTTAAATGTGTCTTTGTTGGTTACACGGCGACTCAGAAGGGATATGCCTGTTGGAGTCCAGTCGAGCGGAAGATGTTTGTCAGCATGGACGTTACATTCAGAGAACTCGAACCATACTATGGTTCGGATGAAGGTTCAGCATTTGGTGACACATCTAACACAGGTGGTGTTCGATGTGAGGGGGAGATAATAAGCCCAAATGTGGTCGTTGGATCGGTTCCGTGTCCGGTTGTAGAAAACTGGACGAAAGGGGGAGAGCACAGTGACTCAGATACAGATGAAGAAGAAGAAGATACATATGTTACGCAGGGGGAGCAACAGACAAGGGAAAATGAGCTCCAAGTCTACAGAAGGAGACAACAGAAGTCCAGTACTGTGCCTATGCCGTGTCCTGTGCCTACTGTACCAAGTCCCTCGTCTACTCCTGCTCCAACTCCTGAAGATGTTGCCCCCGCACTGAATCACTCGGATTCTGATGCGGATCTCTCCGACTCGGATGGTATGATCTCTCCACCACCTATTGCTCCCTTAAGGAGATCTTCTCGCATCAATGCGGGTAAGGCTCCTGCTCGTTTTGATGATTACGAACATGACATTGCCAACTTCTTGTCTTATTCTAACATTTCTTCGAATTATCGAGCCTTCATTGCATCGTTAGACTCTACTTCGTTGCCCAAGTGTTGGCAGGAAGCAAAGAAAGATCCAAGGTGGAAAGCTGCAATGATGGAAGAACTTGGGACATTGGAGAAAAATAAGACATGGGAGCTGGTTCCATTACCCAAAGGGAAGAAAGCTGTGGGATGCAAATGGGTGTACACGGTGAAAGAGACGCCAGAAGGAAAGGTCGAGCGATACAAGGCGAGGTTGGTTGCAAAAGGATTCACATAGTCATATGGCATAGACTATGATGAGACGTTTGCCCCAGTAGCAAAAATGAGCACCGTGAGAACTCTGGTCTCCATTGCAGCGAACTATGGATGGAAGCTGTACCAGCTGGATGTGAAGAATGCCTTTCTTCATGGGGACCTGCAAGAAGAAGTATACATGGAGCTCCCGCCAGGATGCTACGCGACGGAATCAAACGGAGGGACGTCGCAAGGAAAGGTGTGTAAACTGAAGAAGTCGCTATACGGGCTCAAGCAATCTCCTCGAGCCTGGTTTGACAGATTCAGAAAGGCTGTTACAGGCATGGGATACCGTCAAACAAATGCAGATCATACGGTCTTCCTCCAGCATGCAAGAGGCCACATCACTATACTTGCTGTATATGTGGATGATATAGTGATCACAGGTGATGATGAAGTCGAGATCACTAAGCTGAAGTCAAAACTCGCGAAGGAGTTTGAGGTGAAAGATTTAGGAGCGATGAGGTACTTTCTAGGTATCGAGGTGTGTGAAGGCGAACAAGGAATTGTTCTCTCACAGAGAAAATACGCACTAGATCTGCTGAAGGAGACAGGGATGCTAGGATGCAAAGCAGCAGTCACTCCAATTGACCAGAAGTGCAAGTTGGGAGCAGAAGCAGGAGAGCCAGTTGATCGTGAAAGATATCAACGACTTGTAGGAAGATTGATTTATCTGGGGCACACTCGCCCTGATATCTCATTTGCGGTGAGTGTAGTGAGTCGCTACATGCATGATCCAAGAAAGGGTCATATGGATGCAGTATTTCAGATCTTGAGATATCTGAAAGGAACGCCGGGAAAGGGGCTATGGTTCAAGAAGAATGGACGCATAGAAGTTGAGGGATACTGTGATGCAGACTGGGCGAGCTGCATAGACGACAGAAGGTCTACCACGGGATACTGTGTTTTTGTAGGAGGAAATCTGGTCTCATGGAGAAGCAAGAAACAGTCAGTGGTAGCACGGTCGACAGCTGAAGCAGAATACAGAGCAATGGCTCTGGGAGTATCAGAGTTGCTGTGGGTGAAAGCATTGCTGACAGAGTTGCAGCTGGATAAGGGAGCACCATTGCGTCTTCTGAGCGATAGTCAAGCTGCAATAAGTACAGCTAACAATCCAGTTCAGCACGACAGAACGAAGCACATCGAGATTGATCGATTCTTCATCAAGGAGAAGCTGGAACAGGGGATACTGAAGATTGATCATGTCCGCTCAGAAGAACAAGTTGCAGACTGTCTGACTAAGGGTCTTAGTTCATTAAGTCTGTCAAAGCTATGTAACAAGATGGGGATGATCAATATCTATCGCCCATCTTGAGGGGGAGTGTTGAGAATCAATAAGGGACTTTTAGTCCCACATCGGAATATGTTATATGTAGAGGAGCTAGACTCCCTATAAGTAGTGAAGTAGTCCATCAATAAAATCATCTAACTATTATTTTCTACAAAACCCTTTACTTGTATTAATGGTTTTACCATGGTTGATTATTTCCTATTTAGAGGTAACTATCTATCAGTGTTCTAAAAGTCGACACTAAGCGGCCTCCTAGGCATTAGGTGGCAATGCCCAACCCAAAATTCTACCAGAATCGACCATCTGGGCGGTGGTCAAAAAAGTCGACCGATTAGGCGGGTCTAGGTGGGTGGTGATTGCTTAGTAGCAGTCACCGACTTCACTAGGCGTGCCTAAGCGGGGTTTACAATTTTTTTTTGTGGGTCTGGATTTGATATTGGACCAGAAATCCGATCCGACCGAAATGAACAAAAAAAATTGAAGGGGAGAGGCATCAACGACTGGCCTAAAATAATTGAGAGAGAGGCAGTTGCTGAACAAAATCTTTTTTACCTCACAGCAGCCGGAGCAACGACGATCGGCCAGTCCAACCACCGACAGGCAGCGGCAACTTTTATGGTAATCACAAGTGCGATTTTTTTCCTTTTTGCTGTTTTGCATACCAGATTTGAAGTGTATGTTTTCTTTTTCTTTTGCACACCTTATCCAATCTTGAGAGAGATAATATACTTGAGATAGAACAATTTTTTCCCTTTTGCCTTTTTCCTATACCGAGGCAACCTCTTTTGTAGAGCATGTTTTTTTTGCTTTCATTGAGATACCTAAAAATATAAACAAAAAACAATGCATACTTTGCTATTTATATCTTTCATAATTTTTGTCATTGATTTTCATTATTTGAACCAGCTTAATTTGTTTTTTAAGGGGGGCCGACTACCTAGATCTATGCGGCGGGTGCCCGTACGACTAGCTGCCTAACGCTTTTTACAACCTTGCCTTCTATACATTCCCTTATAAAATTTTGATTTTGGAAATGCATACAGACAGCACCGCGGGACACTTTACATAATAATATCATCCTTATGGTTGAAGACAAGTTTTATTAGCCAAGTCTTAAGCGCGATGCTGCTAGATTAGTGACACATTGTTGCACATTCTCACACTTGTCAGATTGAAAATGGTAGAAAGAAAAACAAAGGGCTTATATTTTGTTACCTATTCCCTTCATCCAATGGAAGAACATTAGCATGGAGTTTGTGTTAGATTTGCTACGTACTCAATGGTAACATAATTGCATGGACCGTTTTCCAAGATGACATAATTTTTCCCCTGCAACAAGACTAGTAATGCTTCACATATGACAAGCCTATTCTTTAGATATTTCTAGAGGTTACACGAGTTGCCTAAGACCATCGTTTCGTATAGAGATGTTAGATTCATAAGCTTTTTGAAGACACTCTGTAAGAAACTCAACTCGACACTTAAGCTCTTGACTGCGTACCACCTGTAGACGAATGGTCAGACTAAAGTCATCAATATGAGTCTAAGTGAATTGTTGAGATGTTTGGTTGGTGACCCACCTAGCTACTTGGGAACTTGTCTTACTGATGGTGGAGTTTGCATTCAATAGTTCGGTCAATAGGTCCACATGGTTGAGCCCACTTGAGATTGTCAATGAAATCCAACCTAGGAAGCCATAAATCTTCTACCCGCACCGGTAGGATACTAGTCTTGTGTATATACCAATGCTTTTGTACAACTATCCATGACCACCCACATATTGAGATTAACTGCGAGAAATATTTTGTATAAATTGGTAGCCGATGGTCACAAAAGATCTCATAAATTTGCTATTAGTGATGAGGTACATGTGCTAGGGAGGCGAAAGACGTTCCCTTGTTGAATTGTGAAGAAGCTACATGCTAGACAAACAATCCTTATCAAAATCTGCAGAGGATTGGTTAGAATGTATATAAGCTAGATGTTCCATATGATATTTGGATCAACTCCGTGTTCAATGTGGAGGATCTAACAGTGTCTCATGAGCAAATGGTAGATTCCTTTTATGATTTTGACCCTACAGGTTCTCCAAGTTCACCTTCCACACGTAAACAATCTCTTACCATGCGTGTATTATAACACCGAATCCCCGACCATTACCACAGTAGAGACAATCCAGTACGAGGCCTGAGATCGAGGATATTATCGATGACGAGATAGTCTCCATTGTCGATGGATACTACAAACGCTTCTTAGTGTGCTGGCGTGAAGACAATAGTTTGACT
Organism: Iris pallida; assembly: GCA_029216955.1. Lineage (NCBI taxonomy): Eukaryota > Viridiplantae > Streptophyta > Magnoliopsida > Asparagales > Iridaceae > Iris > Iris pallida. The sequence continues at coordinate 25,826,232 of JANAVB010040218.1, read as the reverse complement.
TTTTGTAGCTGACTAGAGATGAGTTCCAGAAGATAGACCAAGATGTATTGGCAAAGTATCTTCACCGCCATTCATACTAGGTGGTGAATTATCTAAGTCGGGGACAACCCAGATGCAAGACAAAGACGAATCCGAGTTTGGAGCTAATCGGTTTGCAAAGTCTACACAAGATAGTTTGGTCGAGGAGTTGACATATATTTGTTATGAAAAAACCCTTCTTCCAACTCTTTTATCAGCTTTGGATAGGGAGCTTATCTCCCATAGGATTATGTGTTTATCTTTGTTATTATTTTGTTTACCTTGAGGTTAGTTTGGATATGGAGCTTTATCTTCTTTAGGATGCTTTGTTTATCCTCTCAATTATTGTGTTATCTTCAGTGTTGCAAACATTGACCTAGTCGACCGACTAGTCAGTGCCTAGTCGCTAGTCGGTCCTAGCCGTCTAGGATTTGGGTGAATCGGCAAAAAAACGAAAACCCCAAATTCGGTAAGTCGGCGCCTAGTCGGTCGACTAGCGCTAGATTTTGAAAACATTTGGAAAAAAAACACGGGTACAGACTCCATCCGATCCGAAAACCCAAATCTATTCAAAATCTTAAAACTCCGAGCATTAACTAAAAACCAAACCCAAAAAAAAACTTACCTGGACCGCCGACCGAGCAAACATAGACGCCGACCGAGCAACCGCTGCAGCCCGCCGTCCGCCGCCACAGCTCGCCATCCACCGCCGCAGCCCGCATGTGACATTTTTTCATATTTTTGATGATTGATGAGCACTTTAATCTATCTTTTTTTGTTTTTTGTGAATTTTGGATTATGTATAAGACTTTGTCACTTTGGGTACTTAAATACTTTGATGACGTATGGCATATATTGCATATATATAATTTCACAAAACGATTAATCTCTAGTTCCTGCGAACCGACTAGTGGCCGACTAGCGATTTTTACAACCTTGGTTATCTTATGCTTGGATTTTATGGCTATAAAAGAAGTCAAAAAATTGTAGAAGAAACACAAAATGAATGTGATTAAGAATTGAGTTTAAAATTTAAAAATGGTGTAAAGCCGAAATTTTAATTCAATTCAATATTTTGTTTTGTTTGTCATCTTCCTCCTCTATCTCCACTTTAAGCCCACAAACCCTCCACAAACCCTGCTAACCCGTTGAAGCAACTGCGGAAGACCAACGGCGAGTTTCTCTTCTGTTCCCGACAGCTATGTCCCCTCCTGACTCTTGCAGATTTTTTCACACTCTTTGGTAAGCTCGAAGATTGCTTTTCATTCAATTGTATGCTTCTAAATCTGCTTGCAATTATTTGTGTTTATAAATAATATTATTGCTCATAATTTAGCTTCCGCTTTATATCAAAATTAGATCTGTGATTCCGACTCATTAGGTTAGCCCTATAAATCCATCCTGCGTCACTCTTGAACCAAATTTATACTGTTGGTGCAAAAGTGGAGGAAGATAAGGCACTTCTGTTTCTTACCTTCTCTTTTTGTTTGAGCATATTGTGACGACACTTCTATATGAGAAGGATACAATGAAGTTTGAGGAGGTCATTTGTCACTCTTATTGAATAACTGCTGAAAACATTGCTCCTGCGACCGACTAAAGTTTTCTCTCTCAAGATTTCAATCTTTGTTTTTTTCTCAAAATCAATCTCCCTGTTTAACTACACCTATGTTCGTGCCTGTATATAGGCATGTATAACCAAATACATGATAAATCTAAGTAAATAAAAGTAATCTTAAAAATATACAAATTAAAAGATTTCATCTCCATTCTCTCAATCTTATCTAAACTCAAATTTAACTAAAACAAAACTAAACACAAACTGATTGGACTTATTAATCAAAACTGGACTCGGACTTGGGTTGGATGGTCCTACATCACATGGGGTCCCTTCTGTTCTTGTCCTGGGTCAAGTGCTCTCCTGTAAATATTGGCCGCATTTTTATGGACACAAAAAATAAAGATAAATAAATTGATTATATGGTTGTTCCGTACCATCTATAATGCATTCTACATACAAATATTATTTAATTCTTATTGTTAATTTATGATATCTTTTTACTGCCTAAAAACAAGATAACAAAAATTGTAAGAGCACGAGAATCGACCCTATCAACATAGGTTTTAGAGATTTTGGTAGCAAAGACTTTTAAATGAATAATTATTGACATAGGGTTTAAGTGTTTCCATATTTTACCCTTTTGTCAAGATATGACTTGCATCATAAAGAATATAGTGCAATACAAATTGTGGCATCATGTTGCAACTGAATCCATGTTCCTATCTAGTTAAGAGAAGTAAGGGTAATACTTACTGGGCCAGGTACCATGAATCCTGAGAAGAGATTGAAAAGAGCATAAAAGGGTGATGCTAATATTGAAGCCACTTGGACATTTGGAGTCAAGGAGAGAAACATCATCCCTAGGTAAACAAAGTAGAGCAATGTGCAGAACATGGTGAAAAAGAACCATAAGAACTTATAAGCTGACCAATAGTAACCAACTGTTGGATATATAATGGCTGCAAACAGTAGCACTTGAACGAAGACATAGGGAATCTCAATAACCATCTGGAGAGACGAAGAAAAGAATTTTTTTTGTCATGTTAGTCCATAGGAACACTCAGAGAGGATAAAATGAACCCTACATGATCGAGATAGCTGATAAACCTGTGCAAATGAGTAGGCCCATGGTGAGTACATTCCTGCAAATTTTTCTCGGTATACAACAGTTCGTTCAGTTGATACAAATGACATTACTGACGAACAGTTGCTTATGCCCAAGAAGTTTACAGGGAGATACATTGATCCAAGAATATTGAATAAATCTTGTTGGTTGTTTCTGCAATTAAAGAAAAACAAAGGAATGTTAGTGTCTCGCATACTATCTGATACATAAATGTTAAAACATAGGATACACAGTTATAGGAGCTTATTAAATTGAGGACTTACTGCACTATCACAGTAGGCTCATAACAAACGCAGGCTTGCTGCTAGTGGTGCTTATGATCACATAAGCATGAGGATCAAGTAAGAATCTTAGTTATGTGTGTGTTTTCTCGCCCTATCATACGGACTCATCCTCCACCTTGTTGGATGTCTTCCAAACCTTTCTTTGGGGTGCCTAACTCCACTTATATTCCGGCGAGCCATGATCAAAGAAAACAGACAAAAGCTTCCCTTCATAGAAAAAACAGTGACTTCTGGAAATAGTCAGTCATTAAGACTTGTGTCTTCGGCCATGACATTAAGACATCCTTATTATCCAGATATTCTTATTAGGGAGGCCTGCAGAATTGCGGCAAGTTTTTTGCAGATGAAAATTTGAAGTTGTGTCCTGTTGGAAGAGAAGGTCACTGAGATCCTAGCCCTCAAATGGCCGAAATTTGATAAAATACCGGAACTTCAGATGTCAATACCGGAAAATCTGACCAGGTCCTATAAATCGGTAATTGTTGGTATCATAGAGGAATCCCGGTCCAGAAAGTCCAAAAATTCATTAGGGGTATGAATTTTAAAGCCTATAAATAGGCACGAGTATCGTTTGGAATTATTATTGAGATTACACCGTTCATGGTAGCAATTTTTCTCTTGTATTTCTTCTCTAAATAATTTTTATTCTCACGACGACAGAAGCCTTTTTATCCTATATTTTTGGGGTCGGCTGTTTGAATCCATGTGTTCCATTAACACGGTAAAGGGTCATGTATGTAATGCTAACAAAAAACCTATCATTCTTCAAAACCTCTACCCAAGTTTATCTAGGCCTACCTCTAGTCCTAGTGGCTTCTTTAACTACTATCTTATCGCTCTTCCTTACCGGCATATCTATTGATTTACATTGCACATGTCCAAACCACCTAAGTCTATTCTCTCATCTTATCTTTAATTGACACCATCTCTAACTTTCCAGGAATACACTCATTTATTATCATATCTTTTAATATATTGCCACTCATCCATCTTAGCACTTATCTGCTATACTAAATTTCTGGACATGTTTCTTAATTGCTTAACACTCTGATCTATAAAACTCTTATCACCGTCTTATAAATTTTTTATTTCAACTTCAAAGATATCTTCCAATTACAAAGTATTCCATAAGCACTCCTCCATTTCAATCATCTTGTTTTAATTCGATGCATGATATCCTTCTCAATTTTCCTGTCATGCTGAATAATTGATCATAAATACTGAAAGCTATCACTCCTAGGTATCTCTTGTCCATCTATATATACTCCCCCTTTCATTTCTTTTGCCTTTTGTTGAAATTATATTTCATTTACTCTATTTCTTGCCCTACTGATTTTTAAAACGATTAAATACGAAAGTTTCTCTCCACACCTTTTTAACACTAGTCCTTCTCTAATCTTATTGACCAACATAATATCACCAACAAACATCATACATCATGGAAGCTCCTCCTTAATATGCCTAGTAATCTCATCCATAACTAGCACAAAAGGTATGGATTTAATGCTGATCTTTGATGTAAGCCAACGATAATAGAAAATTCTTTACTGTCTCCTCCAACGGCTCGCACGGTCGTCACAATTCCATCATACATATCCTTAATAGTCTCAATATAGCTACTAGGAACTTGTATCTTCTCCGAAGCCTGTCACGCCCCGATCCGGGAAATCGTTCGTCCTCGCTAGATTTCATCCGAATCATCGTCCTCGCTGGGGCGTGATGCCGCACGAGCCTGGAGTTGCGCTCGTGCAAGGCAAGATAACAGGTTCACATAGTGTTTATCTCAAATTGATAACATAAGCAGCGGAAGAAAACAGAGTATACAATACGAATCTCTTTTATTGATAATGAATTGAAGATTACAAAAGTCCTGAATAGCCCAACTTAACATGCCAATTGGCTACAACGCTCATGATCTCTCTAGCTCACAAAGGATTACATTGTTCCATACATTATGTCTCTTTATAGCCAACAAGTAGTCTTCGGCCGAGCATCTCCATGTCGCAAGTCCGAACGCCTATGCGGTAGCTCCTCTTGAACGCTAAGGACTCCATGCCTCGACGCGTCCAAGCCAAGCCCCGCCCCGAGCTGAACGTAACCTGAACCTGCAAGCAAGCTAGTGGGGGATTAGTGCTTTCGTCCTCGCTGCACTGATCAAGACCCACTCGCACCCAAACCAAACACTAAGTACATTTAGTGAAACATGCAATGTTAATTGGTGATCTTTCTATTTAGCCTTAGGGTCAATTTCATGCATTATTCAACAAAACAACTTAATATAAATGTGTCCCATATCGTGTCCCTGCGGCAGATACAGCTAGACATAATATGAAACATAAACTTAGTGATTGTGCTCATCTCCGTCCCATTTTGCCTAGCCTGCAATGGTTAGAACTTTGCATAAGCAATCATACAATTCACGTAATCAACCAATCATAAACTTAGACATATGCATAAGGGTGGCAGGCCCTGCGCCTGCACCCAACTCTAATCTCAGTCCACCGGCCCTATCTATATGAAGGTCACGGTGTTTCGCACTGTAATGGACTTGGCATCCTTATGTGTAAGCCTATGATCGCTTCGATACGGGTTGCTAGCCCAATATCCGAAGGATCGCAAACTTACTGATATCATAGCTTATCACAACACTGGCCGGTCGTAATCCGCCCTAATGATGTGCACCATAAATACCATACATAATTTCCTCCTAGGTCGGACGGTCCCGGTGCCCCGGTCGTAACCGTCCGAGGGAAGCCGCACCCGTGCACGGGCCATCCGAGTCCATTGACCATGCAATACGCACCATAACATACAAGTCATATCATTCCCAACCAATCTCACGTTCCATAAACATATTCATGCTCCATAAACATATTCATGTTCCGTAAACATAATCCGTTCTCTCTATCTCAAGTTTCATTAGCATTATGTCCCAACACATCCGTATTGATGCACGACGCCCAACGGCTTAGACTTCTCGGACTTATACTCGACGCGTTTCATTAATAAGTTGTTCACATAGCCTAGTTCCGTAGTTACTTAGTCATTTCCTAGCTTCCGTGCACGAGGGCACGCTCAACGCCATAATCAATGTTCTAGGCCTAGTGTTCAATGTTCTCGGAGTCGTGCACGTGATGCACACCTCGATATTGTCTTTCAATGTTCTACCATCACCGCCCTACCGCGACCCGTACATTTTGATGTACGTCGCTTCAATTGTTCAGTGTTCGATGTTCTATCTTAATGTTCGACACATACTAAGACCTTTACTCGTCCGAGCCACACTCGCTAACTCAATAGCTAATTCGCATGCAATGAATACATTTTATTAGACGTGAAGGAATAGGGAGAGAGAGAGTCAAGAACCCGCCCACCTTAAGTCGATACGCCTTGTTGTTCTGCCGAGTTAAAGCAGCTCGATTCCATAACTTGCTTGCACGGCTAACTCTCTTGACTTAGTCATTCCGTTGAACTATTCGATTGATTTGGCCTATCGTGCCTATGTCACAATCCGTTGCAAGGCGACGATTTGGTTTTCACGGACATAATTTCGAATAAGGCAAAATGTCGACCCTTTACAATCCAGCGTAAAAGCATAGCCTGCACACCACCGGATCAACCAAAGTCAATACCTTACTCAAACCGAACTTAGGCTTTGCATCGATTCACATCGATACTTCATCGGGTCAACGCAACTCTTCGAGTCAACGACTCATCGTAATGCACTGTGCGGAGCGGGGCATTACAAAGCCCACCAAATTAACTCCCAAGGAACTCTTTCATAAACTTTCTCTAAATCAACAAAAACCATATATTAAATCCTTTTCTCTCTCTAAATATTTCCATTAATCCTCTATTCTGCAAATAACATGATACAAAATCATGATGATCTTGTTTTTTTTTTTCCCATCATCTTCCACCAATTATCATACGAAGTAACTTATTCTTGTTGAAAAGTAGGACTTACCCTACTACTTTCTCGTTGGCATCAAATATTGCTGAGTATATCGTCTAACGAAAACCAAAACGGACTTACTCTACAAAATCTTCCAAACCCAGGATCCTCTTGGGTTGAACATTCAAATCTCTAGATTATCACTACAAATCTAGATGCAAAGATTATCTAGAAGGTCTCACTCGGTCTGTATCTATGTATTTATGTGGAAAAGGAAGAATACTTACACGGATAAACGTGAAGCTTATGGATATTATATGGAGAAAGACATTGGTACACTGAAGACTTGATTGTTGTGATCAAGGATCTCTCTTTCAGTTGTACTTGTTTCTAGAAACTGTGAAGGAAGTATGGGACAAGTGGCCTTGCCATATATCGAATCGAGAAGTTTGGCCAAGGTACCAAATCAAACAAAAACTTATTGGCTTTTCCTAAGGTGGAGATGAGTGTACTTGTCTTATTTTATGCCCATAGGCTGTGGTGACATCCACTAGTACTTGGCTCCACCTTGACCTTTGTCTTAGGAGAACAAGGGAGCAATGCTCAAGAAGAAAGCTTGAAGATAAGGATAAGCTGCAATGCTCTCACCATGGGAAGAAAACACATACTGAGGAGATGTTGGGAAGGTAACTGGAAAGTGGAAACCCGACTAGGCATCAGCGACCTAGCGCCACGAAGGGGATGGAAGCTGCACAGGGCAGTTGCTACGTAACTTGTGCTTCCCCTCTTCATCGACTATCTTTTGTAGAGATTGAGGGACTTTGACGACTAAGGCAACAAGAGCCTTCTTCCTTGTCTATTTCTTCTGTACACTCTAGGTATACTTTCTACAAGCCAAGTCTGTGTCCCAAGTTCCCAAATCATATGACTAGTAATTCTTCATCTTCGTTAGTTGCAATCTGGACAAATAAATTTAGGGTTGCTTATGGTACTTTTTCTCTGTTGTATTGTAATTTCACATTTACTAATAATATTCATCTTCCTACCACTTTTAATGTTCACAACTAGATGAAGATATTTTTTTGTCAGTAGTTTCACTCTTTAACTATAGTGTTCTATAACCTTCTTTCGCACTCTCTGTGTTTCAGGCAAGGTTCGAAGCATCATTTTTAAACCCTCCCTATGAGTATCGCGTTCGGTACTTTAGGCAGTTTATGATAATACAATCAACTTGTCGGATTTTGGAACTTAAGAAAAATATTAGTAACTAACAAAAGAAAAAAAATATAGTCTCGTTTTTAATCTAAACCCTAACACTTTACTATAAAGTAAAAGACTGACGAGCTTACATCCATCATACCCACCCGACCATCGTACGTACCCATCCATAAGCCCATTCAAGCCATATGCTCTTAAGTGTACCAAAGTGGAAGACCATATATATATATATTTTTTTGGAATATGGGTGAATTTATTCCTCGCATATAGCGGAAAAGGTATTACAGTACAACATATCACAACTTCTCATACCCCACATAATAACATTATGGGGCCATTACTGATACATCGAATTCTATGTTATGTAGAATTCCAATAGGGGGGTAGTCAAGCCCTCAAAGATACGTCTGTTCCGCTCCTTCCAGATGTGTCAAACAGACGAAGCGAGACGAACTCTTGCTCTTCGGGCCCACCCCTGGATCCCGGCCTCTGTGATCTCGGATCCAGCTGAGAATGCCCTGGATGTCTCGATCCACCCCAACTCCTCTCAGCTGTGCACACTGCTCAGTCCAAATGTGCCAGGTCACCGGACATACAAAGAAGAGATGTCCCATAGATTCATCCTCCCCATTACATAGCACACATTTGGCATCCGGTATCTGCATCCCAAACCTGATGAGTCTGTCCCTCGTCATCAGTCTACCCCGAAGAAGGCGGTATGCACATAGTTGTATTTTACGTGGAACCCCCTTGCCCCAAATGAAGTCCGCCTCCTCAGTCCGGTCGTGATGGGTACGAACCAGATCGTAGCAGCTACGAAAGCAGAATAGGCCTGGTCTGCCCCCCGTACCTGGGCCTGTCCAGTTTCAGGAATCCTCATGCTGGCTAGCATCAATAGTAATAAGGCGAATCTCCTCGGCAAGCTGAGCAGTATATGGATATCCTTCTGGCCTCCAGACTCCATCTCTGATGATCCTACTGCAAGTGAGCCCCCTGCCCGCTTCTCTGTCCAGCTGACCTCCCAAAAGCTCGAGCAAGGATCTGGAATCCAACCAAGGGTCTAGCCAGAGGTCGGTAGTCGTTCCATCCTTCATGTTCCTGCAGATGGCGGTCTGAAGCACCGGTCGGCACCTAAGAATGGCCTTAAACGTGACCGAAAAATTGTTGTCTATCCTGCAGGCCCAGAAGTTAGTCCTCCTCAGGTATCTGTTCGCCATCCATCTCGCCCAGAGCGATCCCCCTTGATGAATCTCCAGGCCATATTCACACAAGCTGCCTTCTTGACCTCATGAAGAGGTCTCAACCCCACACCTCCTTCCTCCCGAGGCCGACAGAGTTGGTCCCAAGAGATCGCATGCATCCCGCCCCTCCATATGAAGTCAGCACAGATGGTCTCCACTTTTCGGATAGTAGCCGTAGGTATCTGGATAGACTGGAGCCAGAACATCGTGATGCCCGCAATAACCGAACGCACCAGCTCAATCCTACCGCCAAATGATAGACCTGCAGCTTGCCAGCCTTCCACTCTCCTCTGAGCAAAGTCCACCAAGCTATGACAATCCTGGTCTCTGGCATAGTTGACCGTCAGTGGCACCCCCAGGTATTTCACTGGAAGCTCGCCTCTATCCACTCCCAAGGCGAAGGCTCTCTCCTCCTGCTGTGTACACCGGAAGCTGAAGTAGACTCTGCTTTTCTTCCGGTTCAACTGTAGCCCAGAAAGTCGCCCGAACTCCTCCATAATGTCAGAGAGTGCTCTCATGCCCCGCATGGAAGGCTGAAGGAGCACCAATAAGTCGTCAGCATATATCAAATGAGATACTACCGGACTCACCAACCGGAAAAGGGGAACGATCCTCTTGCTATGCACCGCCGTATCCATCATGCATGTGAAGTACTCCATCACCAAGGTAAATAGGTACGGGGAGAGGGGGTCACCCTGCCTCAACCCCCTGTTGCTCCTGAAGTAGCCATGCGGCGTGCCCTGGATGAGGACTGAGAAAGTAGGAGGGCAAATGCACTCCCTCACCCTCGCAACCCACCTCTCGTCGAATTCCATGGCAAGCATCAAGTGACACAGGAAGTCCCGGTTGACCGTATCATAAGCTTTCCGGAGGTCAAGCTTCACACAAGCCTTCATCCCGCCAGGTTTGCTGAACTCCCTCACCATCTCATGAGCGAGTAAGCTGTGCTCCGCTATCGACCGGCGTTTGCTGAACTCCCTCACCATCTCATATCGCCGCCGCCGTCGCCGTCGTCGCCGCCGTCGACTGCTGCTGTTGCTGCTGTTGTTGTTGTTGTTGCTGCTGCTGCTGCTGTCGTCGTCGATGTCGTCGTCGTCGTCGTAGAGAAGAGAGGAGCGGAGGGGGGGAGGAGAGGGGGGGGGCGGAGAGGGGAGGAGGAGGGGAGAGGGGAGCGGAGGGGAGGAGAGAGGGGAGCGGAGAAGGGGAGGAGGAGGGGAGAGGGGAGGGGAGCGGAGGGGAGGAGGAGGGAAGAGGGGAGCGGAGGGGAGGAGGAGAGGAAATTTGAAGCAAAACAGAAACATGGGATTCGAACCCATGATAACTCATGTACCAAGTCTTAAGCATTGCTACACTAGCCATAAATGCTCAATAGCTTTTGTGTCTATAAGTGTAACATACATGTTATTTATATAGAAACTCATGAGCCAAAAAAATAAAAAATAAAATCAACTCGGCGCCTAGGCGCTAGTCGGGCTCTCAACGCACCGACTCCGCCTAGCGAAATCTATAACATTGGTTATACTGTCCAGAGATTAGATTCTTGTCTGGATCCTCTTTTAACGTTCGCGTGAGACCCCTGCTTTTGTAGAACTCGATCCGGGTTCTTTGTGCCGCTTTATGGATAAAGTGCCTCGTGGCAATGCCCACAAAGTTTGTCAAACCTCCTCTCCCAACTAAACTTCTGTTTTTCCCACACTTTGAACAATCCAAATGTCTTCGGTTGAAGCTTTCTATAATGTCCAGTCGGTATCATCTTCGTATGAAAATACACCATGATGTTATTACTGATGTTAAAACTTTGCGCCTATGGTGATGTTATGTGGATTTTTGTAACAACTCGTACCATCTCGCACTAACCTTTTGCGGTCGATTACAAACCTTCTCATGAATTGCTATCATGGTTTTGTCACGTCCTACTTGTGGCACCACCTTCTCTCCATAGATCCTCGTAACCAGCTTCTCTCTCCAAAATGTATGGTGGACTTGAAGTTAATCTCCTTTTAGCAAAAACTCATAGTGGATGTAAAAGTCGTCGTCGGAATATTCTTGACAAAGTTGCTCCTACGCCTTCACAAAACTCTCATCTTCTGCATAAAAGCTCTTTGATGTAATCCAACCTAACCACCTCTTGGCTGAGCGTGGCTAGTAATGGCAAACTTTTATTAAGTGCATTGGTCATCTGGTTGGAAACTTCCTATTCGTGTACAAGCGTATACGAAGTTCTCAAGTAATGCTCCCGATGTATGAGTGCGTCAGACATCCCAAATAATATTCACCATCCATTTGAATAGTCCATCCCGCGTCTTAAACACCATCTTCCACACGTCTCCCTACCGGATGCCTATTTGGTGATGGTCGCTTCAAAGATCTACATTGGAGAAGACATCAGACACTCAGTTGATCTAATAGGTCATCCGGTCGCGACATTGAAAATTTGTAGCCAATCGTGATTTTGTCAACCATGCACGGACTCGTGATCGCCCTAAATATTACCCTTCTCTTGTAGAGAACTTGACCATAGGTTCTTCTGCTTCAAGTTCTTTACCTTCTCCGAGAGGATCTTGTCCTCCCTTGGATTTATGCGGTAGTATGGTAAGTTCGGTAAACTCGTCCGGAAAACAAGATCAACGCTAAGCTGGTGTCGCATATAGTTGGTATCCCTCCCGAAATTTCTTCTAGATGAATATAGCGATACTCGTCGAGGACTAGTCGTCTCTCCACTGGAATAGCTCCTCCCTACGTTGACTCTTCAACCTCTATGTGTCCCTTCACTTCCAAGTCATGAATATCATAAGCCTCCTTGAAGCTCGCACCCATATCCTTCATGGAGATCGTTAATGATAGAAAGACATTTCCATACTCTCGTAAAGATTCTGTTCGATTACTTTTCTTCAAAGACATAAGTTTGTACGTCGTCACGTTCTTCACCAGCCAATACGTGTTTTTTCGCGCCTATCGTATTTCGCACCAACAACGTACTGTCATGACCTCCCAAGCAACATGTGAAAGATGTCGAGCCTGTTTGCCATTTCGTATTAAATCTCATCTCTATAATCTCCTATAGAGAAGGAAATATGCGTCGCTTGGTCACCTTCACGCTCAACACTTTCTGAACCCTCCAATTATAATACGGGTCCGGGTACTTCTCCAACACTAACCCTGCATCTTCGACCAACCGTTAGTTGATAAAGTTTTCTTAGCTGCTGCTGTTGGTCATGACCCAAATCTTCTGCCATTGATAGTACAATGAGTTCGAAATAGGGTATCCTTTTGCACATAATCATTGTGTCTTGGTGTTGGGACAATGTTTCTTACCATGCTTTGGGACCCCTCTTTCTTTCTGGATTACTCCCAACGATCGTTACGTTGATAAGGGTTGATGTTGTCGAATCGACCTCAACTGCTGCAAAAATAGTCTCTCTCGTAGTTGCCATAGGGACCGCGTCCCCCGATGTTGTCTCATCCGTAATAGCACCATCAGTTAGTTGGCCTATCACTGCCATGATCGTCGTCACGACCCCTTATTACGAGAACATTGTACTCTTCTTGCTCGCACTAGATGAATCTGCTTGAGCTCTCCATGGACGATTATTTCGTGCTGATGTGTACATCTTCTGGGAGGTCGTTGGTGTTCCTTACTCGTGATGTCACTTCTGGATCTCGGACAGGTTTCCTCGACGAATTCTGTAACCTTACTGTCTGCTCAACTTGCTATACGCATAGATTCATTCACCGCAAAGAAACTTCGATAAGGCGGACTATCACAAAGAGGACTTCTACCCCTTATACTTCGTTAGAGAGAAGTTGGTTGTCGTCGTTGGTTCTAGACATGCCTCGTGACATGTTGAGGTTCTCATACCACGACACAACAAGCAAACGCCGATCTTTGAAAACTAATGACCTAAGATAACAAGACATAAAACCCAATTCTCGAACACGAATATCAAAAGAGGAAACTCTTTACCGATAAAGAAAACAATACAATCAAACTTGTCTATACTCTTTTACAAAGTTCTATTCATAAGAAAGATAAGTTAAACCCTAAGAAAGCTCCTAAACAAACTAGGAAAAACAAATACACAAAATAGGCCAAAAAATCATTCAAAAATCAGCCCAAAATAGGTTTAGCCGCCTTGAACCAGTATACTGGTTTTATGCCAAAAAATTCCAGAACCGTAATTGCACAAAAATCCCATTACTAAGCGTATTGGTGGTTATGTTGTCGGTCAGAGACCGGATTCTTTTCTAGACCCTCTTCTAACGTCCGCTTCAGTAAAGGGCCATTCAAACCTTAGTTCCAGGATTTATTGTCTTAGTTGAGCATGATTGAGACACACGATTTACTTGAGACGGGTGTTGGAAGAGAGTGTCACTGGGATTCAGATGGGGTTGGAATTCCTAACACAAAGCGGAAAGTTCCGGCAATCTTGTATTAATTTGTGAAAATGTCCCTTCTAATTATTTTTCGATGAACCATAACTTTTTGGTGCCACTTTTCTGTGGTGTTTTTCTTCTCTAAATCACTTCTGTTTTTTCCATGAATCTGATAACAACATATCCCAACTCACCTTAGCTCTCCCCTTTCTCTTTTGTACCCTTCACTTCTGTATCACCACTATGAATATACGACCAACATAAAGACAGTTGATTTATAAGTGGAGTCATGTCGTTAACTGATTAAGTCACTACATGAGCAAAACCAAAAGATATAACCTGGCTTGCTGTTTTGATAGCTATTGTTCATTACCTTGTGTCCACAAAGCTCAAATTGTGAAGCTGTAGGCTATTAATATTATAAATATAGTGCTTAGCCCCAGTTCTCTCCCCTTCCCTGTCTTTACCCACTTGTTGATAAACCTAGGGCTTGCAGCCAGTGGAGACAGACACACCAGGGAAGGAAATAGAGAAACTACTGGAGCACTGTGGAACCAGGAACGGATATCCTGATTAGTTAAAAACTATACCTGAAAGCTTGAGCTTCTAGTATGGTTAACTAACAGGTAAAATAGCTTGATGTTCATCTTCATATGACGGAAACGAAGCTTTATTCGATAGCTAGACCTTCCAGTTGGTTTATACTTTCATATTTCTCTTGGAATGTAACACAAATAATAATCCGCCAACATGCTTTAGGAACCATGGTAATCTCTCCCTCCAGAAAAAAAGGGTGCACTATCACATATGCTTACTTGCATCACAGCTACCTAATTAGCTGCCAGTATGCATTCTCCAATGCTTTTAATATCCTTCTAATGTAAAATAGTTGCTATAATGTGCAAATCCCACTAAAAGTTTGTATGCCATTAAATGAAAGGAACTTAAAAGAATGTATCGAGCCAACTGACTTACATTTCCTTTCCATGCTTCCAGAATAATACTGCTAACATCCCAGCGGTGATGATCACATATACTATACGCACCAAGTTATATGAAGGACTTCTCCAATAGGACAAATACTGCTTCCACAAGCAAGCTTTGAACTGCCCCCAACCATTTTGTGGAAAGCGAGTAGGAAAGTGCAAGTCCGTTGAATTAGGTGGCGGTAAGCTCAACTGTTTAACCAGATCCTTGTTCTCCCTGAAGTGAAAACATAAGTTGGTGACTTTGATATCTCATACCAGAACTTTTCCTGATAAATTTGTTGATTTTTTTTACTGTGAGTTTGAGACCATTTATTTATTATATGTAGAAAAGACCAAACTGGCATGTAGAAACTGGATATAATTTAACGATTAACTTTACCTGTAAAGTGATGAATCCCTGTATATTTTTGCAAAATCTAAGTTATGTTCCATCTCAACAGATGTAGAGGTCACTTCCAACATCCATGTTGCTGGGTTATAATTATCTTTGATCCTTGGTATACCCAGAATACCCTGTTAAAGGAGGGTATAAACTTGAAGAATCCTTTAAAGTACATAGAAAGTTACAAACAGCTGTTTTTCGGAACAGTTATCTTTTACACTATTGCATTATCTCTGTACAAATAAAATTTTGCATGTTCTTGTCTAGTAAATGGTTCAAGGGTATTTAACTGAACATAGAATCATAGATTGCAAGCTTATTGTAACTGCAGATGTCTTGGAAACTATAAATTGACATGTACTGAATTGCAATAATCTTTCCCTTAATATAAAAAATAAATAAAGAATAAAATTTTATATGTACATTGATGATAACGTGGTTTACATGTGTAGTATTTTCAACAAATTACCAAATGACCAGACATTGTATAACAAAATGACCAGACATTGTATAACAGAATGTCAGAATCAATATATTTGCCCTTGTGGAATTTATCGCTGGCTTATCCATTTTTTGCCAATATATCTGCTGGTACCACCATTATTCCCAGAAATGCTAGTATAATAGTTTACAGCAGCTAATAGTGCAGACAAACAGATAGCTGATGAGTAACTGACCTATGCTGAAGTTATACTAGACAATCTTGTCTTTACTCTCTGTAAACATCTGACATGTCGCACTAAGTCTAGATTGGTCTAGGGTTTTGTGGGTGTCTCGCACTTCAATAGAAAATATGTATGTCTTGGAAACTATAAATTGACATGTACTGAATTGCAATAATCTTTCCCTTAATATAAAAAATAAATAAAGAATAAAATTTTATATGTACATTGATGATAACGTGGTTTGCATGTGTAGTATTTTCAACAAATTACCAAATGACCAGACATTGTATAACAGAATGTCAGAATCAATATATTTGCCCTTGTGGAATTTATCGCTGGCTTATCCATTTTTTGCCAATATATCTGCTGGTACCACCATTATTCCCAGAAATGCTAGTATAATAGTTTACAGCAGCTAATAGTGCAGACAAACAGATATCTCAGCTGATGAGTAACTGACCTATGCTGAAGTTATACTAGACAATCTTGTCTTTACTCTCTGTAAACATCTGACATGTCGCACTAAGTCTAGATTGGTCTAGGGTTTTGTGGGTGTCTCGCACCTCAATAGAAAATATGTAATATCACAAATATCACCCAAAAATCATCAACTTATTTTATCTAATTTCAATACATCATTATTAGTAGCCCACAAGTCCTGGTTCTCCAAGCTAATAGTAATCAAAGTAGAGCAAATCAACTAGCAAGTTTCCAAATAGGACTATCCTAAATAAGCAACTAAACATTAATACTAATTAAACACAATTTAGACTCAACTAACTCACAGAAAACTAATAAATTAATATCCAATGTCTCAAAGAGACTCGACTGAGCCGAATCTCCAAATAAGCTCATCCAATTCAAGTTGGTCCTCCATCAATGCACCTTTTTTTTGTTCATTTATGATGTTAAATATTTAGGATGCTTAGTGCAAGTTACTTGCTCAGAGGTACTCATGCACGGTCTTTAGTCTTCCTGATTTTTTCCTTAATCCGTACTAACATAAAGTCTTCTATGTTTATTATGTTTGTTATGTTAATAAATATTTGATATGTGCAATGATGGATAGAGGAAAAGAAGATAATAAACATTTTCTCAAAAGTTGACTTTGTTTTCTCATGACAAAAGCACACAATACACCCTTTTTATAGATACTTTCATGAAAGTTGATGATTCCCAAAATACACTTCACCAACACCAGATATGCATGGACTTTCCACTGTTTCTCATGGATTAAACAACGAAGTGACTCATGACTTTAGGACTCCCTTAATTAACAACTAGTAACTAATTAATAAGTAGCCTTACAAAGGACGTTGACCCGTTAAGGGAGCCGAATGGAAGAAGAGGATTCAAATGTTTGGGATCAGAAATTTAAGAAAAATGCTTTGTTGTTGTTGTCATTCTATTTTCTCTCCCTGGAAAAAAACAGTATATTTTCCCTCCCCCTGGAAATATTATTGGGTCCGCCACTCTATGTGGATGCCATTTGTTAATCAAGTTTACAACTCAATAGTACAGTAGTTAATGGAGCCGCTACGACTAGAGGTAGGCCTAGATGAACATGGTTTGAAGTGATATGTTTTTTATTAGCGTTACATATGACATGACCCTTAACAAAGCCGAATGGAAGAAGAGAGAATTCAAACGTACGGCCCCAAAATTTTGGAATAAAGGCTTTGTTGTTGTTGTTGTTGTAGACAACATGGATGGCCTACAGAGTAGACCCTAGCTTCGAGACTTGTTTTCGAGAAATGCACTTAACGACATGAGTATAAGAAACACTAGGAGAATGCAAAAGTGGTGGACAATATTGACTGTAAAAGAAATTCCCTGTCAAGTCACAATAGGATTGATTAGTTTACCTACAAGATGTTCGGTACATGCTTGGATTTGGAAGGAGTGGACTAGACGAGGATATGAGATTAAAGAGTTGTTTCTTTTGATCATTTGCACGTTGTAGGACGACACACTAGAAAGTCTATTTCCTCTTTAGATATGGTGTATTCTTCCACTGCAGAGATGCAATGTTCCTATCTTGCAGCAACCTCAATGCCTAGGAAGTAACCAGATGGCCCAAATCCTTTGTATGGAAGTGAGTGGAAACCTTGGAGACGTCGATAGTTGTATCAGTGATGGTGGTGTCATACAAATTGTCTAGGAGAATCATCAGTTCCTATGACTCATAGTTGACGAAGAAAGAGTCAGCTGCACTTTATGAGAAACCAAACCGGGTAACAAGTTGGCTAAGCTTGTTGAACCAAGCTCGAGGACACTACTTGAGGCAATAATGAATGGATTATTTAGTTTTAGTCTCGTATAATATTCAAAATTTGTGTTTAGATCTCCATATTTGTCCAAAAGAGAGTTTGGGTCTCGTCCTAACGGTTGGCTTAGCTGATCGTCCAAAATGGAGACAAAAACGCAAATTTCGAATATTATACGAGACCCTAAAACTAAACTCAAATTTCGAATGTTATGGAATTCTAAGAGATCTAACGGTCAGCCCGAGTCAACCGTCATGACGAGACCCAGACCCTCTTCTGGACAATATGGAGACCTAAACGCAAATTTCGAATATACGAGACCCTAAAACTAAATAACCCTAAATGAATTTGTAGAGGCGACAAACAAAGATCTCCAACTTCGCCTATGTTGTGTTAATGTTCTATATTTTCACTACCGGTCCCAAGTCAGGATAAAGGAGGAGGGTTGTGTTAGGTAGCCGGCAACTGACATAATACATTATTGGATCTCTGTGAAATGACTTAATACATAATACACATTAGGGACATTCTTCAATAGCTATGCGTTTTATCGTTCCTACCTCGATGTAATAAAAAATGAGCATATGTGGATTGCTAGGCCGTGACCCCGAAGTGACGTATTCCATCGATACTACCCTAGTGCAATAAAAATTGAGCAAGGATGGACTAGACTATTCTCCAGAAGCGACATGCGACATCGCTACTCCAATGTGGTAAATAGACAATAGGCTATAGGGTTTAGGAAGCAAAGATGTAGGGAGTTGGTGCATAAGAGTAACTGTTAGATTAGCTACTTGGAACACATTGAACATTAACATGAAAATGAATGAAGTTAGTGAATACAAGATTAATATAGTTTGTCTACAAGAAACAAAAGTGGTAGGTGAGACATTGAGGGAAATTGATACTAATGATTTTACAATTTGGTATACATGTGAAAAGAGGCCAAGAAATGCGGTAGAGATACTTGTGAATAAATTATTAACAAGTTGTAGATGTAAAAAGAATATGAGAGAGAATAATATTAATTAAGAAATGCCATCTTCCTCTCCCTGAGCCCTAAGCCACCATCACCAGTTTCTCAATTCTCAATTCTTCTTCTCTAACCCTACCGCTGGCCAACCCCCTCACTGAAATGTTGCCCCCCTCCCCGTCCTCCCCCTCCCCCCCTCCTCAACGCACACACAATTCCACTGTCACCATCTCTCCATGATATTCTAGGCTCTTAACTGGGAATAAATGTCTTCTTTGTTAATTTCATAATGTTTGTGATATTTAAGTTTTAGAGATTTTTAAGTGGTTATTATTGCAATAGAGACTACATATATATATAGGAGAGGCTAGCCTCCTCTCCTATCATTCTAGGCAATGTGGGACTAAAGCCCAATAACACTTAACACATATATCAACACTCCCCCTCAAGATGGGCGAAAGATATTCACTAAACCCATCTTGTCACATCCTCTCATCATGCTGATAGAACTAAGCCCCTTTGTCAGTCCGTCTGCTACCTGATCTTTGGTTGGAACGTAGCCCAGCTCTAGTACTCCTTTCTCCAGCTTTTCTTTGATGAAGAATCTGTCAATCTCGATATGCTTGGTCCTGTCATGCTGCACTGGATTGTTGGCAATACTAATAGCTGACTGGTTGTCACACCATAGCTTCATCTTGGCTCCCTGGTCCAGCTTTAGCTCCGTCAGCATATTCTTCAACCATAATAGTTCTGTGACTCCCAAGGCCATAGCTCTATATTCTGCTTCAGCTGTTGATCTGGCCACCACTGACTGCTTCTTACTCCTCCACGAGACCAAGTTGTCTCCTACAAATATGCAGTAGCCCGATGTGGATCTCCTGTCGTCAGCATAGCTAGCCAGTCAGAATCACAATAGCCCTCGATGCTTACATGATTATTTCTTCTGAAGATCAGTCCCTTCCCGGGGGCTCCCTTCAAGTACCTCAGAATCTGGTATACTGCGTCCATATGACCCTTCCGGGGGTCATGCATGTAGCGGCTCACTACACTGACCGCAAAGCTGATATCAGGTCGAGTGTGGCTCAAGTAGATCAACTTGTCCACCAATCTCTGATATCTATCCCGGTCAACTGGTTCTCCAGCTTCAGCATCCAGTTTGAACTTCTGGTCTATCGGTGTCGTAGCTGGTTTGCATCCTATCATCCCCGTTTCTGTAAGCAGGTCCAGTGCGTACTTCCTTTGAGAAAGAACGATTCCCTCATTATCTCGAGCAATCTCAATCCCAAGGAAGTATCGAAGAGGGCCAAGATCCTTCACCTCGAACTCCTTGCCAAGCTTTCCTTTGAGTTGGGCGATCTCCTGCTCATCATCGCCTGTGATAATCATATCATCTACATATACCGCAAGCATGGTGATGTGGCCTCCACTTCGTCTGAAGAAGACAGTGTGATCAGCATTGATCTGCTGATATCCCATCCCTATCATTGCTCTCCTGAACCTGTCAAATCATGCTCGAGGAGACTGCTTCAGTCCATAGAGGAACTTCTTCAGTCTGCAGACCTTGCCTTCTGTCTGTTTGGTGTCGAATCCTGGTGGTATCTCCATGTACCTCCTCCACTAGATCCCCATGAAGAAATGCATTCTTCACATCCAGTTGGTGTAGCTTCCACCCTCCATTGGCTGCCAGGGAGATCAAGGTCCTGACAGTGCTCATCTTCGTCACTGGTGCAAAGGTCTCGTCATAGTCGATGTCGTACGTCTGACTGTATTCTTTTGCCACCAGTCGAGCTTTATAGCGCTCAACCTGTCCATCTGGGTTCTGTTTCACAGTAAAAACCCATTTGCATCCGACTGCTCTTTTCCCTTCTGGCAGTCTCACCAGCTCTCAAGTGTGGTTCTTCTCAAGAGCTCCCAACTCCTCATGTATTGCCGCTTTCCACTTTGGGTCGTTCTTGGCAACCTGTCAATTGTTAGGTACAGTAATACTATCCAAAGATGCTATAAATGCTCCATGAGAAGAAGAGATATGATCATAAGAAACAAACTTAGCAAGGTCCCAACCATATCTGTCCGGAGGATTTCCCGCATTACTGCGAGTAGTCCTTCGTGTAGGTAGTGGTATGGGAGAAGTAGGAGGAATGATATCACCTGAGGAGGGTGGTGGTGTAGATGAAGAGGATGGTGGTGTCTCAGGAGTTGGGACAGACGCATGCAAGGGACTTAGCACTGGCACTGTAGGTACTGGTCCTGCAGTTTTCTTCTCTCTCCTACTGTAGGTAAGTAACTCCCCCTGAGCCGTAGGCCTGATACTTCTTATCTCCTCCTCCTGTTCTGCTTCACCTTCATGTTTCTCTTCAACCGTGCCTCTATGCCATACTTCTAGATCGGTTACCACCAAGTTCTCCATCTCCCCCTCTCGCCTTATACTGGTAGTATTAGGCGTGTTGTGCGAAGTTCCCTCCTGGCGGTAATATGGCTCATGCTCTCGGAAGTGGACATCCATACTAACGAACTTCTTCTTCTCTACTGGACTCCAGCACACATATCCCTTCTGAGTCGTTGAGTAGCCCACGAAGATGCACTTGACTGCTCTGGGGTCAAGTTTTCCAACTGATGGTCTGTTATCTTTCACAAAGCACACACACCCGAATACCTTTAGTGGGAGTATCCCACTATTATTGCCTTGTAATATTTCGCATGAGGACTTCCATCCCAGGACTTTTGAAGGCATCATGTTGATAAGTTGAGCTGTTGTCAATACTGCATGTCCCCATAGATTTTGTGGGACATTCATGTCGATCATCATACTTCTTGCGGTCTCTAGAAGGTGTCGGTTCTTCCTTTCTGCTACTCCATTTTGTGCTGGTGTGTATGCACAGCTGGTCTGGTGCTGTATTTCGTGTGCTGACAAGTACTCTGCAAGTGTCCTGTTGGTGTACTCCATTCCATTGTCAGACCTCAGTACCTTCACTACTGCATTGTACTGAGTCTGGACATGTTTATGAAAGTCCCGAAAGCAAGCAAATACTTCACTCTTATTTTTCATTAAATACAGCCAGGAGACACGAGATGCACAATCAATAAAGGAGACAAATACTTATATCCATTCATAGTGTTAGTAGCACATGGACCCCAAACATCAGAATGTACTACCTCAAAAACAAGAGAACTCTTATGACCAGTACCAACATATGAGCTTCTAGTAAGCTTTCCTAACTCGCATGTATCACATACTAATTTCTGTTTATTTGATTTTGTATACATCTCTGGATACAACTTACTTAGAGTATCAAAAGAAGAATGCCCCATCCTCCTATGATGAAGTATCAAAGTATCTTCAGTCCTCTGCTGCAGCTCTCCCATTCCAGCCTTCTCTGCCATAGATATTAATGTTGCGTCCAGTCCTTCCCGATCTAGGTACCACAGTCCCTCATGCCAGGTGCCAGTTCCAAGTCTTCGTCCCGTCCCTTTCTCCTGGAAGATCACCTTAGGAATATCAAAAGAAACCGTGCATTTTAGTTGGAGAATTATAGAACTAATAGACAAGAGACTGACTGGAAAGGATGGAGCATGTAACACATTGGATAATCTTACTAAACATGTACAATTAACAGTACCCTTACCGACCACTGGTTGGAAAGTACCATCTGCAGTCTGAATGGTGTCTGCTGGTGCTAGGTGAGTGTATGAAGAAAACTCACTAGCGTTTTCGGTCACATGTCAAGATGCTCCTGAGTCGATAATCCAGTCTGACGTTTTAAGGGAAGACATAGATGCAAGAGCGAGTGACTCGTCAGTACCTTCTGATGGGTGAGCATACATAGCGGCGTTGCCTCCGAAGAATGGGGTGGATGTCTCCTATGCTCCGCTCCTCCTGTCTCCTTCGGTCGACGCTCTCTGCTTTCTCTCCAGCAGGTCCAGCAGTGCATGATCCTCCTCAGTAAAGGTGCCACCAGCTCCTCCATTCCCTTCTGCCACCAGCAAGTTTGTCCGATAGCCTCCTCGGCCGTCTCGTCGGCCTCCTCGACCACGTCCACGTCCAATATATCCTCGTCCTCGTCCACCACCTGAGTCTCCCTCCTTAGGTGGTTTGGTACAAGCATATCGATGATGGCCCATCTCCCCGCAGTTGTAGCACTGTCGTTTGTGTTGCCAGAGCTCTCCCTTGGATCCTGTGTCGCCCGAGCTAGCAGCTGCTAGTGCTGACTTTGCTTCGGGGGGACCACCTGTCCCTGTCTGTAATCTGATCCGCGTCTCCTCCTAGATCATGGCTGAGATAGCCTCCTCGAGACTATGGATCTCTGGTTGGGCGAGGAGTAAGGTTGTCCTCTGTGCAAATGCTGCAGTCAGCCCTTTGAGGAATTTCATCGTCCTCTCCTGCAGGCACACATGTCTCTCCTTGCACTTCGGGTCCCCGCAGCTTGTCCGTTTCGAGGAGTGATCATAATCCAGCCAAAGACGCTCCAACTCCGTAGCGTACTCCTGCACCGTCTTCTCCCCTTGTACGGTGTCATCGATCTCCCCTTTTATCTGGAAGATCCGTAGGTTTTTTCCCACGCCATCATAGGTTCTCCTCAACTTCTCCCATACGTCTTTCACCATCTCAATGTCATCTACTGTGGAAGCAATAGACTGGACTAAGGAATTGAGAAGCCAGATGTAAATCACCATATGAGTGGATTTCCACTCGTCGCGTCCTGTCAAGCCCTCTTCCGGCTCTGTCTTCTCGCCCGTCAAGAATCCCTCCAGGTTCTTTCCTGCAAGGGTTCTTCTCACCCGTCGTGACCAACTCAGATAGGTGGCTGGTCCATCCAACTTCAGATCGATGGAGGATGATTCCAACTTTGGCGGCGCTCGTGTCGTGCTATCACCAGCCGACACCTTTATCAACTTCATCAACGTCGCCACATCGTCAGCATCCAGCTTCTTGAGGATCGCCTCCATCGATGCTTCTTCTCGATCACGTCACACTTGCTCCACGACTCATGCTTGTCCTCGTCGTCCTCTCCTAAATTCAAATATGTCTGGTTTTATCGAATCTAGACATCATCGGCATCTCCTTGAGAATCTCATATGAGATAAATTTTCAAGAACGATTTTAGGTTTCCCTACACTGTAGGTGCCACAGATGAAATAAATTTCAATTTTAGGTTTACCTACACCGTAGGTGCCACAGATGAGATAAATCTCAAGTTTAGGCTTACCTACACAGTAGGAGCCCTAAAAGTGGTGTGCACGGAGGCACCCACGGCAGCAGCAGCGGCAGTAGCAGCCGCAGCGGCAGCGGCTCAGCGGCGGCTGCGGGAGCGGCGCAGCAGTGGCAGCGGCTCAGCAGCGGCAGCGAGAGCAGCGACGCAGTAGCTGCAGCGGCAGCGGCGACGTGGGGGGGGGGGGGAAGGGAGGGCGAGGTTAGGGGTAGGGTTTGTGTAGAGAGGGTGGCTCTGACGGTATTCTAAGCAAGTTTAAGCTCTGATACCATGTAGAGATTTTTAAGTGGTTATTATTGCAATAGAGACTACATATATATAGGAGAGGCTAGCCTCCTCTCCTATCATTCTAGGCAATGTGGGACTAAAGCCCAATAACACTTAACACATATATCAACATAAGTAATAGAAAGAAAACCATTTAATGTATCAATTTGAAGAAAATGGTCATGTTCGCAAAGTGAAACATAGGCCAATTGAGGGTATGTAAGTGCAAATAAGCCTATGTAAGATATACTAAACTCTACCCGTAACATGTAATTAGTAATAATTAAACAGAACATATATAGTTTCCTACAAATACATATTTCATGTATATACTTGAGTTACCTCGAAATATTCAATAACTTTTGTTGAGTGCTGGCCTAATGCTCCAGAGTATATCAACTCTCCTCCCCTATTCATCAACATAAGCTGTGAAAAGGAAAATATTTTGTCAGTAAACATAAATTTTCGTATAGGGGGATGAATTTTAACAATATAGCACGATAAGGGAAAAGTTTCAAAAAATTGTAGAGGATAGGATGAGTCGCCGACTCAATTGGTGAGGGACAAAAAATTTGTATTTCAAGGCAACTGAGTTGGCAAAAATTCAAAATTTTACACGAAGGGCATTTTATGCCAACTGAGTTGGCGAAATATCTCTGCCAAGCCAACTGAGTTTGGCGAAAGCTCTCCTGCAAAAAAGCTGCAAAAAACCAAACTCTCCTGCAAAAAGCTCTCCACTTTATAGCCACTCAAGCCAACTGAGTTGGCAAAATCAAGACATTCATGCCAACTGAGTTGGCGAAATCTCACTCCAAGACAAATGACTTGGCGGAAAGTCCCACCCAAGCCAAGTTACTAGGCGAAAAGCAACGGAAGATTGAGCCAGGACTGTCACGCCATCTTTATTGGTGAGAAGTGATTAGCCAATTGAGTTGGCTAATATTTGCAAAAAAAAAAAATCTTCTCGAGAAGCACCCAGCCAAATTCACTTTTACCACTCTCAAGCCAACTGAGTTGGCGAATGTTTACTAAATTTTTGTTGTCCGTTCTTCAGCAATCTCAAGCCAATTGAGTTGGCGATCCATCCCTTGTTTTGAAAATTTTACAAACTTTTCCCTTCACATGCATTTTCTTATAATTTCTTCCTCCTATATGAAAAAAACTGGTCAGTAAAAGTTGAACCTAATTTGCAGAATATATTGGAGTGATTGCTGTAAATCCACTAAAAGTTATTGTTTTTTCTTACATCAATTTTGTACTTAAATATGAATAATATTATGAAAAGTAAATGTTATTTTAGCAAACCCTTTGACATCTTTCTACCCATTGTAGGCTGAAGTAATGTTAACTGCCAGAAACTACACACTCTCCCCCTGCCTCTATCCGTAACCCCCATCTTCTTGAAACCTCCTCGCCCTCAGCCTAGCAAGTTATAATTATGATCTGCGACTGTGGTGGACTAAGTTTTCAGCCAACCATACTATAGATTTGCAGTGGGAAAGATTTTTGCATTAACTAGTGTCTTGTATAAGCCAACAGAAGACTGCTGCAGGATTGGAAGGGGGAAAGGGAAGGAGGTAGGGAGGATGTGGAAAGGAGAGGGTTGGGTGGCGTGGGGTGTGTGTGTGTGTGGGTGGGTGGTGGGGGGGTTGGTGTCGGTGTGTGGAGGGATTGAGGTGGAGGTTGGAGTGAGTAGGCTGATGGTGATGAATCAAGGGACTCTCCTATTTTTGAACAAACATGTAGGACTTTCCTAATTTACCTAATTTTAAGAATATAAATGACTGGTCTAATGCAATTAACAACCCTTGATGTTAAATTCTTAAAAAGCCAAACACTGTATTCATAATAATATGTCTTCAAGTTTAAGAATCTTAACTGTAGGGTACTTAGGTTGATCAACGTAGGGTATTAATGTAGGATGTGTTAGAGAGTACATTTTGGAAATGTTGAGATTCTTTCACTAGGATCAAGGCTAGCTACTCTAGCGAATGTGGAACTAAAGAAGAGAATAAACTACACAACCAAAGAGCATAAAGATAAACTACAATGACACTATTCTTAACAGGGTATTGCTATATATACTAGTGCCTAAATGAATTGCAGGGAGCTAGAGCATCATGCAGAATGCATATAGTGTTCATATACGCTGATGTTTAAGTTTTTACATATGATATGCTCGTGTTGCTATCTAAGTTGGAGTGGTTGTTTCAGGGTTAATATTTAGTACGAGTCATCAATTCTTAATGTTTGCCATTTCCTAGCCCTTATTTTAATTCTTTGGCTTGTGTAATAGAAAGCTGAACACATTTATGGATAGCAAGTTGTATCGTCTTATCTTCTCATCAAGTCTCTTTTTTAGTGTAGGGGCAACTTCAAGGGTGCTTCTTGGTTGGATGAGCTTAAACTTCATGGCCAAAAAGGTTGGACTACCTACTAGCCAATTGATCTTCTAGTTTCTATCGGAAGGCACTCTCTTGTTCATACCTATTTGGCAGCAGTTTGGACCAATACAGAGAGTTGACGAATTAGCAACCACTCATAAAAACATGTGCTAATACAATATGGTTAAATTCGGTAATTTTGTATTTCGGTTAATTAGTAGGCCATGTTACACGGACATGGCAAAAAGGTGCCCATATCCGTATCGAGTCCGTACCCCCTTATTTGCACTATACATATTTGAAAATGTCCGTATGCCCTCTTCATATTCGTGCAACATAGTGGGTTGTACACATAAGGAATAGTTTCAATTTTTTAAATCTTTGTATTATGTACATGAATAATATTATTGTCTTGATTGTCTTTTTCTTTTTATAGCTATAGAATCCTAGAATGACTCAGTCCTTGATTACACCTTCCTTTTTACCTTGGGTCATAATAAGATGCTTAAACCCACTTATATCCTGAATATAAATATCTCTTCCTCAAAAGTTTTTGAGTATCAACTTGAGAGAAGTAGAACCTGATGAACGGTTTTGATATCAAAGGTCAGTCTTCTAATTCTCCTTTTATTACTGATGTCAATAACATTTTGCCTATATGCCTCTTGTTGCATCCTGTTCAAGTATGATTCAGTCACTATAAGACCGTCAAAGCTTTAGTAATTTTGTATGTCGGTTAATTAGTAGGCCATCTATGTTAAACGGACATGGCAAGATGGTGCCCATATCTGTATCGAGTCCATACCCCCCTTATTTGCACTATACATATTTGAAAATGTCTGTATCCTGTACCCGTATCGTGTCCTTATCCGTCTTCATATTTGTGCAACATAGTGGGTTGTACACATAAGGAATAGTTTCAATTTTTTAAATCTTTGTATTATGTACATGAATAATATTATTGTCTTGATTGTCTTTTTTCCTTTTATAGCTATAGAATCCTAGAATGACTCAGTCCTTGATTACACCTTCCTTTTTACCTCGGATCATAAATCATAATAAGATGCTTAAACCCACTTATATCCTGAATATAAATATCTCTTCCTCAAAAGTTTTTGAGTATCAACTTGAGAGAAGTAGAACCTGATGAACGGTTTGATATCAAAGGTCAGTCTTCTAATTCTCCTTTTATTACTGATGTCAATGACATTTTGCTTATATGCCTCTTGTTGCATCCTGTTCAAGTATGATTCAGTCACTATAAGACCGTCAAAGCTTTAGAAATTATTGAGCCATTAATTTCTTGTTGAAACTACTTGCTTAGTTTGGATTAAAACCTATGGTTTTCCCCTCTCTTGCTGAAATTGCTCGTTCAATTCAAGTGTTAGATTTTTTTTTTTTCTTCATGAATCCTAGCTGAAATATTTCTCTAAGATCTAGTCATCTCTTGTTATCTCTCCATCCCACTCAAGCATAGTTCACATTATTCCTAGGAGTTTGTTTCTGTCTTGGGAATGGACTTGTTATGGAGTTTAAGTTTTAGCTTGTGACCGACTCAGTTGACTTTCTTATATTAGATCCCCATTTTTGTAACATTTTCAACGGAAGTCTTCCTAATTTCTGTGTTTCTATTTAAGTCTTTGATATTCGCATTAGAACTTCAAAATTCGATTCAACTTCAAGTGGCTTACATTTTATTAAATGTTTTCTTGTGCAAATTTCTTAGCTTTATGTTGAGTGAGTTGCAATTTGTCTATTTACGTCCTCAATCATGAGCAGACAATAATTCTCACCTACTTGGACCAATCAACAGTAATGTGTACCAATGGATAGTCAATTAAACCAACCGTGTTCGGATCTCTAACTTTTTGAATCAATTCTCTAGATTATTTTAATTTCATATCGTTTCATATGTAGTTTGATCTTCATTGCCGTTCCTTCGCTTCAGAGTATGCATAAGAAAAGTCCTTGCATAAATTTTAAATGCTTTATTCCTTCGGCTTTTCATTTGTTAAATGTCAGACCCAATTCTTAGCAACCAACCATCATTTCACCATCTTTTATAAGGTAGAATTCTTATGATAGTTGTATACCTTGTGATCTTCTCCTAAATTATCTAGTAATACCTTTCTTATGGTTGATCCAGTAAGGACTTTCCTATCCTTGCATGGCACTTTGTTGCCTCCTTGAAGAATTTTACAATTTAAATTTCATGTTGTTGGTGTTCGCCTTTGGATTCAAGCTAGACTTGGTATAGGTTTTGATCACGGGTAATTGATATAGAAGTGTAAAGATCAAGTTCGAGAACTAAATAGGGTTGGGTTGCATGGTTGGTAGATTTTGTTTAAGGTAAGTGGGTTGATTTTGTTTACCATTTCACACTATTTTACTATTATTTCAGTTATGTTTATCTATTGTTAGTTGTTCAGTGATCTTTCTTATATATGATCATTGTTGGTCAAAGCTTTATGGTTTTGTGTTTGTAAGCATTTTTACTCTTGCACATCTCGTGTTAGTATTTTATGATAGTCATTTTTTCCATGTTGCAAAGTGGGGCATGTTGAGTTTTTCTGAGACTCTGTTGCTTTATTATAGATACTGGTATCAAGAAATTAACAAGGATTTCACTGGAGCCTTGTATACTGGGGAAGCGTTGTGCACCGCTGGCTTATCCTTGTGGTACCATTTCTTTTTGGCTATACACTTTAGCCCCTGAAATATGGATCAGATGACTAGCGTTTGTGAAATGCTATCATGCTAGTGCATGACTTCACTATGCATCACACTGTCTTAAAGAAGATGTCTTATTTTTTGTGTTTTAAACAAAAAGTTCTATGATTTGTTAGATTTTCAGGTTACATAGTCTTCAATCAGGGATATTTTTATAGATATTTAGATATAGTATTCCAAATTGGATTATATCTTGATATTCCGAAATATAGTTTTCTTTCATCAGTTTGTATATTCTTGGTTGTGGTTGTCTTTGATATATATTTATATGTTTTCAAATTGTGACATGTTAAATATGGTTTACATGCTTACTGTAGCATTGATATGCTTCCTGAGTATGTGAACTCATTAACAAAATCCCACGGATGGAACGGGTTGCTTTATTTGGTGTAAAATTGGTGCAATTTAGAGATTGGTGATATTGACACGATAATAAAGTAACTGAATTTTTAGAATGATCTTGGTTAAGAGTAATATTATAAGGTGCCATGTAGATTGCAAATGTTCAATTAATAGAAGGATATTGATTATTATTCGTATGAGTTTGTTTGATTTATTAGTGATTTTGGTAATAGTAGTACTCGAGGCTTACAGCTGGAAGAATTGACTTGTGCCATGTCATTGTCTATGATATTAAGGCGGTAGATCCAGAGTGTAAATTAAGATTAAGTGTAATGTAGTTGATCTTTAATATGATTTCTTGGTTGAGGAAATATTGGGGATGAATCTATTTCGTGAATGAGAGGGGAGAATTTAACTTGTTATTAATATACATCGAGGTTGAGCTCTTCTGCAGAGTTGAGATATTATATAGTAAATGTAATATATTGAGTATATGGAATTAAGTATTGTAGTGTAGCTCGTGTTCAACTACGGAGTGCGATAGACGTCATTCGGTCGGAAAAGCCTGAGAGGAGTTACAAAAATATCAACTTTTGGGACTTGAAAGAGCCTATACTACAATGACATATTTTTCTAGCAACATTAAAGTGTGGCTCGTGTTCAACAAAATGGGACTTCAAAGACACAATACTACAATATCAACTAATGTACCGGTATACCACTTACTGGACAATGACATATTTTTCTAGCAACTTTTGGGTTAGAAAAATTCTACAATAAACATACCGGTTCTATGTCGCTCGGTCAGGTATTGGTACACAGATCAGATTTTAAGGGCCGTGTTCAACTATGCGGATTACACCTGACTTAAATAAGATTGAGAGGGCTATATTAGGATTTTTTTTTCCCCTAACCTTAATCAAGTGTGCATGAAGGAAAAGGAGGCTTTACTTGTGAAGAACTTGGAAGTCTTAAGGGAATCTGGAGAGAGAAGGAGAGCTTGTGGAGATCTCGTTGAGGGAGGTTTTTATAATACGATATTTATGTGAAACTCATGTAAAGTATTCTCTCGTGATTCAATGAGATTTTCTCTCCTTGCATTGTGGACTTAGACCGTTCTTGACTGAATCATGTTAGATTTATGTTTTTGTGCTGTGTTAATTGTTATTGTAAAGTAAACTCTTTCGTACCACAATCATAAGAATTGGTATAAGAGCGTAAGAGAATCGAAGGGATTTCACTTTCAACGATTTGGGCCAACGGTAGTTGACGACATTGGTCCGCTCCCTTTTTTCTTAGATTGTGATTTGTGAGATCATTGGTTCGTAAGGATCCGTGGGAGAGTCCAATTAAGGTTTTCAGGATGACTTCTAACAAGGTTAATAGTACCAAGTTCAAGGTGGAGAAGTTTAACGGTAAGGATAACTTCTCGATGTGGCAGAGAAGGGTTAAGACGATCGTCATCAAAGAATGACTGTATAAGGCCATTGTCGATAAGGAGAAGAAACTTGTCGACATGAAGGAGGATGCATGGAACGATATAGACCAGAAGACAGTATCATTAGAACTTTGTCTGGTTGATGAGGTGATGTACAATTTTATTTTTGAGACTACTGGGACAAGTTTATGGAAGAAACTAGAGAGCTTGTATATGACAAAATCATTACCAAATAAGTTGTATCTCAAGAAATAACTTGCACTCTTTGCATGAAGGAAATGACTTATTTTACACTATCTGAACAACTTCAATAAGGTGGTCAGCGATATTCGGTGTCTTGATGTAAAGGTAGAGGAGAAGGACCAAACATTATTGCTCGTCTTCGCTTCCCGGTTCATATGACTACTTGGTAAGGACGGTTCTTTATGGGAAGGAGACTTGGGATGGAGAAGGTTACAAGTACAACGACACTTCTCAATAATGAAATTATGAGAAAGCCAAATCAAATGGAGTAATCATTAGGGTTGATTCCAATGAAAAGGGTAGGTCAAATAATATAGATGGAGGCAAGAGCAACATGAAAATCCAAATCATTTGGACATGATGGCAATGTATGCTTTTTCTGCAAGCAGTCAGGATACATGAAGAATCAACGCCCACACTATAAGCATTGGTTAGAAATGAAGGGCAAAGGTGCTAGTACAATCAATTCAAGTCAAGCCAATGTTACAACATAAGACGATAAATTACCGTGTAATGTACTTACAGTACATAGCTGGAAGGATGTATTTTTCGAAGTTTGATTCTTGACTCGGTGTGTTCATATAATGTGTCCAAACATGGAGTGGTTTAACACCTATAAAGAGTTCAGTGATAGCGTTGTCCGTATGGGGAACAATGCATCGTGCACGCATAGGGAACACCAAGCTTCACATGTTTGATGATAGGGTGCGGAAATGTGAACGTTGGACATGTTTCAGACTTGGGAAAGAACCTTATTTCTTTGGGCACGTTGGACATGGCGAGATGCAAGTTTGTTGGTCATTATTCGGTTTTGAAGATAATTAGAGGCTACTTGGTGGTCATGAAGAGACAACTGATGCCGTCAAATTTGTATCGATTGGATGGAAGCACAATTACTGGTAGTGCAACTGTCGTTACTGAGAAGGAATTGGAGGATACCGTAAAGTTGTGGCATGTGTCTTGGTTACATGAGTAAGAGAAGTCTTTGTGAGTTGCACGAAAGGGAGTTGTTGAAATGTTTAAAGGAGTGCAAACTTGATTTATGCTAGTATTGCATGATAGAAAAGCAACATAAGGTGAGCTTCAAACAGACACTGTACAAGACTGAAGAACTTCTCGATTACATCTACTCAAACTTTTGAGGACCATCACCAGTTTGATCAAAGGGATGTGTCGAGTACTACATCACTTTTATTGATGAACTTTTTCTCTTATTCTAAAGATTTGATTCGGGTATTCTAATGATTTGGTTAGGGTATTCTTCTTTGGTGGCATAAGCATTTACCTCGCCCCATCCTTTACCAACCAATATGAGTTGAGACACCTATTGTGCTTTGCCCCAATATCAAAATTGGTTAGGCACCTTTTACAACGTCAGTGTCAGACCCCTTCATCTCTTGTAGAGAACTCGATCCGAGTTCTTTGTGTCGCCTTCTAGATAATTTGTTTCGTCGTCAGTGACCTCAAAGCTCGTTGAGGTTTCTTTTCCCCAACTAAACTTTTCTCTCTTCAATACTTTGATCGGCCAAAACATTCTCGATTGAAGCTTATTGTAATGCCTACTCGATAACATCTTTCGGAAACACACTATGAGGACACCTCCGATGTTGAAAACCTTACGCTTACTGTGTTGGAACGAAAACTTCTATAAAAATTTGTTCTATCTTGTATTAGCCTTCTGTAGTAGTTCATGAACTTCTTCGTGAACTTCATAAGAACACACCTTTCTAGGAAAGAACAATTTCATTCCATGCATTGCATCTACCACCAAGTTACCGCTATAGAGCTCCCTAATAAGCTTCTCTCTTCAAGATGTACGAGGGATGCAAAATCGGTTTCTATTAAAAATCCCTTGTAGATGTTGTTGATGGCTCTTTTGACGAGACTGCCCCCACGCCTTTGCAAAATTCTCATCTTTCGCATAAAACTTTTTAATATATTCTAATAGTACCTCCTGGATGAGCATCAATAGCAACAAAACCCTGCTACTAAGTGTGTCGCTACCCAGTTGGAAACTATATATGGACACGAGCATGTACAAAAACCTCAAGTAGTGCTCCCCGTATTCAAGTTTGTTTGCCAGCCCAAACAATATGACCAACCACTCAACTACTCTATCCCGCGTCTTAAATGTCGTCTTACACTCACCTCCCGACCGGATGCATATTTGTTAGTAGCCGCCTCGTATATCTAACTTGGATAAGACATCGGCTATACTTAGTTGATCTAACATGTCATCCAAGTGCGACATTAGAAACTTGTAGTCAAACATGGTTTCGTTAACCACACACAACCTCATGATCTCCATAATATTTCCGTTCTTTTGCTATTGAACTTGACCACAAGTTCTTTTGCTTCAAGTTCTCTACCTCCCGAAGGATCTTGACCTCCTGTGGACTCATGTGGTAGTATCGCATGTTCGGCAAACTCGTCCTAGGAACAAAGATCAACACCCCGTTGGGTCTCACACATGGGTGATAGTCCTTTAGAAAACTCTGAAAAGATGTCGTGAACCCCGTCAAATACTAGTTGTACCTCTGTTGGACTCGCTCCTCCCTCCGTTGACTCTTCTTCTCGATATTTCCCTTCGTACCAAGTCACACACCTTACAAGCCTCCTTGAACTCCGCTCCCTTCGTGTAGACTGTTAAAGAAAGGAACGCCTTGCCCTCCTCTCTAAAGATGCGGTTGGAGTATTCTTCTTTGATGGTGTAAGCATGTACCTCTCCCTATCATTCACAAACCGATAAGTGTTGAGACGTTCATCGTGCTTCGTCCCAACATCAAATTGCCATGGCCTCCCAAGTAACACGTGACAAACGTCAAGTCCATCCATCACATTGTAATTGCCCTCATCTTTGTATTCGTCGATGGAAAAAGGTACTTGATACCTCTCGATCACTATAAGCTCGGAGCCTTCTAAATTCGGTAAATATAATATTGGTTCGGATGTGTCTCCAATGTCAACCTGACGGTTTTAGTCATTTGTCGAACCGATGATGATCTTTTGGCTTCCCGCTATTAACCACCACTCCAAACAGTTGACCATTAACTGTATATTGGGTTTGAAAGAGTCTCTTCCATCGTAAAGAATCATCAGGTCTTGGTGCTAACATAATCTTTCACACCACGTCAAGAGCTACTTCATTGTCCTCGGAATCCCAAGGATTACAAATGCTGTCGTTGCATGTATCTTCGTCGGATGCTTATGATCAGTGTAAGCCACATGCTTCCGTCGTGGAAAATTGCTTGGACGGTGAGTAAGTTCAATCCATTTGGAACACTTACCAAGACATGTTTAGCGTAAGGGTTGTCAGACAGTATAGTCACCTCTATGAGTTTATTTTCCGCCGCCTTCTCTGTCGCTTTATCATCTTTGGGTGCCTCAACTGCTGCTTCGATCCTAGACCAATCTACTGTCTCCGGTTGCCATCTTGATTGTCACTTCTCTTGCAACAACCGCTTGACTGTACAGATCGATTCATAGCCTCTGTTAGGTTATGCGTTGACTCCTCAACCAGGGCTCTTTCTAATACTTATCTTTCTCTTTGACATGGAAAGCAAGAGCCTCTGAAAAACCCATGCATGTCCTCGTTCGAAAGCATTGATGGTCACGTTGATCGACCCCATTGACCCTTGATAATGGTACCTGGTGTAGTAGGCCTAGGACAACTTACTCTATGCTATCCCCCACCATGTAAGAATAACTGCTCAATGGTTTTTTTCTGTTCTCTGCAAACAAGTGATGAGTGAGTGAAAGTGTGCTCCAATACGATCTCGAATCGCTGGCTTGAGCTCATCCATGAAGCGAGATACATGCTATCCTTTGTCCAATCGAGATGGTGTCACTCGGCAAGATGCAAAAACTTTGCAATATAATTATTGATGCTCATTTGCCTCTGTGCATACCTCTGGTATTAATGAAAAATGTATTGCTCATAGTTGTCGAGTAGGAAGCGTGCCTTCAACTTCTTCTGTATCTTCTTCCATAAGGTGACGTGTCTTTTCCTGTCCCATCTACACCCATCTTGTAGCCTATCTCACCAAGCTGATCCTCCCGATTTTAATAGGCATGCCACCAACTTCACATTCTTGCCCGCAGAGATCTACATGTAATCAAATAATCAATTCACCTCTCACAACCAATCCATGAACTCCTCGATGCCGAGATTTCCATGAAAGATCAGACCTTCAACTTGAAGTCATCTCATTTCACGTATGGACCTTCCCTACGACTACTACATTGATAAGTACAACCGTCCTATCATCGTTGTCGCAAAAATTGTTCCTCCTGTAGTCGCTATATCGTTCACGTCCGTCGACGTTGTGCCGACCGCTATAATTCCATCGATCAAGCATCCTTGTCACCTCCACGATCGTCATCACAGATTTGTCTTGCAAAATTATTGAACTTCTTGCTCGAGGTAGACAATTCTACTCAAAGTGGACGATACTCTCGCACCAATACTTGTCCTTTTTCTAGATGTCGCTGGTGTTGCTCACGCATGACGTTGTTTCTGGGTTACATAACAGTTGCTCAATAGTTCCTGAGTGCTTACTGTAGTGCCCTCCCCGCTCAGTTAATCGGAGGAATCGGAACGCCAACGGCGTTCGGACTTAGCCTTGCAACGGCTGCTCGAAGGCCCGCTCGGTCGAGACGACCGCTCGCTCAGGTGGGATAGTTTCGGTGAACTTGTCTCATCTTAGCCTTCACATAATAAATCACATGTTTTCAAATGCACAAGTAGGCTTGATAATAAAAGAGACGAATCCACATAGCTAAGGAAATAATCCCAAGTCGGGTCAATTGAGTTAGAAAAGGAACAAGGTCCCACAGTCGGCTTAGAATCGTTGCACGAGGGCTTTCAAAATGACACTCGTGCCTTCGTCCCGTGGCTTGGGAGAAGGAAGTTGGTTAAGTTGTCACCAAGTTGGAATTAGCCTAAGTCATAGGCGTCGTCTGCGTAAATGCTCGATAGAGCATGCACGCTTCCCCCATGCAAGGCTTGGCATAGCCTTTGTTCGTCCCTCGGGTTAAGTTGTAGGTTTGATTAAGTCAGGCAAAGTTATGCCGGTCGACCTAAGACATTCCAAGTACTGTCCCGCCCTTTTTGCGGTTTGTCAAGTTAAGTAGTCCCACGATCTCAAGGCCCGTCGACTTGGGCAAGAGTGTCGCGTAGAGCACAGTTGGCTTAAGGCACGATGCACGGACTTAGTGTCTAAGGTAAGGACCATAATTGATTCAAAGTGAGTTTTGGAGAAAGGACTATCAAATAGGCGTTCATGAGTTGAATAAAATGATAGGGTAACATGGAAAGAATGCTCGCGACCATGGGTCGTCGAGGGGTCTCAAGGATAGAAGTCTTGAACTTGGTTTTGAAAGAGATGGTAACACTGAAAGAAGGATGACTGTGTGAGACGTCAGTTTGAGTCGAGTCTTGCATGGTCATGGACAACTTGTCGACAAGGGCGATGGTTCCTCGAGCGGCAACCCGGGACCACGGGACCGACTCGGCCTAGGAGGAAACAGGGTATAGTCGTGCATAAGGTTTCAGCACAGGTTAAGCGGAGACTTGCAACGGAGCTAGCTACTTGCGTTGAAAGGACCCCGATTAACAAAACTATACGTCCAGGATAGCTTGTGATGCTAGTGACCTTTCATATAGATGGGTCGGCATGGCGGCAATCCGCGTGTGTGCCTTTGGATTGAGTCTAGTTGAATGTGTGTACGGTTGGAACACGATATTTGGGCCTAAGATTGGCTGCAACGTAGGCGACGTGCCTTGGCACGAGATGTGGCGTCGAGTCTTAAGTGTTGGCATGTAAGTTGCATAAGTAGGATTTGGGTCATTTCGATTAAGTCAGGAATCGCCGTAAGACAAAGTTGGTCGAGTGACACTAAGTTCACAGCCTTGATTGGGTCAGTTGGTGATCAAAGTAGCAAGGCCGCGATCGGCGATATGGTTAAGTCATACTGAGTTGCGAGGCACGGCACGATGTTTGTAGCAGGTCACAAAAATTGGGTCTTATCGTATTTGTGCGTCTCTGATTATGGGCCGAAGGCAAGCACGACTTGATAGGTTAACGTTATTGGCACGAGAAGGGTCAGAGGAAAGTATGAGTTAACATTGCTGTTGCAAGCACGGAATGGTCTAGAGACACAAATAGGCCAAGGCGTCTGTCCTAAAACTGATCCTAAGGCAAGAGTAGAAAGACAATACAAAGGGACTAAGATGCACAAAGTAATCAAACGTGTTGGTTTTGTATGGGTGGGCGAGGAGCTCATTCCACCAGTACAGTTGAGTACTGACACCCACATAGTTTTCATGTGCAAGCACAGGTAGAAGCTCGTGGCGCGGAGCTCTCTGGATGCGCGAGGCACGGAGTTCCTTGGCGATTCGAAGCGTGCGGCCGCATGGAGTCAAGACTTATACGGGACATAATGTATGGACGTCGCCTTTCGAAGCATCCGCTGGATCGACAAATGTAATTTGAGAGATGAGAGAGAGCTGAGTGACTTGTAATGTGAGATGAGTGAGCTGAGTGATTGTAATCTTGGCCTTGCGCCCATTGTAACTTTTGTTTCAATATCAATAAATCATCTTTTGAGTAACTTGTGTTTCGTTCTAAATTTCCGATGGCATATTCAAAGTCTCTGCTTGGGACTTCTGTGCGACGACCCCGTCGCAGCCGCTGTAATCGGCCGTTATGGAACCCGCCTTGCACGAGCGCAATCTAGCATCGTACGGCATCACGCCTTTGCGAGGACGATCGCTCCTACGGGAGCGGGGCGTGACACTTACTGCATGCTCGACCCGCGACGTGTAGGGTAACCTGTAGAGAGACTTCATGTGAGGGACGTCGCAAAGAGGCCCAACCCCCGCTCTTCGGCAAGAAGTTGTTAGTTGCCATTGTCGACATGTCGAGGCTCTAATATCACTTGACACAACACGAAAACCCCGATAGCTGAAAACCAATGACCCAAACTAACTATGCCTAAAACCCCAATTTTCTAGCACAGAATCACAAGAGAATTTCAATATTAATCAAGCATACTGGCGGTATATGCAGTTCAGGGAGCCAAAACTGTTTTAGACCCCTTTTATGAAATCCGTATCATTTACCTCGTCAAATGCCTCAAATATGTCAATACTCGGCTGGTGAATAGTACAGACAGCTGTCCTTCCTGTTCCAACAACATTTTTCACTGCACGCATGACAATTGCTCTGCTCTAGCATCTAGACCTGATGTGGGTTCATCCATGAATATAATAGATGGATTTGAGACAAGCTCTACAGCAATTGTTAGTCGTTTTCGTTGTTCAGTAGATAATCCATTGACCCCAGGCAGTCCTACTAGAGAATCTTTGATCACATCAAGCTCAACCGTCTCGAGTACTTCATTTACAAATTCCTGCACGTAACAACACAACATTATGGGCTTCAAATGGTATGTGCCAAACCTGATATATAATTCAAATTGGAACTCCTGTTGCTACTTTCTGACAAAGATTTTAGCTTTTGCAGTAATATCCATGCCTAAAATCAAGAGGTAAAACTAGAAAAATAACCACTTACGCTTCTAGTTTTTGAATCTATTTGGGACGATAGTCGCAGCCAAGCTGAATACAATACTGACTCTTCTACTGTAATTTGTGGAGAGTGTATGTCATTCTGCTCACAGTAACCTGATATCCTTGCAAATGTCTCATGTACCTTAGGATAACCACTGATTCTTATATCCCCTTCGATAGTACCCCAGTTTTCCTTCCAGCAAGAACATCCAAGAGGGTGGTCTTTCCTGCTCCAGTGACACCCATTAATGCTGAAAGAATCCCAGGCCTGAATGCACCGGTAATATTATGTAACAGCTGTAATGTTTTTTCTGTGTAGCCTTGCTCTCTCATTTCCTATATGTAGGAGACAGTTATAATTAAATATTCGAGCTTACATAATTGTTCATAGTAAATTTTATTACGTGAAGTGCCTGATATCGATTTCATGATTACCTGTGGAGTATCAACATAGTACTGCAAATCCTGAAATGTTATTGTTAAAGGAATGAAAGGTATAACCATCCCTGCAGCATACATGTAAAAGTTTAGTTCATTGTTTGACTACTTATCTTCATAAAGAGTGGACAAAGCAACATATACCTGTTTTCTTGTTTCCTGTGGCATTCGTGGGAGATGTTATTGTGCTAGTTCTTTTAGGTTCTTCTGCATTACTTGGATCTTGTATTCCTTGTATTTGAGAAAGCTTTTCTTGAGAGATAATAGCACGAGATACCCCAGGAGCTAAAAGACCATTCGCGACAGTGTCACACCAAATGTAAGTATGATGATAATGTTTTTCATAATAATTCAATGGGCAGAGATTTCTTACGTTTTCTGAAAGTTAAAGCGATGGTAATTAGAATATGAGGATTATAATGTACAAGAACAAGGCTCCCACTGATATCCAGTAAAAGTACCCATCAAAATTCAATCCATGGCTTGTCAAAACCTGCTGCCCGATAGTTATGTTTGCTGATGAAATCTGTACGTTCCGAAATGTGTTAAGGCAACATTGAAGATCATTTGAGTAAGTTAGTTGAAGGTTAACACAATGAATCTAAGAAATCCAGAAGGTTAATGGTAATTAGAATATTTGAGTAAGTTAGTTGAAGGTTGATGGTTGATGGTTGTTCGTTTTCACCTTTTCCCATCGCGGTGCAAGGAACTCATTTCCTGTCAAACCTATTTCTGCGTATGTTAATGGAGAAACCCAGAAGCCCCACTTCAACCAGCCTGGTATAGAAGCTGCAGAAGTATGCATTCACGATTATTTACTTCAAGCAAGAAGGAAGTGAATGAATCTAAGAAATTAATCTGTGGGAGCTATAAAAGCTCTTTGTGGTATCTATAAGTCCGTTAAGGCTCATGTTAGAGATAGTTTGTCTATTATGGTCCTTTCAGAATTCATATATGTTAAGCTATTTAAGGTATCTTCATGTGCCAATCTTGATCTGCTCATAAGATAGGAAAGTTATGGTTCCCGTTTGTAGATTCTTTATCGACCCAAATCATCACTGGTATAAAAAAAACATTAGCAAATCAATGATTAGTTGGTGAACTTTATCTCACTTACACATACTGCTCATATCTATCCTATGAGTACTGTGAGTTAGTTTGCGCAAAATCTCGAACCGATAGGGATAAACACTTCAGGACAAGAGACATCCTCATGGAGGGTTGGGTGTTTGGGACAAAATTTGATCTTTGGTTTCAAGTGTTTTGGATGCATGTCTTCTTATTGTCCTTACTCCTTAGGGTGTCTTCGTTTTGGCTTAGGGTGTCTTCTTATTGTCCTTACTCCTTAGGGGGCATTTGGTTCAAGTTTTTGTAGCTTGGGAATGGGTTTTGAATTCCTTACCCATGTTTGGTATGTTTAGGATTGGGAATGAGGAGGGAGGGGCTTAGGTGGGAAAGCTATTCCCATTGACTTCGGAAAGCTATTCCCAAGCCTCCCTTGGGAATAGATTTGCTTTCCTAGGAATGATGTTTTGCTATTTTGTTTGGACGGTTTACCCTCTCTTTATTTTCAAAATTTCAACTTCTATCCCAAACATGTGAATCATTATGAAATTAATGAAAGGGTATTAAAGGAAAACTAAATAAATTAATATTTCTATCCCTTTGTAAACCAAAAATGGAGATGGAAATTTTTAAAATTTTGAATTACCTATTCCCAACCTAACCAAACATGGGTATGGGAATGTTGAATTCCTTTCCCATGGGAAAGGAATTGAAAACCTATTCCTAGGAATACAAAAACTTGATCCAAACGAGCCCTTAGGGTGGTTATTGTTGTGGGAGGGGTGTGTGGGTGGGGATGGGGGGGTAGTTATTATAAATTAAAATGACAACAGAACGTTTTGTATGTTTGGGGTTCAAGTGACTTTTGGTCACTTTAAGTAGTTCTGATCAACACTTGGTCTTGGATTGTTCTTGACCCATGTTTAATACTTTCAATATAAAGTAATCTATTTTAACATAGCTCAGCCTGCGATATAACTTACCGTGTGGTATATGAGCCACCAAATAAGAGTACAGCTGTAAAGTCAGATACCACAGACTGTTGAAATCGCTGCTGTCTGGAAAGGAGGCAGGAGTCGGAAGAGGATAATGACATCTGATGCACACCAAAAGCCAGAAGCTTGGCAATGGCGAGAACCTAAGAGAAGAAGGTAAGAGATACATCTGATTATAAGTTCTATATACCTATCACCTCACAAGATGAAGAGGGGCTCAAATTAAGATTACCTTTCCCCCTCTGGCTGTATCCATACGTAGTAAGTAATAGATGTCCACAGCAAAGACTCTATGAATGATATGGAACTTTTAGAATGAAGCAGAATTGAATAGCCCATGCAGGATAGATAAATCCCTTTGTTTAAGAAAACTGGAAGTCTAGAAACTGTCATAGCCAACTCGGGTCCGTTGACCATGTTCATGACGAGTGTGAAAAAGAAGCACCGAAGTAGCTATTACTGGATAACATCAACTCCAAGTTGTTGTACGTAAAACACGGTCATTGCATGAGTGCTACAATACAAACTGCAAGAAGGGTATCAGCCATGCATCTCATTTTATGTTAAGACATTAGTGAAATAATAATTCCTGAGAAGAAGCTACCTGAATATTTTGAAAATACACAAATGAATTCTCTTCATGAAAGCAGTTCTCTTGCCCTATCAGGCTCTGAAGTTCCCATTTAGGCAGGGAATATGTTATCAAATGATAAGCATTTATGAGACTGGGACTTATCATATGGATTTGATAGCTCTTCTTCAATCTCTTGTCCAGCGTAGCATGCTTTGAATTTCATAGAGAACTGATCTACAGATACATAATGGTAACTATCGGAAGGATGACACCAGTACTGCTCTTGATCCTTTCTGGACAAACCTAACCAAATTGCAGACATAAGTCAGAAGAGACTGTGATAAGAATATGTGATTATTTACTATGTAGTGTTCTAGTTACCTCCGGAGAAATTCAGCTGCTCCTTTTCTTTCTGGGCATTTGAAGCCACATTCTTCGAAAAGTTAAGATATTGCTACGAGCACCATGGTATACTATTTTCCCTTCTGCCATTAAGATAACATCATCAAATAAATCATAGGTCTCAGGTGCTGGTTGGAGAAGTGATACCACAATAGTAGCTTCGTGATGTGTGCCAACTGTTGAAGACCAGCAACAATTTGGTACGCTGTGGAGCTGTCAAGGCCCGTTGATATTTCATCCATAAATAGAGCTTTAGTTGGTCCGACAATCATTTCTCCTAGTTGATTCATATAAGAGAAAAAGAAATGTTAAAAGTTGTGTTGCAGTTAAATACTGGGAGTTGAATGGAGTTGTTAAATTCCTCATCTGATAGCTGATTAAAAGAAGAGGCTTTTCTCTCAGCAACTTGGCTATACCTGTTGTTAATCTTTTCTTTTGGCCACCAGAAATGCCTCTTATCATGGCATCCCCAATCATTATATCTGCACATATATCCATTCCCGTTATCTGTTGACAAAACATGTTTCAGAATGACGCTCGTAAAGCATAAGGCTGATCTGAAGTATATTTTGCGGCATGGATTGAAATAATAACTTCTATCCTATAAATGAAAGTTACCTTTAAGATATAGTCTGTTTGGAGGCTTCTTTCTAATCCTTCTGCAGAAATTGCCTAAGTATAACAATTTCATTATTCATTTTAGTGCGCATATGAAATTTAAAAAAAAACGTTTCATAAAATACGTATCTGAAGAACAAACCTTTTTCTGAAATTAAGGGGTTGGTTACATATGAAATCGTGTGGTATTAGCTGAAGGATTAGCAATATATAACATTTGACCCTGAAGTATTTTCTCTATCTGTTATTGTCATAGAAACTGGGGGTGCATGTATTCTCTTACAAAGCACAATTTCTAGAATCTTCAGTTTGGTTCAGTATTGAATGAATTGAATTCATGTTTTACCTTCATGTATGTGTCTATGTCGCGTTCAGGGATGACCCCTAACTGCTTCTCCCTTCTACTAACTTCTTTCATAATTTCTTCACATGAAAAACATTATAATTCAGGATGGCTTCCATCATTTGGTTACGGCCGATCATATCATTCTAAATGGCTGTGAAGAAGTTACCTGCTCGACTTCCAACACCTTGAAAACGCGCTGAAAAATCCAATGTCTCTCTTACAGTCATCTCAGCAATATGTAGGTCGTACTGACTGACATAAGCTGATGTTTTCCTGGAACAAACTCCGCCAGTTTAAAGCCATTGTAAGTAATTTCTCCAGTGACCTGCACAAGAAACTACCTACTGTCAAGACTTGATATGTGCTTGGAAAATTGGACTCTTATTAGACTAACTGAAATATGAAATTGCCTCATCTCATATGGGAACAGTTTTTGTAGGATGTGCTAGTTGTTAATGGTGGTCCTATTGTCATCTAAGAATAACATGACAGAAACATCTACCAAAAATTTCGAAGTAAATGAATAAGTTCCCGATGTGGAGGATGTAGAACACTATTATTCCCATTTTCCAGCATCATTCAATAAAAGTAGTAACATGTTCAACGTTTTTTCCATTGACTAATATTAGGGTGGACATTGTATCACATTTTGCAACTACTGACTCCTATCTTGCTCCAGGAAATTCGTATAAGTTATATTTTCAT
This sequence comes from Iris pallida, assembly GCA_029216955.1. Classification (NCBI taxonomy): domain Eukaryota; kingdom Viridiplantae; phylum Streptophyta; class Magnoliopsida; order Asparagales; family Iridaceae; genus Iris; species Iris pallida. Next base: position 25,781,912 of record JANAVB010040218.1, on the reverse strand, counting down.
TCTTTCCATTCATGTAGACTATTTCTTAGTCAAGGAGAAAATTGAAGGATTGTGGTTGTGAGAAAATTATGGCTATAAATTAACATTTTCTGCATTAGAAGCAGAATTCTAGTTTCAAAAATACTTTTTTGTAGCTAGAGGAATATGGCAAAAATAGGAATATGGCAAAAATACTTTAACTGAAAATTGAACTGAAAATTCTAGTTTCAAAATTATGGCTATAAATTAACATTCACTGCTTTAACTGAAAATTGAACTGAAAATTCTAGTTTCAAAAATTCTAGTTTCAAAATTATGGCTATAAATTAACATTCACTGCTTTAACTGAAAATTGAAGCTAGAGGAATATGGCAAAAATACTTTTTTGTAGGGATTAGCAGAATTATGTCATAATGATTTTGTAAACAAAGGAAACTAAACAAAACCTCTTTAGCTACAGTTTATATCTGAAAAGCATGTGTGAAAACCTTTAGAGATTTATCTAGTTTCCCTGCTAGTGCCAGTAGGAAAGTAGTTTTTCCACATCCTGGAGGTCCGAGTAAGAGTCAACCTGTATTGCAGGAGAATCATATGTAAGTAAACTTCAGAGCTAGTAAACATGCTGAAATCCTGCTGATTATTTTCTTTGTAAGAGTATCCACAATCATGAAAATGGTCCCCAAACCCATAGATATGCCTAAAGTAGTTTCTAGTACAAGTCAGGTGGTCATACTTTTGTGAGTTATTTATCAGGAACCCTTCGAATGCCTTGACTCTAGAACTCAGTATATAGTAATATAGATCAGTATGCTGAGTAAATAAATTTTGAAATACTTTCCTGGAAGGTTTGATGATGCCACTGACATCTTTTAGGATGCTTATCGTTGTCTCCTGGGCCTTCAGACCTGGCACCTTAGCAAAACCCTGTTTCAATATAAGATGGTTAGTTATTAGTAATAGTTAAGTGAAAGTCTTGTGTACTATAGTTCCATCTTAGTTTTTGATTGAATTTCTTGAGAGTTAAGTTAGTAATTAGCTATTACCTTTTGTTAATAACACGAACCTCTCTTTCTTCCTTATCCAAGTGTTCCTCCTCTTTTAGATCTTAGTAAAGCTAAATGGAAAAAGGGGACTTATGTTCCATGACCACAAGTATTTGACATTAGGTTCTTATATTTTTATGACTTTATCCAAGTCCATCATCCTCCAGCTCAAGATTACATTCATCATTAAGTAGAGAAACTTATAGTGAAACTTGTTACGGATAACCTTTTAGCTAGACACTATGCAAACTACTATAACAACAACAAAGCTTTTATTCCAATTTTTGGGCCGGCTATTTGAATCATTTTCATACGACCAGCTGTTAAGGGTCGTATCTTCTGTAACACTAACTAAAACCTGATTTATTTAGAACTTCAATCCATTCATTTAGGCCTACTTTTAGCCCTAGTGGCTCCTTTAACTGCTACCTTATCGTTCCTTAGCGGAGCATCTATTGATCTGTTGTAGAAGACTGCAGACTACTACTTTGCTTTTACTGAAAGGGGAATCTGGCTTTTGTTTATGATAAGGTCTCAAATATGATAGTCAATAAACTTTTACTTCGTTAGAGTAGAGAAATTTCACATGGAATTTCTTAATTCTTTACGTAAATACTCCAACAGAATCCAACATGGTAGAAGTCTCCAATAATGTGAAGTAGCCATCAAACACAAAATTTACCGAAATAATGCCTTTGGCAGTATGTAGTAGAGTAGGAAGGGGTCTCCCCTGCACCACTTCACATTCTGCTTCCACCCGTAGATTCTTGTAGCGTACCTCTATTGTAGGTTGTTTCACATTTACTCTGTACGAACCCTCTTTATTAGTGCAAAACAGATTGATAGAACAAAGCATAATGTACTATATACCATAATGAAGGAATGCAGGAAACAAGAAATTTGCATGCCTTAACTGCATGTGCATGTCAGTAGACTCATAAAATATGTGTGCATAGTTTAAGTTTGCTTACATCTACTTTGTTCATTCTAGGCATTTTTTCAGTTTATGTTTACAAGAGCGTATGAATTAACTTAACAGCAAAATATAGAATATGTTTTAATGTTAGAGCTACAATTAGCCCTTGGATTTTGTTTATTTTTAACTTCCAAAACTGGTTCGCAATTAAAAAGTTTTCTTAGTCTCAAAGAAATTAGTACTATTCTTTCCTTTGTCTGTTCCCTGATGACCCAAGTGGAATCAGTAACGGTAAGTGTTACAATAGGTTCTCTGGCACGAGGGTAAAGCTTTATGCTTGAATGCTGAAGTATGCCACTTGAATCGCGGAAACAACTTCTCCATATATGGGGGTTGCGTTGCATACATCTTGACCTTCCCTGGAACCCTTGACCCTACTGGAATGGTGGTACGACAACTAGCTATGATGAACAAACTTGGAGACGGAGAAAAGTAGAGAAGATTTGATGGAAGAGAAGACTGATAGTAGAAAGAAACCTTACTGTAGCATTAAACGCACCCCTATTTTAGAAGTGTCTACACACTAATTAAAGAAATAAATCCACTACCCCCCTATGTTTCATGGGTATTACAAGGACCTCCCTTGTTTTGAAAATAATTACCCGGACCTCCCCTATGCTTTATGTTTTATTTGAAAATAAGGATGGTTAGTGTAATAACTCTTTATATAAAATATAAAACAAAGTGGAGGTCCGTGTAATTATTTTTAAAATAAGGGAGGTTTGTGTAATAAACATGAAATATAGGGAAAGTAAACGTAAATTGCCCCTAATTAAAACATGACTAAGACTATTCTAGACTCTTTTACAAATATAAATATTTGAAGATGTCTAGAACATAAACTATTTAATATTACCAAGAACATTTAACACCAAAACAATAGACCCAACAACAAAATACAACTCTAGTGGGTAATGGCCCGACATGATTTATGGGTTCAAAATCAAGTTTTCTCTCAACAGACCCTGCATAAGCAGGAGATTCGTGGCACTGGGAAAAGAAATATGTTTCTTAACCTAGTTTGACAAGTTTCGAAGTATTAAATATTTTTCTCTAGTCTGCTGATTCCGAATGTTTACCAACCGAAGAAATTACAGGTAGATCTAGTTTTAACTGATTAATGAATAGGTTACTGGAAATTCTCTGTTCCAGATTTTTTTTTTTTAGGCTTCCGAATTTCACTTCTCAGTCCACTGATCAAAAGACATAATGACTGAAACATGCTTCATTAAATCCTTCGCAATGTCTTGGAATGATAAGTAACTTACCTGTCTATTCTTTCTCTCTGTTTCTGCAGCAGCCTAAGGTTATCGTTCTCGATACTTTTGATGAGCTTCTCGACAAGCATCCGCCGGTCTAAGGCTCCCAGCTTGGTGACATCGACTATCTGCGTCTCCTTGTGCTCTTGACTGCCGGTACCATTGCTGGAGGAATGGAGCACCGACATTTTCATCCGTCTAAGTGTGGGCAGCCTCTCGATTGCAGCCCACTGCAGCTCGTACTCGTCGTCGTCTTCACCCCTCGTGGAGCTATCGTATCTCTTCGAGCTCTGTCGTATCTCATCGAGCTCGAATGAGGGGGGACCCCCAGCTGCACGTTCTCTGTCTGCCATCGGCAGAGCCATAAGAGAGAGTTGTAAGCAAAATGTGGTTCCGCCTAGTTGTTGTTGTGGCTCAAGACTTTCAAGATGTTAATGGCGTGAGATCTTCGTCATTGCTTACGGGATTGGCTATCAATTTTTAAAATTTTGAGATGCCTCCGTAGTCTGTTAGTAACTTGAATATTTGAGAAATATAAAGAACACACTCTTTATGTTTAAGCAACTGTCTACGTTATAATTTCCCCTGTAGTTGACTTTGAGAATATAACGTCGAAACTGTCGTCTAGCTAATGCATACGCATTCTTTTGACAATTGTTATTCACAGCACCATATGTGTTAGGGGCCAGCACATCTTGCAACTTAATCAGAGAGCAATAGCCAAGACTTCTTCACAATCAAGCATTTGAAAGTAGATTTTGTTGGGTTTTTCAAATATAGGTTTTTTTTTTTTTGTTTCTTAGATTTTATGTCTAATTAATGCATTTTAATAATTTTGTAGTAGATGACACAATTCATGATGGTGTTGGGTGGGTTTTTTTGACCTATGTGGAGAATATTCCAAAGTATGAGGAGCGTCATCCGTGTGTCAGAGAAGTTCGGGGAGACGAAGGAGACGAATTTCAGCCGGCGTCGGAACCATCAATTTTTGGAAATTATGGTATTAGGGCTGCAAACGAGCCAAGCCGAGCCGAGCTTTTGTAAGCTTGAGCTTGGCTTGACTAGAATTAATCGAGCTCGAGCTCAAGCTTGATAAAAATTTTATTTTAGAGCTTGAGCTTGGCTCGAGCTTGTTTATATTAAGCTTGAGCTTGGCTTGGTTTGAGCTTGAGCTTGAGCTTGGCTTGATAAGCAAGCTTGATTCAAACTTGATAAACAAGCTTGATAAACAACTTGACAAGCTCAAAATCAAGCTCGTTAAACTTGATTTCAAGCTTGTTAAACTTGATTTCAAGCTTAATGAGCTCGATTTCAAGGTAGTTAGACTTGAATTCAAATACCTATAATATTAACAATTTATTTATAAAAAATTAATTAAAAAAGTTCCTTAATATCAATTATTAAGGACATATAAATATATAACGCACACAACCATATTACTATACAAACATACATAAAATTAAAATTCAACAAACAAACGAGCTCCTAAACGAGCTTCTAAACGAGCCAGCTCATAAACGAGTCAGCTTGCGAGCTCAAATGAGCTGAGTACTTCTAAGCTTGAGCCTGGCTCGTTTATTAAACGAGCTCGAAAGTGAAGCTTGAGCTCAGCTTGTTTACTAAACAAACCGAGCTCAAACGAGCTTTTATCGAGTTGAGCTTCGAGCAACTCGGGAACAGCTTGGCTCATTTGCAGCCCTAACTGGTATACCATCGGTATGCCGAAAATGGTGAAATTGTTGTTGTTCGATCCAGAATCTTTCTGACTCGCCGATTCTGTATACCGCGATATATCACCGGTATACCGATGTCGAGGGCTGAGGCCCTTTGATCTAAATCAACGGTCTAGATGACTGCAAGATTATGGAACTTTAAATAGATTGTTCCTAACCCTGATCCCTATCAGAATCTACCAAAGAGAAAGATTACATGGAGAAAGTTATCAAGTTTGCAACATTCAAAGAAGAGAGTTTGTGGCTATTTCGAATGGAGATCATTTCGGGTGATTGTTCTCGTCACCTTCGTTCTTCGAGAACATCTTGTAATTTGTTTTTATTACTTTGAGCAGTTGTGGTGATCCAGTTGGATAGGTGGAAAAGTTTGTAGAGGGTGTTTTCATGTTGCACTGCTATGCGCAGGAGCGGCTGCGCTTCTATGTGCATATGCACAGAGCGCTGATGACGCATAATCCCGTTGATTGTGAGATTTGAACAATTATGAAAAATTTGAGTCAATTATTCAGATCCGATTTTTGTGGGATTTGAATGTAATTGTTTCCTATCTTTCCGTAATTAGTTGGCGGACATGATTAGGGTTAGGATTTTCTCCATATTCTATAAATATCCTTTTCGTGCCTCTTTGAGGACCTACTTCAAAGAGAGAGACGAAAAGAGTATTGTGTTTTATATATATATATATATATATATATATATATATATATATATATATATATATATATTCTCTAAATTTAATCATAAAAGTTGTGTTTATGAGGAGGTTGCATGGATTTTATCATGACAAAATGTCATGAGCAAGTAGGTGCACTTATATTCAATCTATGTTCCATTCATATAGCCATTTAACCAATCGATGTAATAATCATGAACAACTGAATATACAACTTTTAACTTCTGAAATTAAACCTAAAAATGGTGATTTAACATTTATTAAGACATGGCTACTTGGGTTTTAGTCATCAAGATATAATAATACAATTTGCTACACACAAAATAGCCTATGGTTTAATTCGGCGTATTCTAGTTGTTAATGGATAGATAGACGAAGATGTGTACCTATATATGTATAAAATCTAAAGAGCATAATATACAACATAAAGATGAGTTCAAGGGGATGTTATGTACTTTACCAAGTGGATAGGGACTATCGTAGAGCATCACAAGAGCGTGAGGGCGGTAGTGCACTAAAATGAGTTTAGTCTTGACCAATTTTCCTGTAACGCTTGTCACGGATTGTCGGGGCCATCCTAGGAGATGTGACTATTAGAGAAGGTAAGGGAGAGGTAGAGGTAAGGGTTAGAGGTGCCGTAGAGGTGGTTTGGCGGCTATTTGAATGTGCACAAGGGGTGAAAGCCATGGATTTACCTGACGGATTCAGTCGTACATGTTGCTAGTTGGTGCTGTTTGTAGGACCGGTTTTAGGTCTTGAACGACTTAGCAAGGCTATGAAACTTCTTGGGAGGATAGATGGGTGTCTTAATTTTCCAAGAATCCTCTCGAAGGGTCGTGGGATGTCGAGAAGTCCCTGGGCAACAGATACAAGCAACAGTGCGCATGACGGGGACTGTTCTGATGGGGGCTGCTTGGATCTCGTTTTTAGGTGTTCTTGGATTATTTGATGGCTTTGGGAGAGAGTTAGGAGATGGGGGAAAGGTAGGGGAATGAGTGTATTGTTGGAGGATGAGAGGAAAATGGGAGTTATTTGATTTTAGTGGAGTAATAGTAGGGGAGATGAAATGTTTTAGAGTTATAACTTCCCTCTCCATTCACATTCCACCCTTTGGCTTTCCCTCACACATGGCTGCCATAGGCTGAATTCGAGCTTAATTTGGAAGGTCTAACAAAGTCTAGTTCACTTAGGTTAGTTCCTCACACACTAGTTATGTTAGTTTCAAGTCGGTGCGGTCTAAATTGGATTAGTTTGGCCTGAATGACCCAAAAATGGTCCGATGGTGATTAATGTGTGTAGGTAGTGCATGGGGGTTAAATTTAGTGGGATAAAAGGGTCATGATAGTCATGGTCTTAGTGTAGGTCATGGCCATAAAGTTGGTCGAAGAAATCGAGTCGAAATTGTGACTCGAAATTCAATCGGAATAATCATCAGGTGTATGTACCAGTTAGAAATTTGGTTTTTGGCCTTAATGTTGTGCAATTAAAATAGATCACGAGGAGATGTGTTTGAGTGGGACATGAAGGCCACGACTGTTGGTGGACTTGTTTAGGTCGTCCAGGTGAAGCTAGTTGGAAGAAAATAGCTAATCTAGTTGCTCATGCTGTCAAAACTACTGTAAAGGGTATCTAACGGCCATAAAAAAAAGTAAAAAAAAAATTATCCATTAATAAAATATCCAAATTTAGTTCAAAACAAATCCTAATTGTCAACTAACCCTAATATTAAATTTCAGAGGGCTTATAACCAGACCGACCGAAGGATAGTAGACTGTTCAAATTCTGCCAGACCGACCGGAGGATAGTCGATTGGCTGACATATTGTCCCTTTAAAATTGTGCGAACTCTTTTTCCTTAGGCTAATTCTAATGGCACTCCACTTTTTGCTAGGGGCTAGCCCTTACTAGGGGATAACCCAAATTTTACTTGGGGCTAGCGCCCCCCCCCCCCCCCCACACACACACACACACACACACAAAATCCTTTCTAACTCTTCATTTCAACACTTTCTTTCTCTCTCTTCTCTATTCCTAAAACCTAAACCCTATTTCTTTTCTCCATAACTCCAATTCCAAAATCCTACACCCTAGTTTCCTTCTTCATTCCTCCAATTCCAAGCAATGGCACCCAAGCCCAAACCTTCATCACAATCTAGGTATGTTTTGACCGTATTTTTCTATATTTTTGTTTTAAATTTATTGAATCTTTGGTAATTCGAAAAATAGTTTGATAAAATAGGTTAGTACGCATCTATGGTTCATTTGTGTATTTTTCGAACACAACAAAATATTATTTTGGCATCAAATCAGAAACCATAGAAGGAATTTAGGGTTCACGTTCGCCAAATGTCGGGCACGAAATGGACAGGGCAGCAAGAAGTCGTGCAGTCCTGTAATATAGTTAGACTGCCTGCAGTCCTGAATAAAAGAGGGACTAGAGGCAGTCTGGCAATCCTGAATAAAACTAGGACTGCAAGAAGTCATGCAGTCCAGCATAGTCTTAGGACTATTTTCTGTCCTACAGTCCTGCATATTTTGTGTTGCTATTTTATTTTCTGACAGTCCACACCCTTCTACTTTTTTATTTTGTTGTTCAGTCCTGCAACTGCTGCCACGTCGGCGCGCAAGGAACGCAATGCGGCCCGTCCTCTTAAGAGACCAATAAGAATTGTTGAACCCCTTTCAGAAGGAGAAGTCACTGCACCGACGCGGATGAAGACACCGGTAGTCCCAAGTCAGTCGAAGCAAGCAGCTCCTCCTAGTCCTCCGTCTTCTTTCGATGACGACGTGCCTATTGGCCGACTCCGCCCAAGTCTGTCGAAGCAAGCAGCTCCTCCCGGTCGGACAGCTCCTCCTAGTCCTCCGTCTTCTTCTGATGGTTCCGGGCCTTCTCAGGAGCCTGTTCGTCCGGAAGGTTGCTCAATGTTGTTGTTGTTTGACAACCACATTGCATATCAAATATGAAATGACCCGGTATGTACATTAAGTTTTTAAACTTCTATTTAGTCTACTATATATATGGCTGCAAACGAGCCAAGCCGAGCCAAGCTTTTGTAAGCTTGAGCTTGGCTTGACTAGAATTAATCGAGTTCGAGCTCGAGCTCAAGCTTGATAAATTTTTATTTTAGAGCTTGAGCTTGGCTTGAGCTTGTTTATATTAAGCTTGAGCTTGGCTTGGTTTGAGCTCGAGCTTGGCTTGATAAGCAAGCTTGATTCAAGCTTGATAAACAAGCTCGATAAGCTCATATCTGTTTCACTTAACAAAATGCCTGGAAATTGGCTTTTGAAAATAAAACGAGAAAAAGTACAAGAAGTACAAATTTAATTATGGGAAAGTATTGCTATGGAAGTCTGATCTGTAAATGATCACTTTGTTCCTTGGACCATACGATGATGATGAAGATCACTGCTTGAAGATGAACAACCGGAAGAACTAAGTCACCAGAAAGGTATCGACGCACTTGGGCACTGATGGCGAGGCCGAATGCTTTCTTGCTTTGCTTCACTCTGTTCTGAAAGAAAGGTTGAAGAAGAATGCTCTGGAGAATCAAAATCTCTGAGTTCTAATCTCTCTGTTTTCTCTCCTCCTGTCTATGTGTCTGTTATATGAGAAAAATAAGTCTATTTATAAACTTGGGCTCATGTGCGTAAAAACTCAGCAAAAGTTCCGTCTTTACGCTAACAACTGTCACTCATGACCAAAGTCATCCTCTGCATACGTTGACACGTGTCCCATCATTTTAGTAAGAATAGGATGCACGTACACACGTTCTTCGAGATGTGTGGCATGAAAGCCATGTAGGCAAACCACGTTCCAAATTGGTGAAGAAGAATAGGGCGTAAAAATGATCCAAATATACTCTGAGCGTAAAGTAGTAGACTAGGCGTAAAATAGACCTGACATGGACTTCCCGCGTAAAGTGGTTGTTAAATAACCTTGAGCGTCAAAGTAGCCCAAATAAACTTTATGCACACGTCAACTTTTGAGCGTAAAAACTCGTATAGTCTCCGTGCGTAAAAGAAGCCATACTGTGAGCGTAAAATAGCTCAGTCCACATACTAAACGACAACATTGGTTTCTGTGTAAAACAAATCCCTTCGAATTCTGTGATATATGCCATCATTAAATCTTTATGTCAGACTTTGCATTAAATGCAAGACTTGACAACTTTGTCCAGCGTAAAAGTGGCTAGCCTGTCTTAGGCGTAAAACCATTGGCTTGACCCTGGCGTAAAATGATTAGCCTGTCTTAGGCGTAAAGTGGTTAGCCTGTCTTAGGCGTAAAGTGGATCAATTTGAGTGGACTGCTTCATCTCTTTGACTCATTCTATGAAGCACTTTTTACGCTCCTACAATATCAAGCTCATTAAGCTTGATTTCAAGCTTGTTCACCTTTATTTCAAGCTTAATGAGCTCGATTTCAACCTAGTTACTCTTGAATTCAAGTACCTATAATTTAACAATTTATTTATAAAAATTTAATTAAAAAAGTTCCTTCATATCAATTATTAAGGACATTGTAGGAGCGTAAAAAAATGCTTCAAAGAAAGAGTCAAAGTGATAGATCATTCCACTCAAATTGATCTACTTTACGCCGCAGAGAGGCTAAATACTTTACGCCCAAGACAAGGCTAATCACTTTACGCCTAAAGCAGGCTGATCATTTTACGCTCGGGTCTACACCCATGGTTTTACGCCAAGGACGGACCAGCCACTTTTACGCTGGACAAAGCTGTCAAGTCTCGCATTTAATGCAAACTCTGACATGGAGATATTAATGATGGCATATATCACAGAATTCAAAGGGATTTGTTTTTACACAGAGACCAATATTGTCGTTTAGTATGTGGATTGAGCTACTTTACGCTCACACTATGGCTTCTTTTACGCATGAAGACTATACGAGCTTTTACGTTCAACAGTTGACGTGTGCGTAAAGTCTATTTGAGCTACTTTTACGCTCAAGGTTATTTAACAACCACTTTACGCGGGAAGTCTATGTCGGGGCTATTTTACGCCTAGTCTACTGCTTTACACTCAGAGTACATTGGGGCTATTTTTACGCCCTATTTTTTCTGACCAGCTTGGAACGTGGTTTGCCTACATGGCTTTCATGCCAAACATCCCGAAGAACGTGTGTACGTGCATCCTATTCTTAATGAAATGATGGGACACGTGTCAACGTATACAGAGGATGACTTTGGTCGTGGGTGGCGGTTGTTGGCGTAAAGACGGAACTTTCGCTGAGTTTTTACGCACAAGAGCCCAAGTCTATAAATGGACTTATTTTTCTCAAAGCAACAGACACAGACAGAGACAGGAGAGAATACAGAGATCAGAACTTAGAGATTTTGATTTTCTAGAGCATTCTTCTTCAACCTTTCTTCCAGAACAGAGTGAAGCAAAGCAGGAAAGCATTCGGTCTCGCCATCAGTGCCCAAGTGCGTCGATACCTTTCTGATGACTTAGTTCTTCCGGTTGTTCAACTTCAAGCAGCGATCTTCATCATCATCATATGGTCCAAGGAACAAAGTGATCATTTACAGATCAGACTTCCATAGCAATACTTTCCCAGAATCAAACTTGTACTTCTTGTACTTTTTCTCGTTTTATTTTCAAAAGCCAATTTTTCCTGGTATTTTGTTAAGTGAAACAAAATTGCGACTCTGCTGGGGACTACCTTCTCCTCTGACGAGAAGGCAATTGCTCAATATGATGATGTTTCGATCGGTTCGACCAAGAAGACTCTGGTTGTGCACTTCAACCAGACTGCCTATGAAGAAATGCTCCGAACTGGGGGTGGTTTTCGCTGCTCCAATGTTCAAAAGTCTCGCAAAGTACGAAAAGTTTGGATTCCTAAATCCAAAGTGGCTTCTGATCTCTCTGTTGTTTCTGATGATAAGGGAATTCTTCCCACTCCTGTCGTAGGGGCTCCCGTTCGTAATGAGGCAGTCCTTACTTCAGCGTCGCACTCTACGTGTGGCAATTTATCTCCTGTATGTCACGGTGAAGATAATCAGGTTTCACGCCCATTGCGTAAGAACCAAGTTTTACGCTCAGTGGGTAAAAACCAAGTTTTACGCTCAAGGCATAAGCATGAGTCTCCCATTTGTAATGCGACAGACTCTAATGTTAATGCTTCTGAGGGTAAGAATCAGTCTCCCGTCGGTGACGTGGTAGGCCCAAATAAATTATGCTCCTCGCGTAAAACAAAATCTCCTGTCTGTGACGTGGTAGATAACCAATTTTTACGCTCTACGTGTAAAGGTAAGTCTCCTGTCTTCGACAGTGTAGATAAAATTCACAACGATGTTTTTACATCTAATGTGAATATACCTAAATGCATACAACGTAAAAATGTTGTTGGTAAAGCTTCTGTCCTACACCAACAACCTTCTTATACTGCTTTACGCAAAGTACCAAACTTACAAATTACACGCCATGAAAATGGAGTTCTTCGTGCTCAAAAATCTCAAGATTTACGCACACAACTCCAAACGCGTAGAAATGTACAATTTGGTTCGGCGAATGCAGCCAGTAATCTTCTTTATACACAGGGGACTAAACGCTTTTCTACCCCAAACGTAATAAAGAAGATTATTTCCTCTACTCCTTCTGACTTACGTGAATTGCTAATGCAAAAGCGTAAGAACAGACAATCTCCGGTGACACTCCCCCAAGAAAAACATCATTGTGAATATCACCAGGTTGTGATCAACTGTTGTTGTTCGGCTTCGAAACGGTCAGTTTTTGATCGATTAAGTTTTAACTCGCCTCAACATCAAGCTGAAGACCAAGAACATGAGCTGTCATATGCATCAGTCAACATGGCATCTCATACTAACAGAGGACGACATCCAAGACGGAATATATCCCAAACTCCAGGTCAACAACAGTTCAATAGACTTCTTGATTCCTTTGAAGGAGTATATCAGAATACTCGATCAAGAAGACAAAGACAGTTGCAGACTTCTGATTCAGAAGCTGGGGGTACTCAATCTTTTGAGTCTGATACCGATAGTGTGGATTCATACTTCTATACTAATCCCTCTATATCTTCAAGAGAGGTTGAATCCTACGCTGTGGGAGATGAACCAGAGACGTCATCTGCTAATACAGAACAACGTCTCACTGCCGTGGAGCAATCACTGAAAGATATGCTTAACATGGTGCAAAGCATACATCAGATAATTTTGAATCAGCAAACTGCTCAGCCGGCAGTAGTAACACCGGTACCTGTAGCAGCACAAACTGAAGATAGTCAAGGGGCTGAGATACCTTTGAATATTCAAGAGCCTGCTGTTAATCAAAATTCCGCATCTCCAGATCCCATCATTCCTGAAGACGTACCACCTCCAGTGGGGGTTACGGTACATCCAACTATTCAATCAAATGTGCTTCCTCAAACCAGTGAAGCCATTCAAGCAGTACGTGAGCTCAAAGCACAGTTTGAAGTTTTGAAGTTTTGAGGCACAAAGATCAGCTCCAGAGGCTAGAGATTAAGTAACCTTATCCTCCTCATTGGAATGATGTACCCTTTCTACCGAAATTCAAGCCACAATCTATGGTTTTGTTCGATGGAAAAGCATCTCCCAGTCAATATATTAATTACTTTGATATTATGACTGTGCACTTGCAGAAAAATAATGCTCTTCTCACTTGAGTGTTCATCGGGTGCCTGACGGGTTCAGCATACGACTGGTATCGTAGCTTACCCAATAATTCTATTTCGTCTTTTGACGAATTCAAGGCAATGTTTCTCTCCTGCTTCTATGAAGTAGGTATGGACATGAACATGTCCTCCTTGATAGAAATCAAACAAAAGGAGAAAGAAGATACTCGGACGTTCATCGAATGTTTCCGACAGGCTACTCTAAAGATGCCTCCTGATATGCCAGATTCAGCGTTGATTGATATATGCAAGATGAATCTGCGACCATCCATTGCTGTCTTCACGGGTTCCTAATTCACAGATTGGGCTTCGTTTATCATAGCAGCAGTTTCTGCCGAGACCAATGGTAGGTTGGCTCGTGAGCATGGAATGATTTTCGCTTCAGAAGATAAAGGACAGAAAAGTAATCCTGGTAATAATTCTGGCAATCGTAATGTGAAAGAAAAAGATACTCTTATGGTCAATCTTTCCAAGAACAAAACGACGCCGAATAATCAAGAATCTTCCAGGCCAAAAGAAGAATACTCTTTTGACAAAAGTGATATCCCTGGGATATTCCAATGTCTGGTGAAAAGTGGCAAACTTCAGATTCCGGAGCCCAAGAGGCCTAATGAGGTGAATCTGACTGATAATCCCAAATATTGTATCTATCATAGATACATTAATCATCCTACCAGTGCTTGCTATGTCTTGAAAAAGAAAATTCAAGAGCTGATAAATGGTGGTGCTATTGCTTTAACCAATGATGACCATACGGTTACGACTAATATGGTTTCTCTTCAGTTCGGAGATTTTCCTCCACAGCAAGTCTCAGATGGAATTATCCTAATTCCGAAGGCGACGATGAAGATCGTGAATATCCCGCCTATCAGAGAAGAAAATGCAGGATTGCTGCCACTCACACTAAAGAATGGTGAAATCATGTGGGTACATCCTGACTTAGTGCCTGAGTTGGAAAATGAAGGTAAAACTTCAAAATCTAAGAAGGGTAAGAAAGTTAAAACCTGCAACATGATTTCTCATGTTATTCCAGATCCTGATGACTTGGATCAGCTATGGGATGGCTTTCCTTTAGAAGACAGATTGAGAGGACTGAACATCTGTCCTCCAAGTCTAGCTTCTCCTACCAAGCTCAAGCTTACTCATCAGCAGTGGCTAGCCATGAATAGTGTTCCCTTATATCGGGCACAATAAGTCTTCGCTGCTTATGAAAAAGCTCCTACAGGGATTTCTCCTCGAAACCTCAATCATTCTCCTATAGCTACAGAGATTTCTATTCCTCACTCTTCTGTAGTTACAGAGATTTCTTCTTCTTCTGGTGAACCACTTGTAAAAAGTCCGCTGCCCACTCACTTGTATAGTCAGCAATCTGTCCTTCTCATGAAAAAGATGGGTTATGACTTTCAAAAGGCAGAAAGTTTGAATTACGATAAAGGAATACGACTTCCTTTACAAATTTAAAATCAAAATTCCACTGTTGGATTGGGTTCTGAAGCTCCTTACAAGAAGAAGGCTAAGAGAGGGAAGACTAAATCCTGTAATATGGTACTTCCTTCTCTTGAGTCTGAGGAAAAAACTTTTGCTGGTACAAGATCTGGGAAAGAGTACCACAAAGATTATGAAGGATCTTCTAAAGAAGCAGAAGATGTAGTGGAAACACTACCAACTCAACCTTCTCCTGTTCCAGCTAAACCTTCTGTGGTTGAAAAGGGAAAACAGAAAGCAGTACGCTTTGACGTCCCATTGAAGTCTGCTTCCAGTCAGGGGGTAGTGATGAAACCCTACAAATTTGATATTCTAGCTCAGTTGGCCAATACTCCGGCTAGACTATCTATATTTGAGCTGCTTCGCCTTTCTAGAGAAAGCAGGGAGACTTTGAGTGAAGCTTTACTTCAAGCAGATTCATGCTTGGCTCAACTCAAGAGTCCTGATAATACTCCAGTTTCATGTCCGCAATGTCATAGTGTGATGGAAGCAATTCCCAACATCACCTTTACACAAGAAGATATGCTGTTGAAGCATAATAAACATGACAGGCCTCTGTGCTATACTGGGTATATTGGATCCACTGAAATTGACAGGATCTACATTGATCCTGGGTCTTCAATTAGCATAATTCTTCAGAGTATGCTAAGACCCCTGAGGATTCCTACTAGTGATCTGACTTACACTAGTAATACGATAGTCGATTTTAACTCTGGCAAGAGTAAACCACTGGGGAAGATTCGTCTGCAGATTCAGATTGGCGATCTCCGAACTATGGTAACCTTCTATGTTATCAACTCAGATGTATCCTACAATATCCTTCTTAGAAGACCATGGTTACATGAGCATAATATCGTGCCTTCAACTCTCCACCAATGCTTCAAGTATGTGGATTCCCAAGGAGTTGTGAAGACTGAGTTTGCTGATATCAATCCTTTCAAGGGTGTCGAAGCCTATTTTTCTGATTCAAAGCTTTATAAACAAGAGCATATGAAAGAGATATCAGACATAGCTGAGGATCAATCATCTACTGAGGATCAATCTCTTAATAAAGATCCGCCAGAAGAGCAACCTTTGAAGATCATAGTCAAGGGACGAATCCAATCCCAACCTGTCAATGATCAACCTTTGATAATCAAGGTTAAAGGAAGAACTCAAGCTTCATCTGAGGAATTAGTAAATATTCCTGCTAAGAGCCAAGTTCAACCTTTTATGATCAAGGTCAAAGGGCGTACTTCTTGTACGAATGATCCAGAACCACCATTGATTGTCAATCTTGGCAAATCTACGCAGAAGATGGATAATGGTCCACTGTTGATTAATCCGAAACGTAGTAATCAGATTGTAAATGATGTAAATATTGATCATTCTGTACTTTTTGATATCAATGAAGATTTCCTTTTCAAGTATATGGCTGTCAAGTTTATTGAAAGAATGACTTTATCTTCGGATAAGCAAAGTCATCAATATAAAGGCGACATAGAGCCAGAAGAAACTTTATACATTGATCATAAGGAAAATTCTTTTCCTCCTCACGTAGATGTTGGACCTTATGCTCAAAGGTTCCTGACATCTTCTCTCTATCTCCTACCTGTAGCCGCTTCATCATAAGCTTGCGTAACTTTTAGATGTCACGAAGAATCTTATTTCGTGGTTCCGTCTAATAAGAAAAACAAGCGCCAAATCGTGTTTGGTCTGGCTAGAAATATCCATGTTGCTCAGGCAGATGAGCTGAAAGATAAAGACAAAGGAAGAATCCGAATTGACAAGTATAGTCAACAATCTATCAAGATTATCCAGAATATGGGATATGATTTGAAGACTATGCAAGGTCTCAATCAAGGCAAGGGTAGACGACTACCATTATGTGGTGATCCGTTTTACCAGAAGACTCGTCATGAGTTGGGATATGATCCGTCCCACATGTTTAATGACGATATACAAGAAGAATTCTCTTCTAGCTCTTCGCAATCATCGGATTCAGAATAAGTCCAATTCATTGAATCTGATATGTCTCGTTCCTCGTATGATGAATCTGAACAAGTATTCTCAGTTAATATGGTTTAAACTGATGATGAATCTGACCCTTGGGCCTAACACAAATTGGCTCAGCAAGGCGTGTCTTGATGATACCCTCTTTCTTGAAAGATACGTTGATTCATTCATTCTCTTATTAAATAATGATGTATATCTTCCATGACATGTGTCTCTTTATTCCCCAGCTACCAAGGTTTGGTTAAGCTGATTACTCATCTCTTTCTTCTATCTTACCAGTTGGTATATAAAGTTAGATTTGTTATTTATCATATTCTTAAGACCTCTGGATAAATGTCAAATCTAATTGCTTTTCTCATCTATCATGAGTTCTTACATACTATCATGTCCATATTACCTCTGATAGTATTGTATACTCTCAAACAGAAATTAATCTTCTATCTTATCAGTTGATTAATTGGAT
Source organism: Iris pallida (assembly GCA_029216955.1). Lineage (NCBI taxonomy): Eukaryota > Viridiplantae > Streptophyta > Magnoliopsida > Asparagales > Iridaceae > Iris > Iris pallida. The sequence continues at coordinate 25,764,635 of JANAVB010040218.1, read as the reverse complement.
TTATTATTCATCATGTTCTCAAGACCTCTGGATGAATATTAAATCTACTTATCTATCATGTCCATTTGACCTCTGTATAGATATTAATCTACTTTTCTTTGAGTTCTTACATACTATCATGTCCATATTACCTCTGGATAGATATAATGTATTGAGCTCAGAAGACTTGTCATGTTCATATAACCTCTGATAAGTAATTTCTATCTCACACAAAACAAGATTTCATTATCTATCATGTCCATATTACCTCTGGATAGATATGACGTATTGAACTTAGAAGACTTGTCATGTTCATATAACCTCTGATAAGTATTTTCTATCTCATACCTATCGTTTAAATTCCAAATAAACAATAGGATCACAAAATATATATATTTCATTCATTTCTTGTGAAAATATTGCAAAATGGATAAGAGAAAATATAACAAAGAGCTCTTCAAGGTGGAGCAGAAATATCTAGAAGTAGCTTCTGTAGTTCTTCTAGCCGCTTGCCACGAGAGCTCATGACCTTCTTGGTAGCCTCAGCACATCGAGCTTCAGGGGTGCAAATGCAAGAAAATTCAGCGAAGGTGATTATCAGACCCTCTTTTGCTTCATCAAGGGTTCTGATGGTCGATTCAGCCCCAAAGGCTTTCTCTTCTAAAACCGAGCTCTGGGTGAGGTACAGATTTTGAGCTTCGATCATCTTTTCCCTTTCGGCCTTCAAGCGAGCTAACTCTGCCTCGACTTCGTGGATTTTATCATTTTTGTTCTGAATATCTATGTTCAGAGCATCATAAGCTACTCTGTGACCATGTAGTGCGGGCTTTATTCCAGCCAAGAAGGCTTTCTCTTTGGCAACCTTCAGACTATGTTCATGAAGAGATTCATTATATGTAGTCTCTCGAGCAAGATAATCAGCTGTCAAGGTATCATATTCCTCTTGGATGAGACTTTCAACAGTCTCACTTGACAGCTTGATATATTCTCTGATCGGCTGTTCAAGGTCTCCCACAATTTTCTCCAATATTGCAGCTCTCTCAGCACCATTGAACATAGCAAAGTTTTTGATGGTCAAAGCCATTGCCGCCTTCAAAATCTCGTAACTGAGGCCCTTATTCAAGACCATTTTATCAGGGTTGCCAGGGTTTTATAAAAGGTGTCAGTATAAATCTCAACTAGGAGATTCATTTCTATGCTGGAGCTTGGTGTGGCAGCAATATCTAACATATCTCTTCCTTGGAGACCGGGAGCAGATGTTGATGGTGCAACAGCAGGATGAGATGAAGTCGTTGCTGTTACTACCGTCATAGCCAATTGATCCCCAGAAGCTTCAGGGATTGTATCTCCGACATCTACAGATACCATTGGTGTAACAACAGGCTGAGATGGAGCTGCTGTTGTCACTGCTGCTATAACTAATTGGTTCCCAGGAACTTCAGAAGCAATGTCTCCAATATTTGTTACTCCAGCCGTTTCTGGAGTTCTGGCGACGGTGATATTAGTGGATGTGGTGACAATTGCAGGAGCTGGTTCAGGTTCCGGTATTGGCTTATCAGAAACTGATATTGAATCAGCAGCTACAGTAGAAGACACTATTACTTCCCTGGTTTCAACACCTTCTTCAACTGTCGGCTCCGCAGCACCTCCTTTAACTGTCGGCTCCGCAGGATTTTCCACTGCTTCAGTTGTAGTAAAATTTTCTATAGCCGATTCTTTATTTAAGACTGGTTCTCCTCCAGCAGCTTCATCATCACCTGCAGTGAGGTCTATTGCAGCCTCTTTCTGGTGCTGGTTTTCAGCAAGAGGGTTTATTTCAGGATGTGCTTCTTGATGCTCCACCTCGGGTTGTTGTCCTCCCTCTTCATCAGCATCCCCTTCTTCGAAAGAAGAAGTTTCCTCCTCAGATTCTTCATTTTCTTCATAGATGTCTTCTTCTTGAGGAGGAGGAACCACAGGCTTTGGTGCAATTATGACATCTGCAAAACAAACAAAAATAAGTTAGTATACAAAATCATGATATATAATTCCGTATAGGTTTTGTATAATACTTGGAATATGTGCATTTTTTTCAAGATATGAGTCATAATCACCATCCCAGTCATCATCTTTGAAGTCAAGAGCCGGCTCGTCTAAGGGAATACGGACTTGATCAGCAGTGGATACAGTAGTAGCACCCTCCGTAACTTGTGCCTTGGTTGGCAACGATAAATGGAGCGAGGTGCTAAGACGTCCAGGAGATAAAAGTGTTATAGCTTCTGATCCAACTACTGGTGGAGGAGCTGAAGACCCTTCTCCTGGATCAACTGAAGAAGAACCGACAAGATAATCCTCTTCAATCAAAGTGTCATCTTCCGGAGTATGAGATCTTGGTTTGGAAGGCCCTTTTGTGGTAGACTTCTTCTTCTTTTCCGGAGTTTTCGTTGGAGATGTGACGGCTGCACTTTGTTTTCTTTTTCGGCCTTTGCCAATGACAATAGGCTCTGCAGCAGGTTCCCCAATTCCTGTATGGATAACCTCCAGAAAGGGATCTGGAATGCTAGTATTGTCAGGAATTTCTGCTGGTATCCTGACCGGCTCCTCAATATTTCCTTCTTTAGGCCATCTTAGACTACCTCTCATATTGTAGCCATGAATGAAAGAACGAATTGAAGCATAAAAGTGAGCATACGTATGGAGTATACGTAGCTCTCTTGTGCTGGTGGCGGTCAAAATTCTAAATTTGGCACCAGTCCGAGCAGCGCCAAAATATCTCCAACCCCTAGCTCCGTCAAGTAGTTTCCCATAGTGACGGAAACTAGTCGAAGGATTACCAACATAAAGTTGGTCGTACCTAAATTGGCGAGCGAACCTACTGGGTAGGTATGGTTCAAACGCACAATCATCTTCATTTTTGTACATCAGATGAGAGGGTCTGATGCACTGAAGCCATCTAAAGACTGATCGTGGCAATACAACTCTTCCTTCGACTTCATCTTCAAACTGAACGCCGAAGCAATCTGCTGAAACTTGCGGCCGGGTACAGAAGAAGTTCCAACCATAAGAATAGTTCAGAACTGCTCGGGTGTTCGACACAGTTGTAGCTGTCCATGTAGCTTTGCTAAATTTTTGAAGGAAGACTTCCTCATTATCTCCCGGGCCCGGTGGCAACAGGTTGCAGTTGTGGTGCAATAACCAGCCCATCAGATAAGTATAGGGCATTTCTACCCTGGGAAAAACATTTCGATGAGGAGCATTGTTGATTATCTCCTCACCGAAAGTCCTTAAACCTGCATTTACTCGGCACACCATGGCCGATAGCAGATTAATTCTGACTTTAAAAACCAAGCGTACTGCTGGCCATAGTACGCTACGATGGATTCTGTCAACAGTACCAATGCCCGGCACAACCCATCTTCTCAGCCATAAAGAAAGAAAGCCTGCCAGCAAAGCTCTCCTGGAGATTTTCTGACTACCGTATCTAAGGAAGCTCAAGGCTTCAGTTCCGGCAGGGAATTCTCCAGTCTTTGTGGACAGATATTTATTCGGGAATTTGTAGGTAATCATCATATCTCGAATTTTGTTAGAGGGGATTGTCGAATCTATGTTGATTACCATAGCTTTGTTTTCCTGAAACCTTTCTTTGTCTTCCTTGGATATCTTATCTTTATGGAAGAAGAGATAAGTCGTCCACTTGTTGATGTACGCCAAATGAGATGTACTTTCATGCATTGTAGTACAAATCAGGTAGTAACACATCAGTTCTTCGTATACCTCGATCAACTGAGGGTTAACTTCTCTGATTTCAGCAAGCTCCCTGTTGGAGGGAACGTATTCTTCATATGGGGCTTCCCCTATTGGCAGCTTCGAGATAAACTGCATCTCATGAAGAGCAAGACCCATTTCGCCTTTCGGGGTGGCAAAAGTTCCAGTTGAACTTATATATATCTCCATCAAGGCCAGAAATAAGTTTCTGTTCGGAGGAATACCCTGACTGGTGGAAGCTACCGCTTCATACAAGTCAATGTTTTTCAACTCTGCCTCAAAGTTCTTCATCATCCAAAGACTTATCTGGATCCAGCTCTGGTTGAATGGAGTCAACCATCCTGGCAGTCTGGGGTTTGTTTGGGGATATAATACAGCAGCCCTCATAAATTTGTTGACAAACATCTGGGTTTGTACTGGTTGTATTAAACCCGAATCTTCGCTAGGATTAGAGCCTGGCATAAGGCCAAAAATAGAAGTAACACCTCCATTGGGAACACTAGCAAAGTATCCCATATTATTGGCACGCTCTCTCTTGAAAACAATTCTACCCGGTCGTCCATGATTGCTGGGAGTCAAATTCCACAACATTTGTCGAGGATGGGTAGCATGGACAAATGCTGACAAAGGATAATCTCTGTCCATATCCGGAAGATACATGGCTCTATCTCCAAATTTGAATACCCAAGACTCCTTCTTGGGGTGTGTCTGGGACTTACAATCAATTGCATCCCCAAACAGGAAGGCGGGTTTTGCAAAGTGTTGTTCATCTAGTGAACTCAACAATTCTCTATTTATCATGGATAGCAACATCCTATCCCCTTGAGCTGCTATCAATTGTGCCCTCTCTAGAGGATAATTAGGGTTTGATTGAGGAAACGCTACATGAGACAGATTCTCTAGATAATTTGAACCCAACATACCAACCGATGAGCCAAAAACTTCTGCAAGTGGGTGAGCCTGCAAATCCACTGACAAAAAGAAGAAAGAGATCAAATTAGTTTGAAGATTTTTTTAAGACATTGACTTTTACGCTTATTAAAAGTTGATAAAAGTTTATGAAGTCTTTGTTTTACAAAGTCTCTCAGTGATTGATGAATTTTACGCTACCACATGTTGATGTGAGCGTAATATGACTTTTTACGCTGGCATGTACGAACATGAGCGTAGTTAAGTTTTTACGCTAGCACGTATAACGTGGGCGTATTCTTTTTTATCTTTTACGCTAGCACGTACAACGTGGGCGTATGTTGTTATTTCAGTTTTTACGCTAACACGTACAACATGGACGTAAAAAGCTGAAAGTTTGGGTTATCTTCTTCTTCCTCGATGGATTCTTCCAGCCAGAGAATAGGGTTTTACCCATCATAGGCGGAGCTACGGCCGGGTTGGGTTGTCGATGTGGTGTTGACGATTGAATGGGAGCCGACGATGAATCGACGGCAGGTTTCTTCCCCTTGTTGCTGGCGGCGGATGATTTCTTGGGAGCCATCGGATCAAAATGAGGGTTTCGAAGAAAGAAAGGGCAAAGGAATTCGAGATTGCAAAAAGATGAGTGAAAGTGTTTTCTCTCTCCGAAGAACCCTATTTATAGGGAAGTTTTCAAATCGGTTCAAATTCCAGAAATTACGCCGACTGTTGGATATCTCCGCTTTTACGTGGATGACTGTTGCGTATCCCGAATTTTACGCTAACCGGTCAAAACTTATTTTTTACGCTTCTGTTCAAAGTGTTCCAAATTTTGGAGATATTTGAAAACTTTGAAGGGGGTCTTGTAGGAGCGTAAAAAATGCTTCAAAGAAAGAGTCAAAGTGATAGATCATTCCACTCAAATTGATCTACTTTACGCCGCAGAGAGGCTAAATACTTTACGCCCAAGACAAGGCTAATCACTTTACGCCTAAAGCAGGCTGATCATTTTACGCTCGGGTCTACACCCATGGTTTTACGCCAAGAACGGACCAGCCACTTTTACGTTGGACAAAGCTGTCAAGTCTCGCATTTAATGTAAACTCTGACATGGAGATATTAATGATGGCATATATCACAGAATTCAAAGGGATTTGTTTTTACACAGAGACCAATGTTGTCGTTTAGTATGTGGATTGAGCTACTTTACGCTCACACTATGGCTTCTTTTACGCATGAAGACTATACGATCTTTTACGCTCAACAGTTGACGTGTGCGTAAAGTCTATTTGAGCTACTTTTACGCTCAAGGTTATTTAACAACCACTTTACGCGGGAAGTCTATGTCGGGGCTATTTTACGCCTAGTCTACTGCTTTACGCTCAGAGTACATTGGGGCTATTTTTACGCCCTATTCTTTCTGACCAGCTTAGAACGTAGTTTGCCTATATGGCTTTCATGCCACACATCCCGAAGAACGTGTGTACGTGCATCCTATTCTTAATAAAATGATGGGACACGTGTCAACGTATACAGAGGATGACTTTGGTCGTGGGTGGCGGTTGTTGGCGTAAAGACGGAACTTTCGTTGAGTTTTTACGCACAAGAGCCCAAGTCTATAAATGGACTTATTTTTCTCAAAGCAACAGACACAGACAGAGACAGGAGAGAATACAGAGATCAGAACTTAGAGATTTTGATTTTCCAGAGCATTCTTCTTCAACCTTTCTTCCAGAACAGAGTGAAGCAAAGCAGGAAAGCATTCGGCCTCGCCATCAGTGCCCAAGTGCGTCGATACCTTTCTGGTGACTTAGTTCTTCCGGTTGTTCAACTTCAAGCAGCGATCTTCATCATCATCATATGGTCCAAGGAACAAAGTGATCATTTACAGATCAGACTTCCATAGCAATACTTTCCCAGAATCAAACTTGTACTTCTTGTACTTTTTCTCGTTTTATTTTCAAAAGCCAATTTTTCCTGGCATTTTGTTAAGTGAAACAGACATATAAATATATAAAGCACACAACCATATCATTATACAAACATACATAAAATTAGAATTCAACAAATAAACGAGCTTCTAAACAAGCTCCTAAACGAGCTTCTAAATGAGCCAGCTCGCAAGCTCATAAACGAGTCAGCTTGCGAGCTCGAACGAGCCGAGTACTTCTAAGCTTGAGCTTGGCTCATTTATTAAACGAGCTCGAAAACGAAGCTTGAGCTCGGCTTGTTTACTAAACAAATCGAGCTCAAACGAGCTTTTATCGAGCCGAGCTTCGAGCAGCTCGCAAACGGCTTGGCTCATTTGCAGCCCTATATATATATATTTCATAATTCTAATTTTATCCTGTTGTCCGACATACAGAGGAGCTTTCGTATGCTTAGGGCAGTGAGCCACGGGAAGAAGTCCAGGGGCTGGCAGTTTGACACTTTAGGGGACGCCGTCAAGGACAAGATCATTCCGAGCGGCTTGCAAAATTTAGCCCGATACGCCTACAAGACGATGGACAGTGCTCTCATATCAGCCTTCGTGGAGAGATGGCATCCAGAGACCAACGCTTTTCATCTCCTAGCAGGGGAGATGACGATTACACTTAACGACGTCCATCAGATATTGGACCTCAATGTTACCGGACAGGTCATGACCAAAGAAATGTAGTGCCCCGTCCCTACATCGTGCCCCGTTCTCCGTCCACGGGGTGTACGAGAAAGGAACACTGTCGCTATCGATTCGGTCGGGACCGATAGGTTGGGATCGATCGAACGGGAATGGTTGAATTAAGATCCATTCCCCGTTATGGAATGACTTCTTCGGAACCAAGTCCCATATTCAGTGGGTTGCGCCTCAAGGATTGACTCTGCGGCTGAGTCGGGAGAGACCTCCCGTTGCTCTATTTTTCACGCCGCTTGAATTGGTTTTGACTTGGTTTTCTGAATGCGTTTTCGTGAATATTTTCGATGGTTTTCATGGCTTGCATTTCGAACTCGCATTTCCTATCGAACTTCTTGCATAATACAGTGTTCTAATCGGTTGCTTGTGCGATTTTAGGTAATCGCGTAGGCGACGTCTAGCGCGACCAACAAGTTCTCTCGCCTCAAGCAAACTCAAGGTGAGTGGCTGACCTTTCTCTTCTCGACCCCTTTCTTAGGTAAATCGATAATGTTGTTGCGAATGAAAGAATAAATGCAAGGGCACGGACACGATAAAATGATCAAGTTTTCAAAGAGAATGTAGGCTGTACCTTAATAACTAAAAAATTGGTCTTTGCACGGTCATGGACAACTTGTCGACAAAGTAGAATTTTTCCCGCACGGCAACCGGGGCCACGGGACCATTGCGGCTAAGAAAGGAAACAATTATATAGCTGTGCTGGGCACGGGTTAGGCGGGGACTTGCAGCGGGGCTCGCTACTCACGCTGAAAGGGCTCCGTCTAACAAAAGCTAAAACGGAGTCCACGATGGCTCTGGGAGCCAGTGACCAATCACACGTAATATTGCACTTGGTATAAAAATGATAACAATTGACAGGGAAGAACATGGTAAGTCTCATAAGGTACAGCACAGTCCACCGTGGGTAAGTTTCAACGTATTTCACATTATGCTTGTCATATGCTTGTTTGAAATTCATTAGGATGGTTAGAAATATTCATAAACTAAGTCATATAAAGTCTTCAACCAATTGAGAGCTTGGAACTTAAATAGCCACGCACCAGTACAAAGTGTAATGTACTGATCCTCGCTCTCCACACAGGTACCCCGAACCACGAAGGGCGTGCCACTTAAAGCTCAAGGCAACGTGAACACTTTTGAAGCCTCGTCCACGTGTTGAAGGCTTGTTTCTGAATCCTTTTGAAGACTCCGCACTCAGTACAAAAGAAAAAAAGATGACGACTCGACTTCCCTCGATAGCAGGTGGAAAGTGTAAATGTTTTGCTTGTAAAAAGGGATGTAATGTATGGAACGACTATCTCATCAGCGTTCGTTTTGTAATCGAGTCATGTTGTAGCCCGCACTACAATGATTGTAATAGAGTCAATGTAAGTGAAGTTTTATTATCAATAAAAAGTCTACTTCTATTTCAAATGTGTCAATCAATTTCTCTGCGTACTCTAACTTGATGTTGTGTTTCAGATAACCTTATGACTATGCCTTATGCGATCGCAACTTAGGTTCGCACGGCATCACGCCCGGGGGACGACAATCAATTCTACGAAATTGGTGCGTGACAAGAAATGTTCAATAAAAAATCTCCTAAATGGTACGACAATATCGTAGATTTTGTGTCAGAGAATCTTGGGGTTAAGTCTAACAGTTTTACAACCCTTCAAGACTTCAAGAAGTCCTACGGACTTCCTTTGTCATATTTGGAAGAAAATTTCAGAGGGACGAGGGCCGATAATGATACGATTGACATGGTGGCCCATGCGTACATCCTTATCAGACTAGGATCCTTCGGCATTCCGGACAAGTCCAGAACCTCGATTCATGCGAGGTATATTCTAAATTTATCTAACACGGATGACGTAGAAGACATATCTTGGGGAAGCGGTATACTAGCAAATCTTTACCGTGAGCTTGGTTTAGCATCCCGTGTCGGTACTTAGATATTGGAAGTCAATGAAGCAATGACTGCCAACAAGCTGGCAGTCCTGATCAAAACTCTCAGGTTTGCTTAGGACTGTCTACAAGTTGGCAGTCCTACATGAAACAAGGATTGCCAACAAGATGGCAGTCCTGATCAAAACTCTCCGGCAGAGAGTTTTGATTAGGACTGTCTACTAGTTGGCAGTCCTACATGAAGCAAGGACTGCCAACTTGCTGGCAGTCCTGATCAAAACTCTATGTACATAGAGTTTTGATCAGGACTGCCAACAAGTTGGCAGTCCTTCACAAAACAAGGACTGCCAACTTGCTGGCCACAAAACAAGGACTGCCATCAAGCTGGCAGTCCTAATCAAAACTCTCTGTACAGAGAGTTTTAACTAGGACTGCCAGCTTGTAGGCAGTCCTTGCTTCAAGCAGGACTGACATCTTTGTTGGCAGTGCTAGTTAAAAAAAACTCTGATACTCTTGGCCACAGGTAAATACAAATTACACACTGATACTTTGACACATTTTGCACACAGGTAAATACAAATTGCTTACTGAAACTTTGATACATTTTACACACAGGTAAACACAAAACATATATTGGACTTCATATTTCAAAATGATATAATTTACTGTATAAAAAAGTGGTTCCTCCATATGCCAAAGTGTGAATTACTCCATATTCAATCGTTTACGTATCAGTCGATTTCGACGTCGTTGTGGCCAATGGGTAAGTCTCTTGGCTCCTCAATCTTCAACAACTTCTTACAATGATTGATTTGATTAATAAAACGTATGGTCCAGGCGATTGCTTCGTCCGGGGCATATTTGTATCAAATTGTTGAAGGTGGAGGAATCGGAGAATGACCGATCAACCTTAGTATGACGAAGTGGTTTTCGATATGACCTATAGTACATAGGTTAGATTGTCTGTGCTCAGTCGGAGGAGCACATATCGGAAAGAATGTATTGTTAATACCGGGCGAAATAACTACAATAGGTATCATGTACCTATTAGCAAATAAATATCCGACAGACGGGATATACATGTAGTGGTCTTCACCGGTAATACTGTCAGTGCAAGGAATACTTGTCAACAAGCTTCCAACTGTTTCTTGGCTTAGCATGCTGGTGTAGAATGGAAGACGAGTCTCTAACTCCTCATGCAGCTCCTGCCTCACATGTCTCCAACCGTCTTTGTCAGAATAACCAACATATCTTGCAAGCACATGAAATCCGCAATGGCCATCCCCTGGGACATCAGAAAAGACCAAATGTAATTGCGAATCTCAGGTTAAAAACTGTAAAACCCTGATTCTAAATTGGTTAATTAAATTACGAATTACAAAAAAAAATCTGTTTGGCATTTAAATTATATTAGTGTAATTTAGTTAATAATAGTTATTATTATTAGTAATATATTTAGTAGATTTATTAATAACATTTTAGTTATTTCGGAATTATTGTTATTGGGTTGTGTTTTTTTATTTGGACCCAAACCCAGCCAATCTTCCTGAACCCAGCATTTATTTCCAAAGTCTAAAATCCCTCCTATTAAAAAAAAAAGAAAAAAAAGAGAAAACAAAAACCCAACCCATCTCAGCCTCACCTCTCACCCGAACCCCCATGAACTTTTCCCCAACTTTCTCTCCACGTTCTCACTCTCCCCTCAAATCGCTCTCTCCTCTCTCTTAAAACCACCACCAGCACCCCATTCTTCTCCCTACTCTCTCCTCCTCTTCACATTAACTACCACCATCACCATCTTCTTTTCACAGAGAAGAAAATTCTCTTCCCAACTCCAGACCCCTTCCGGCCTACCACCGCACCCTCTCGCGGCGCCGACCTGCATCCGACCCCCGATCTCCCCGCGATCGTGGCAACTAACCCCGCGGCCGATCGGCGACCGCCGGTGACCCTCCGTGCGCCCTTCCGGTCGCCCTATTCGCGACCGCCCGCCGGCCAGCCCCCTCACTGGCGCATCCCGCGTCCGATCCACGGCCAGCACCCTTGCCGGTGCACCCCTCTGTGACGCCCCAGAACCAGAATACTGGAGAGCGGGGGCGTACATAGCCAGCTACGTATATTGAAATGGAATCCACCTCGCTATACGGTCACGGCTGTCTAGATATGAGGGTTTACTACAAGCCAACGATCTCTTAAGGTCAAGCCTATTGTCTCAATCTCAAGCAAGTAATATAGTTACAAGATGTTAGACCACCAAATATACAATAAAAGGCGTCCCAAATATTACAGATTCAGCTGATCATGAAGCTAGTCATACAAAATGCGAGGACTAGCAAGAGTTAAGTCATACATGATCAACCCTAGGATTTGTTAATCATGTTACAGCCTGTAGGCAGACAGTAAGTAAATATGCATCGAGCTAACAGGTGCTCGTCGGCCAAACGCCCCAAAAGAATAATTTTACAATGTAGTGAGCGAAACAAAATAGAAAACCCACTCGTAGCCCGGGTTCCTTCTAGTCGCCACCATTGGGCTGGAAGTTCGGTAGATCCTCGGGTGCTGCTCCGAAATCTGGCCACACAAAACCAACTGGGTCAAACCCCAGAAAGAGCAAGTGCCACAAGAGAGGCCACGAAATAAGAACAAAAGCCAGCATATCAGAACATAAAAAAATAGAAGAAAAGTACAAGTAAGAAAGAGTACAACAGGACAATAAACGACTAGGGACGTAGAACCATTCCGGAAGCCAGGTTACAACCCGTAAACCAAACAAGGACCGAGGTTGTAACCCTTCGCCTGAATAGCACTTGTCTCTACCCATTTATTGTTAAAGATAAGTAAAACAATCATGTACAGGAGTACCAGGTACAGGGACTTAGACGAGACTTAGACCAGGCTGGACACCATCCATTCACAAGCGGTCAAGCAAATACTACGGCTTACTACTTAACTAACTAGGGTTATCACAATCCTAATTACTAACAAGATGCAAATGAGAAATTCCCAGTCCCAAGCCCTGCAGACTATCAAGTTATCCTTCCGCGGGTTGAAGTATGGTTGGATACATCGTCCAGGAGACGATATACCCTTAGGTGACTTAGAGGGTGCAACACATGACAGTGAGCTGGAAATGTGCCCTACTCGTCGGCAGGCTACAAGTCCATTTAAAGCGCCCAGATAACGAGATCGCCTGTGACTGGAAATTCTCCATGAACTATAGTTTGATCTAGTCATTAGCCTAATCCATATTCAGTGTGAATCCCTGACCGTGGTAACCAGGGAGTCACGTCCTAGACATGATGCGAGACAAGACAAGACAAGACAAGTGGATTGCACAAAGCAGCAAGAATGAACAACCACGGAGTCAGAGTTGATTATACGAGTCAAGTAGCTATCGCAACAGCATCAAGTCAAGTCAAGTTACAAGTTACAGGTTTACAAGTTACAAGTCAGGAGTGCGCCGCCACGGGCCACTATCAAGTTATCCAGTATCAAGATTAATCATGAATTACAGGTTAAAAGTTAAGGGCGCACCCCATCGGGTCACTATCAAGAAGATCAGAAAGTACTAGAATCATACTTCACAGAAATCACGAAAAACCGTACTAGTCATAAGCAAAACACAAAAAAACCGTGCCAGGTCGTGTTGGGTCGAGACAGTCGTGTTGTGTGGAACAAGATCTCAAAAACTCTAACCCACAAAAGAGAAGCCAAGTCCAAGGAATAAAATCCAAACCATCATGGGCAAATAGGTTGCGCTGGGGTTAGATTGCGCTAGGGTCGAGCTGCGCTAGGGTGAGCTGCGCAGGAGATGAGCTGCGCAGGAGTTGAACTGCGCAGGAGATGAACTGCGCATGAGTTGAACTGCGCAGGAGATGAACTGCGCATGGCCTTGCGCTAAAGAGCGCTGGCCGAGGGTCATCTTCTCCATCAGGCCGAGGGAAAACCCCAAGAACTCCAAATTTCCAATCTTCATAACTTAGCCAAAACAAAACCAAATTTAGATTTTCAAAGTTCTAACTTGTGTAAAATTGAATTCTCTTCCACATAGAAACCTCAAAACAAGGAAAAATCTAAGTTTAATCGATCAAAACCAAAAAAATCCAAAAATGGTTAAAACTTAGATCTAAAAAATGGAAGCTCCAAATCACAAAATGCCAAGTTCTAATGTTGTTTACCATGGCCTAATCTAGCTAATAGACAAATAAAATGGGGTGCTTATTTGGTGGCAAGGTGCACTTGCCTATGGTGTTGGGTGTTGTGTGGAGGAAGGAAGAAGAAGATGAAGAAATTAATGGAAGTTATGAGGAGAGAGAAAGTTAGGTGGGGTTTTAATGAGGGAGGGTGTGTTGTGTTGAGGGTGGAGGTTAGCTAAGGTAGTCCAATGCAAACCAAACCAAACCAAACCAATTCCTTCTCCATAAAATAAACCATGCCATGTCTAAAACCCATTTTTATGAGAAAACCAAAATCCGCAAGTTAAGCCAAAACTCAATTTCAGGCCAGAATCTGAGAAAGTAAAATACAGGTCCGAAATACGTATAAGCCTAATTAAAATACGTATTCCAAAATACGGGCATTACAACTCTACCCACCTTAAAAGAATTCCGTCCTCGGAATTTAAATCAAGATGTCTAGAGATGTAAGAGCCAGCTATACTATTCACAAGTAAGCTACACTAAGCAATCAATCAAACAATCAATCATACAAGCAAAGAAGTTTGAAGGTACGAGGGAGAGGGAAGATATCCTGCTAAGAACCTCTCTGCCGGTTCTGGATCCGAGCTGGGGCCAGGGCATACTGCTGGGGTCTCTGCTGCTGGAATACTTGGGTCTGAGGCGGCACTGGGCTCGGAGGCTGGTACTGCTGCTGCACTGGTGCCGGCGCTGGTCCCCTAACCGACAGACTGGTTAGGTTGGAAGAGGACGAACTACCCCTATTTGGACAGGCTCCTATCTTGTGATCTGTTGCTCCACAAGCCAAACACAATCTCTGTGCTCTGCGACACTCCGAAACAACGTGCCCTGGCTTTCCACAATGAGTGCAGCCCATTGCGGAAGACTGCTTCTGCTTCTGTTGCTGAGGGGACGTCGGAGTCGAATACTGAACCGACGTAACCGAATCTGCCCTTTGGGGAACTCCAATAGTCAAGGCCCTAGCTGCTGGGGCTGGTGCTGAAGACTGGATCATCTGGCCGTGAGACCGCTTTCGACCTCCGATCCTATCCACAATCCTCTGGGACGTGTACTCATGCCTCCTAGCTGCCCTTAATACTGCATCGAACGTCTGGTGCTTGAACTGCTCAACTGCCAACAAGATCTCCAAATGCAGCCCCTGCTGGAACCGTTGGGCCCTATCAAACTCGGTTGCCACCAAGGTGGGGGCAAACCTACTGAGTCTAAAAAACTCAGATGCATAACCGTCGACCGTTCTGCCTCCTTACTTCAAGTTGGTAAATCTCGTCTGTAGGTCGTACCGAGCTACAGCATCAAAATACTTCGTCTGGAATCTTTCTCTAAATACCGCCCAAGTGACCGGCGCTGCTAATCCCGCGGCCTGCGCCACCCACCAACTGCGAGCTAAGTCTAGCAACTGCAGGCGTACCACCGCCACCTTCTCATTCTCAGGTGTCCTAGCTGCTTCCAGAACCACCTCGGTATCCTGAAGCCAAGCGTTCGCGGCAATCGCATCCTCGCTGCCGTCGAAGACGGGAGGGTTCAAGCGCTTGAAGCTGTTGGCCGCGTTGTTCCCTGGATGACCACCTCTGGTCAAAGCATCTGCCACTACCTGGTACAAGGCGTCTCCTCTACGATCCTGGGAAGCTATCAAGGTCCTGATGAGACCTACCAAGGTGCTATCGTCAGGTTCTACAGGCTGGACAGGCTGAACTGGTGGCTCTCCTCCAGTAGGCACAACTCTGGAGGCTACTCCGGAATGCTGGGCTTGATCTACGGGTTGCGGCTGGTCTACGGAAAGTGCTCCACCTCGCTGATCGGTAGGGTCAGGAACAATGCCGCTGAAGAAGACGACATAGGAAACAATAAGGAAGGACCAGGATAGATCAACGATACAAGCATGTGATCAGGTCAAGATTCTCAGAGATTTGAAGATACGAGCAGAGATCAAGGGCGAATACTGATTGAGACATCTATTAGGTAAACCCTCACATTCTTGATTGCCAAGACCTGCTTGGGCCACTACTTAAACCATGTGATGCCCCAGAACCAGAATACTGGAGAGCGGGGGCGTACATAGCCAGCTACGTATATTGAAATGGAATTCACCTCGCTATACGGTCACGGCTGTCTAGATATGAGGGTTTACTATAAGCCAACGGTCTCTTAAGGTCAAGCCTATTGTCTCAATCTCAAGCAAGTAATATAGTTACAAGATGTTAGACCACCAAATATACAATAAAAGGCGTCCCAAATATTACATATTCAGCTGATCATGAAGCTAGTCATACAAAATACGAGGACTAGCAAGAGTTAAGTCATACATGATCAACCCTAGGATTTGTTAATCATATTACAGCCCGTAGGCAGACAGTAAGTAAATATGCATCGAGCTAACAGGTGCTCGTCGGCCAAAAGCCCCAAAAGAATAATTTTACAATGTAGTGAGCGAAACAAAATAGAAAACCCACTCGTAGCCCGGGTTCCTTCTAGTCGTCACCATTGGGCTGGAAGTTCGGTAGATCCTCGGGTGCTGCTCCAAAATCTGGCCACACAAAACCAGCTGGGTCAAACCCCAGAAAGAGCAAGTGCCACAAGAGAGGCCACAAAATAAGAACAAAAGCCAGCATATCAAAACATAAGAAAATGGAAAAAAAGTACAAGTAATAAAGAGTACAACAGGACAATAAACGACTAGGGACGTGGAACCATTCCGGTAGCCAGGTTACAACCCGTAAACCAAATAAGGACCGAGGTTGTAACCATTCGCCTGAATAGCACTTGTCTCTACCCAAAAGATAAGTAAAACAATCATGTACAGGAGTACCAGGTACAGGGACTTAGACGAGACTTAGACCAGGCTGGACACCATCCATTCACAAGCGGTCAAGCAAATACTACGGCTTACTACTTAACTAACTAGGATTATCACAATCCTAATTACTAACAAGATGCAAATGAAAAATTCCCAGTCCCAAGCCCTGTAGACTATCTAGTTATCCTTCCGCGGGTTGAGAGTACGGTTGGGTACATCGCCCAGGAGACGATATACCCTTAGGTGACTTAGAGGGTGCAACATATGACAGTGAGCTGGAAATGTGCCCTACTCGTCGGCAGGCTACAAGTCTATTTAAAGTGCCCAGATAACGAGATCACCTGTGACTGGAAATTCTCCATGAACTATAGTTTGATCTAGTCATTAGCCTAATCCATATTCAGTGTGAATCCCTGACCGTGGTAACCAGGGAGTCACGTCCTAGACATGATGCGAGACAAGACAAGACAAGACAAGTGGATTACACAAAGCAGCAAGAATGAACAACCACGGAGTCAGAGTTGATTATACGAGTCAAGTAGCTATCGCAACAACATCAAGTCAAGTCAAGTTACAAGTTACAGGTTTACAAGTTACAAGTCAGGAGTGCGCCGCCACGGGCCACTATCAAGTTATTCAGTATCAAGATTAATCATGAATTACAGGTTAAAAGTTAAGGACGCACCCCATCGGGTCACTATCAAGAAGATCAGAAAGTACTAGAATCATACTTCACAGAAATTACGAAAAACCGTACTAGTCATAAGCAAAACACAAAAAAACCGTGCCAGGTCGTGTTGGGTCGAGACAGTCGTGTTGTGTGGAACAAGATCTCAAAAACTCCAACCCACCAAAGAGAAGCCAAGTCCAAGGAATAAAATCCAAACCATCATGGGCAAATAGGTTACGCTGGGGTTAGATTGCGCTAGGGTCGAGCTGCGCTAGGGTGAGCTGCACAGGAGATGAGCTGCGCAGGAGATGAGCTACGCAGGAGTTGAACTGCGCATGAGTTGAACTGCGCAGGAGATGAACTGTACATGAGTTGAACTGCGCATGAGTTGAACTGCGCAGGAGATGAACTGCGTATGAGTTGAACTGCGTATGAGATGAACTGCGCATGAGTTGAACTGTGCATGAGTTGAACTGCGCAGGAGATGAACTGCGCATGGCCTTGCACTAAAGAGCGCTGGCCGAGGGTCATCTTCTCCATCAGGCCGAGGAAAAACCCAAGAACTCCAAATTTCCAATCTTCATAACTTAGCCAAAACAAAACCAAATTTGGATTTTCAAAGTTCTAACTTGTGTAAAATTGAATTCTCTTCCACATGGAAACCTCAAAACAAGGAAAAATCTAAGTTTAATAGATCAAAACCAAGAAAATCCAAAAATGGTTAAAACTTAGTGTCACGACCCGCTCCCGAATAATCGGATACGAGTCGGACACGCCCAGCCTTCGTCGTTGGACACGACGAAGTAAGCTGTACAATACTAAGGAAAACTCACAGTCACAATGTAATGTAAACCAAATCACAGCTTTTATAACGTTCCCAGAAATCACCAATATCCATCAAGTGTTTTAAAATACAAACTCAGCCGGAGACAAATCCGGTCCAATGAAATAATATACAATAAATGAAACTCTAAGATACAATCTCCAGAAAAATAAACTGAAATAAAAACTGTAATATCCAAGCAATCACCAGCTCCATGTAATCTCCACTCACCTGCAACGATCCTATCAGGAAAAGAGCAAAGTACAACCCTGACTAGATAATATACAATGTAGTCTGTGATCCAGAGTACAAGGTGAAACAGGAATACCAGAAAACTAGAATATGAAATAAAACTGAACTGTGGTACCAGAAATGAAATGTAAAACTGCAGGCAATGGATGACAATCAAGATGCTAGACAATGAACACGGCTATCAATGTACAAGGCAATCAATCAATCAATCAATCAATATGCAATTGTGACAATTTTGAAATATTAAAACTAATGTGTGACCGGCTTAGGAGCAATCAATCAATCAATCAATGAGTCAATTCTACATGGTATGGCTTCATCGTATGTGATGTGTACGATTAGGCTATCTTCAATGCTATATTGGGTGTGGTCACACAAAAGCTAATATTTCCCCCAATCCCGCAATGAACAATGACGCACAAGCAATGAACAAGAGTACAAGACAATCGTGTGTAATTCGTGTCAGATATGAGAACATGGCACATGAAGGTAAGACAGAAAACAAGGTACAAGTCAAGTCAGTGTACTTGCCTCGGTTTTGTTGTACGAGAGTAGTACTGCATGGTTGTAATGAATCACCTGTTATATTTGTACAATTTATTAGAGTTTGAATAATGACATTAGCTAACTAACTTAGATAATTCATTTATTTCTAGATAAGAACTAGTTAACAATATTTAGAAAATATGTATTATAGTTGATCAAAATAATATTAGTGAAAATCACTTCTAGGCTATATTTTGCAAGGAAAACATTTATCAAAATATAGCTATCCAAAATATATATAGATTTTTATAAAGTATCTAACTTTATTTATATGGAATATTCATTAACTATTAATGAGGGTCCGCTAATAAATATTTACAAAATCTAATTAAATATATATACGCATTTGGCAAGAAAATATGTTACCTTTTAGAAATTAGTTTACTAACAATTTAATAATAACAATAAAGATTTAATGGTAATTAAATATTATTGCTAACAATATTTATTATAGGCACTAAACATTTTGACAAAATTAATATAAAGTCCTTAAGGAATATTTAAAATTATAATAACTATGAATAATCAAGAGCCCAAAAATCCTGGCCCATACTCAAATAATCTAGCCCAAAGGAAGAATAGTGACATTCTATCAAAACCAAAATAGACCAAAGGAATAAAAATACAAAATAGAATAACAATTTAGGAACAGATTATATCAGATGAAGTAAGGACAGACTATCATAAACAAGAAATAGAAAATGGGCTCCACCAATTTCCACTCTCATTCTCACTACTCTATTATTCTCCTTCTTCTTACTATTCAATCTAAACTCTATTACAAATAAACTATCAGCACCCACCTGCCAAATGCACACACACACACACACGAAATATTCCACTCTCCATCATTACTTCCCAAACTAACCTCTATTACAACAAACTATCACAGCACCCAAAGATGTGCTCAAACTTCTAAAAACCATTAAAACTTGTGAGTGAGAGAGGGGGAAGCAGTAGCTTCTCTCCAAATTTCGGTCAAGTGTAGTGACCCTTCCATCACTCAACGGCCACATGGTGGTCTATAGAAAAACCAAGGATCAAATCATGGCATAATAAAATAAATGGAGAGGTGGAATACTCCATCAATGTAAATCCTTCTCTCCGCCGAATACTACTAATTCACATTCTTCAATACCCTCTCCACTCACATTGCTATACACAGCACACGAAATTAATCTCACTCACATACTCCCATTAATTCCTTCACTGTACTAACCCGGCCCACACCATTCCTCACTACTCCCTACTTTCTCATCATTCCACCGACAGGAACAGTAGCACAAAGTCACTTCCCATCATACTGACATACTCCATTTCCTTCACCCCATTAGTAAAGAAGAGCAGCCGAACACCACTACTCCCAATACTCACCTACTTCCATGTGTAAACGGACAGGACCCTCTTCATTACATTACAAACCGGCCTCTCCCACACTTTACACGCAACCCATTATTCCCATACTCCTCCTTCCTCTCAGTCTACACAAAGAACCCCCATTATTCTTCTCCTCACTTCTTCTCACAAATTCTCATCTCCACTCCATAGACTAAATTACTCTCCCATTGACCTCTTCTTCTCCACTTCACCACAAGAAGAAACCTTAGAAAACAAGAGAGAAGGGGGTTCGAGAGGGTAGAGGCGAATGTTTTACCGGCGGTGATGGGGACGTCGATCCTCTCGAGCAGATCTGGCGGCTGAGGCGGAGATTCGGCGAGCGGCGGTGGTCAACGGCTCGTGGTGGCGATTCTCAGCAACACGACGGCGTCAGATCGGTGCGACTAGCGGATCTGGCAGCGGCGAACTCGAGCACGCCTCGGCTCAGCTCCCGAGGAGGCGTGGCAAGTCGTCCAGCTTCAGCGGCGAACGAATCTCGAGGTAGCAGGGGTCGTCGACGAAGACTTCGGCGGTTCTCGTCGGCGTCGTAGCGGAGCTCGAGAGGCCCGGATCTGATGTCGAAGAGGGCGGAGGAGGGACGGATCTGGTGGCAGAGCTCTGGTTATGGCACAGTGTACCGGTCGAGATGAAGATCGATGTTCGATCTGAACACGGCAGCTCGCTTCGTCGATGGTGCCCCGGTGGTGGTGGGAAGCTTCGACGACGGCGGATCTCCGGCAAGAGTGGGGTGCTCGGCCAGCAATGGCCGGGACAGGAGAGAAAAGAGTGATGAGAGAGAGTAGAGAGAGAGAGACTGACAGATGTCAGTAATTGGAATCTGTGCCAAATAATATTAAAATATCACTGTATTTATAATAAATGTACAGTGGCATAGATGTAATTAATATTAGATCTGGGGTGTATTAGTATGGTGGCAGTATTGCAATTATGTATAGATCTGGGGGCAGAAAATAATCATTGGTAACAACCTTTCAAATTCAAATTTAACAGATTTTCAAATATTCAAACAGATCACAAAATCCAAACATTTCCTTCCAACACTTTTAAAACAGATTTTTAAATTCAAAATAGATTTCAGTTCCAAAACAGATTTTTAAATTCAAAATATCAACAGGTTTTGAAAGTCAATAGAAAACAGTTTTTCAATAATTAAAAGAAAAATTGTTAATAAATAGTCTATTAATTAACTAGCTAATCAATTAGTTACTAAAGTAAATTGCATGCTTCTCCAATAAAATCACATATTAAATAATTCGAAAATAATAATTAATCTTATAACATAATTAGCAGTACTAATTAATTATAAAATCAGTTCTCAAAATATAATTCCGAAATCAGCACTGTAGGTAAATAAACCATTGAATACTTGTACATAAATATTTATTTAGCTACAAAATTTGTTTTTAACAATTCGTAAATCAAATCAATACGTTAATTAGTATTCAAAATACTTTTCAAGTTGACTAAAATTTAGTAACATCCGAAACTCGGTTTAATCGAAATTAGGTTTTGTAAGAAACAATATTTAAATCCAAGAAAATTAGGAAAATCTCAAAATTTACCAAATACGATTTTTGGGAGTTACACTTAGATCTTGAAAAATGGAAGCTCCAAATCACAAAATGCCAATTTCTAATGTTGTTCACCATGGCCTAATCTAGCTAATGGACAAATAAAATGGGGTGCTTATTTGGTGGCAAGGTACACTTGCCTATGGTGTTGGGTGTTGTGTGGAGGAAGGAAGAAGAAGATGAAGAAATTAATGGAAGTTATGAGGAGAGAGAAAGTTAGGTAGGGTTTTAATGAGGGAGGGTGTGTTGTGTTGAGGGTGGAGGTTAGCTAAGGTAGTCCAATGTAAACCAAACCAAACCAAACCAATTCCTTCTCCATAAAATAAATCATGCCATGTCCAAAACTCATTTTTATGAGAAAACCAAAATCCGCAAGTTAAGCCAAAACTCAATTTTAGGCCAGAATCTGAGAAAGTAAAATACAGGTCCGAAATACGTATAAGCCTAATTAAAATACGTATTCCGAAATACGGGCATTACGCCCTTCCCGTAGGCCCGCTCGCCCGGCCGATCTCCTCCGGCCGACCCCCCCCCCCCCCGCGCCGAACCCCGCTGTTCCCTCCGCGGCAGACCGCCTCCGCGATGCCCTACCGGCGTCCGACCTTCGCGCCAGACCCGCGGCCCAAGCCGCTGTCCGCACTTCCTGTGATGTCCCGAACCGATCCGCGTAGATATTTTCCTATTTCTATTTTACATCTGAGAGCTCTAGCCGAGCAACTGAGGTATAATCCCGTGTCCCTGTGTCCCTCCCGTAGTTAGTCGGTGATGACGCGGTCCCGACCCCGTTACGGGGATCGGCATTTTATATTGTTGCGTTAGGGGATACGCGGTTTCGTTGGTTACTTCGCGACGTAATTTTTCTTTGGTACTGTGTGTTGTGGATTATTTCTTTTTGGGTCTGGGTATTATTTTGTGTGTTATGGTTTAATCCCTTGGGTTGGTTATTGCTTGGGATTTATGTGTTGTGTGTTTGTATCTTAGGCTATGACTTGCTTTGGTGGCTTTGGAGATTAGTATTTGGGTGGTGTGGTTTTGAGTGCTGTTTAGTATTTTGGGTTGTTGTTGGTGTAGGTTTTGTACCGCCTATGTAGCTAGGTCGTCCTAGTTACAGAGGAGGTGCTGTCCAAATTTTCGAAAAAGTATTTAAAAATGATATTTTATAAGTTCAGTAATTTTTGTATATCAAAACCTATTTCTAAAACCCTGGTCCTTGCAAATGGTTTAATTGGTTTTGATTTGGTTAAAGTGTTGGTTGGTTAGTTTCAGTATCCCCTGTAGGCGACGACCGTATCGGTCGGATGAGCCTCGGCGACACGCAAACGCTACATGATTTTCTGTACGTTGAGGCGTTAGCCAGCAACATGAGATTGCATGACCCAGTCTGAGATGCCCCATTTTTTTATAAATTATATTTAATTATATTTTATTTTAGAACTAGTTACTGGCCTCTAGTATTTTGGGTGCAGGGCCTTGGCCTTCTGATTGGACCGTTTCACGGCACTCAGAGCTCGCCTCAGTCTTATTAATTTAATTTAATTAAATTGTTATAAGGACATAAGCCCAGCTTTTCTTTTATTTTCTGTGGCCCTGTAATTGTGTATCTTAGGTTTTCTATTTTATTTTCTGGTTGTTGTTTGCGTATCTAGGCGCATAATTAAATTGGATATTAATTATTTTTGTATAAAATTAATAAGGATTTCTTACATTAAATAAAATAAATACCGACTACTAATAAATTAATAAATTCATGTTTTCCCATTTAAAGAAATTTAGTTTTATATATATTATTAAAGTACAAAGTTTTGCAAATTAATCAGTAGTTGCTATCTTCCCCAACTAAACCAGTAACAGGCTTATCCAATTAAATGACAACAAACGTAGCTCACGACGTTAGACAGTTTTCGGTAGATTAACTAATAATTCAAAACTTGACTAGGGTTTGTTTCTAGAAATTGTAACTAAGCACACCTAGATATGGTTTCCTCTATGGTTCTAAGTCAGGGTGCTCAACTGTAGGGTTTTGAAGACGTATTTGACTTCCTCCCTAGGTACCGACATCCTGTTCCAGTCATTAACAAAGGCAAGTTACGGTTATATTTTCTTGCATTTTATTTAGTAATTGTCATGTTGCATGCTTAAACCACATTGCTACACGGAACCCTCTCCTAGGGTTCAAATATTGATTGATATTGATTGTGGGGATATTGGAGGAATAATGTAGCGTTTATGACCAATATCCCTCATATTGCATATTGTTATTGTATGAGCTTACCCCTCTTACACACGGGAATAAGCCGTATCGCGTCGCTAGATTGCTATTGTACAACCCAAGCCGGTCATAGACGTTACATATTCAAATCACATTGTTTTAAATACTGAATTGCTGAAAATTGCTGGAAAATATTGTTCAAAGTATTTCAACTGTTTAAAATTGCATCTTTCTATTATTATTTAGAATATCGGATTATGTACTCGTACTTGCTCCTTTCCTGACTGGATCCCTCCCCAATAGGTGATATTGATGACGCTGAACTATTGTACAATAGCTATTATGATCCTGTGCTATACCCTGCGGTGTTACCAGAGTCTCCCTTGGAGGACGCAGATCCTGAGGCCGAAGAGCCGGCCGTTTAGCTAGTTGCTATTTCCTTATTTTTCTAGTTTCATCATGTTAGAGATTGTAGACTTTTGGTTTCAGTGTTTATTTCAGTATTTTCCTTTCCAGTTGTATTTTCTCTTTGTTGAATAAAAGTTTTAAATATTCGTAAATTCGTGTTGTGACAAATGTATAGATGTTGTTGAGATTACCTGCAAATAGAAACAGCTTACTGCCGCCGTCTCACAACGGTGCAGGCTGGGCATGATCCGATTCGACCCAACAATTTGGGATCGGGTCGTGACAAAAACTGTCAATATACAAACCCAATTTTTACGGTATCTTCGCTTGACATGTATGTTTTCTGCTTTTAACTAGGACATGCCAAGCAAGGACTGCCATCATGCTTGTTTATTCATGGTATCTTCGCTTGGCATGTCCGTTTTCTACTTTTTTCGGCAAATGACAAGCTTGCTCTTCCGTGCAAGCTGAGCTTACTCTAAGCTTCGTTCAACATGCTCAAAGGATGATGGATCTTTCTTAGTTGACTCCATCCTTCTCTTCTGTGAACTACTCATTCTTGTTTGAGGCCTGTCCTTAGGATTGGAAACAATGGACGGCTCATGCATTCTAGTAGTCACCGGGCATGCAATTTCTTGGATTTTAAGCTCAATTCACTCCTGCTCCGCTCCTATTGAGGCACACCACCTTGCTTGGAGAAGTTTCACTTGTGGCAAAGAGAAGAAATCATCGCCACTCTTCACCACGGGCATTATAGACAACTGCCTCCAACGTTCATCGACAACACCTACTGGAATATGAATGGATTGACGACGATATTTATTAATCTCTTGTGCACAAGGGAGGCCCAACGTATGTCAATGTACACACCCACAAACCTCAGGATCAAACCCGATAAACTTTGACCTATCAATCTCATCAAATAGTAATGCCAACGCCTTGTGAGATATCACACACATTAAAGCATCCAAGAGGGCTTCCTTTTTATGCTCGTGCTTGACAATATTTAAGCTCATCTCAAATGATGCCTTAATTTTGTTCACCGTCCGGTCTACCATTAAATGTATAGCTTGCCAAACCAAGACAAAGTTGTCGAGAGATGACCTTAGATGCTGTTTTAATATTAAGTGTGCTCCTTTGACACGGTTGATAGTTGTCGTGCCATAATGCTTCACCACATTCGTTCATGCTAAGACGAAATATTCTTTGTGCGGTTTAAGCCATGTATCTTTGATGTAAGAAATGCATGCCGGCTCTCTCGCTTCCACTTTTCCTTGAACAAGTACCATGCGGCGTCGTAACTGTCTTTCGTACACGCTCGCCATACACAATTTCGATCATTGTAGAATGCTTCAAAAACTTTTATGTCAAGTTTACCATCCACCTTTCCGAACTTCAACTTACATTGGGATTGGATATTACGATTGACATGCCAAGTGCATAGCAATGTATCCGCTTGAGAAAACATAATGCGTATAGTATTAATTAGGGCATATTATCTGTCGGTAACAAGAACAGACGGCTCTCTATGACCGGTGTAAAGTGTTTTAAGTTTCTCCAATGCCCATGTGTAGTCTTCAAGTTTCTCACTCTTCATGAAGCAAAAAGCAACTGTAAATGTTTTCCACATTGAGGTGAAGCCAACAACATGAAAGAGAGGCATCTTGAACTTATTGGTCTTGTACGTGCAATCAAGAACTAACACGTCGGCGAAGGACCTAGCTAAATGTGTGCAATCGGAATGAGCCCAAAAGAGTGAAATGACTTCATTACTCTGGGGATGTCTTCTATGGTACTCAACATAATGATTATCGACAAACAACTTCAGCACTTCTTGCATCATCATTCTTGATTTCGCCCGAATGACGTTCGAAGAAGATAGGGCATTGTAAATTGACTTCATTCTTGACTTATTCTTCTCATCTTCATGTCGTATGATGGAATATATTTGTCTCGGTGCAACTCGGGAAGTGGACAAGTCTTCGACTATCTTCTTCTCCATATTGTTCAACCGTCCGACATACGGATGACCCAAAAGTGTTTCGACAATAACATGATTGTGGATTCCATTCTTGACTTCGACTGTCCACTTTACTTATTCTACATTTCTAATATGGATCTTGAATGGACAACCACATTTCCTCGTTCCAACATTTCTTCTTGAAACTTTACTTTGGAGAACTGTATCTTTCTTATGACATCTGAACACATCACCTTTTTCACATCCAACCACCACAGTTTGTCATCCCGGACAGTTTCGGACCGATCTGGATATCACAAGAACTATATTGTTTTTCCGTCCAACTTCTCGGCACCAATGTAGCGTTTATTCGCTTGATTCAAACCAAATATCGGCCGAGAATAAATTGTCTACATCAATGACAATTGGAGGAGGTACCACAATCTCAGAAGATAATAATCCCTACAATAGAACTTAAAGTTAATAAAACTAAACAACTGCACAAATGTGAAAACTACTGCAAATAAATAGGACTGCAGGCAATGTGAGTCCAAAAAATACACAGGACTGCACTACATGGCAGCCCATTGTTTCTTCAGGACTGCCAAACTGTTGACAGTCCTGTTTTACAACTGGACTGTCAACACTTTGATAGTCCTACTTCATTGTTGGACTGTGCGTAGTCCCACAGTCCTGTGTATTACAAATCCGACTTTTACCAGACAAAGTTCAAATTTAATTACCAAGAGTGCTTCCAAAGCATCGATGTGTTCTTCGGACGTAGTTGGACGAGAGTCTAGTACATTTGATGACCCGGGTTCTTCCATGTTCATTTTTCTTACATTAAACACATATAATTCAATATTTATATGTGAAATTAATGTTTGAAACTTTAAACATATATTAATTCAATGACATACCAAATGACGGTTGAAATCGATGAAACTATTACTAGAATTTCCATCCACAATCTTCACAAAATGTAGGTTGGAAAAAAATTTGGGCTAGGGTTTAATTATATGGCCTAGAAATGTTGGTAGAGAAGAAAAGAGTAGATGAAGAGAAGAAAAGAGAAGAGGGAGAGAAGAAAATAAAATAAAAGAAAAGAAAAAGTTGGTATTTATACTATTATGTGGGCTAGTCCCAAGCAAAGAAAATGAATGGCAAACTTGTAATTTTTTAAAAAAATTGGACTAGTCCCTAGCAAAAGGTGGTGTGCCCTTAGAATTAGTCTTAATAAAATATCCAAATTTAGTTCAAACCAAATCTAATTGTCAACTAAGCCTCATATTAAATTTCAAAGGACTTACAACCAGACCGACCGAAGGATAGTCGACTGTTCAAATTCCGCCAGACCGATCGGAGGATAGTCGATTGGCCGACATATTGTCCCTTTAAAATTGTGCCAACTCTTTTTTCTTAGGCCTATTTGTTTAAAGTTTATTTCATTCCATTTTTTTTCTTTTGTAATTAAAAACAAATAAAATAAAAAAATATTGATGATATTTAAGATTTGTGAGTGTCCCTCTCTTCAAGAAGAGGGGATCCTCAAAATAAAAAATAAAAAATGGGGGCTTGTGCTGTCAAATTCGTGCAGAATGGGATATGCGTCGTCTCTTCCAGTAAAATTCTCTCCCCCGTTGATTTCTCGCTCGTAGTATGCGAATGCTTCTGATTCTGTAGTACACGAGCTAGACACGACACGACACGACACGGACACAGCGACAAGGGCTGGGCATTTTCCGGTGTGCCACAGCGTATTTCGTGACGTCCTGCGCCGTGTCCGACACGACACGGTGTGCGTCCGTGCTTCGTAGGATTTTTTTTCTTTTTTACAGGGTTAGGGAAAGTTGGATGATGTGGTAAAGGCTGTGCTGCACGGGCACGGACACGACACGGTACGGACGCAGTACCTATTTTGGTGTGTCCGGGTTTGTGTCCAATACGTGACTAGGTACAAGATTATGTTTGCAGATTTAGTCAAACCTGTAGGCAAACCCTTCAAACTATAGATCGTAGATCACTCAGCAGAAAGTAGCGTAAGAATAATAGCAGAAGATGTAAGAAAGAAAGGAAGGATACACATTTGTTGACGGCAGCGGTGGAGCTAGCATCTAAAATTAGGGTAGGCTGATCTTTAGGTATTAGCTTGAGCGACACGAGTACACTAACATCGCACCCCCTAAATTTATGTATCACTTAATTGTTGCATACTTCAAATCCAAACAAGAGAATAAAACATAACTAAAAAAACATTTCAAAAAAAATAAAAAATCCGACCGTGCCCTTGTGTAGCTTCGCCACTGGTTGACGGTAGTGTTTGACAACACATATGGCGGCGACGTCTTCCGTGGAGTCATTGGCGATGCTAAAGTTGGTAGCGAA
Organism: Iris pallida; assembly: GCA_029216955.1. NCBI lineage: Eukaryota > Viridiplantae > Streptophyta > Magnoliopsida > Asparagales > Iridaceae > Iris > Iris pallida. Next base: position 25,736,233 of record JANAVB010040218.1, on the reverse strand, counting down.
TTCTTTAGTGTCAGGTATAGGGTGTGGAGTTGTAAGAGCTGTTAGAAGTTAGAACTCGGGATAGCTAAAAGAACTTGGATTGATGCTGTGAAGAAGGATACAATTTTTTTTTTAATAGAGGAAATGAACCTTAACAGAGCTAAACAGAAGACAAAGATTCAAATAGCTGACCCAGAAGTTTGGTTTCAAGACTCTATTTTTTTCTTTTCGTTGCTGCTGCTGTTTTGCTTGGCATTAGCCCATGCCGTTCCGTCTTTTCTAATTTTCCCGTCACATGAGATTTACAATCAAAGCGTGAAGATATCCCTGTAGACTAATTTTAACACGATTAGTAGTTTTCTACTTTCTAGTTTTTGACGTGGTGGAGGAATGATCAAGATGTGTGAGCAAATTTGTTCAAGATGTGTGAGCAACCGATACTTCACACTTGTTGATACTCGTACTACACCTAATAGCTCAGGGCAACTGTCTGAGCAACTGGCACATCGCATTCCACACTTGTTGATATGTCTTGAGCCGTTTTAAATTAGTGTGATGGTTGAGGTAGGAGGGAAGAGAAAAGGATTACTTTGACAATTTGCTTGCTAGCCTGGTAAAATAAAATGGGTCTCGCCATTACTTCCAATGTATTTGCAGGGTTTTGTCACCTCTCCAACTATTTCTCCTTTGGGTAGGATTTTGTTAGCCCAATTCGAAGTTTTTGATGTTTATAACGGTCGTTCATAGAACAAAAATTCTGATTCATCCAGATCATGCTTCCTTCCTATTAACCCGGAAGTTCTTCTCAGATACAAATAAATGATTTAGTTCTAGAGCCAAAAATCGTAGTTGAACGAGCAATCGAAAAGATTCTGGAACATCCTTGGGGTTAGGTATTGTTCCTCCAATGATCGTAGCACCAAGAACTTCTTGATGAGACCTAGTATGATCAGATTTATAAGTAAGCATCTCTTATAAAATATGAGCAACACCAAATCCCTCTAGAGCCCAAACTTCCAGTTCGCTTTGCAAGTTAATCATGTTCTTATATGCATATTAATTTCAGCTTGGAGTAGTGTTTTAGAGCCAAATAATTATTGTTAATTAGCAAAACACATATTTAGGCTAATGGCTTTATGCCCAGGAAAGGAACTAAGATTGAATCATGAGAGGGACAAGAACATAAGCCCAAATTTTCACAAACGTTTAGGGGTGGTGGGATACATTAAGTATAAAAGGGCCTATTAGTGCCACGACGCATGGTCTGGGGTGAGATACACTAAGTATTTCTGAATTTTGGAGCATATGCAAAATTTCAAAATATTCATAAGTAGGGGTGCAACTCGGGTGGGTTGGGTCGGGCTTGAGGTCAACCCGAGCCCAACCCGATGAATCATAAGCCTAGCCCGAGCCCAAGCCCGACCCGACCTCGAGTTCAACATATGAAGCCCAAGGCCAAGCCCGGAGGCTCGGGTTGAGCTCGGGTTGGGTCGGGTTCATCGGATTTATCGGGCTCTAATATAATATTTGAAATAAAAGTAATATTAAACACATAATCAAATAGCAATCAAGCCTTGACCATTACAAAATACAAACTAAAATAAGATTTAGGATAAGGAGTTTAAGAGTTTGGCTAAGAAATTTAGAATTTAAACTTTTTATTTAAGAAGTATATATATATATATACCCGACTTATATATATATATATATATATATATATATATATATATATACCCGACTTATATATACCCGACTTATATATATATACTTTTTATTTAAGAAGTATATATATATATATACCCGACTTATATATACCCGACTTTTATATATATATATATATATACCCGACTAAAATATATATATATATATATATATATATATATATATATATATATATATATATATACCCGACTTATATATATATATATATATAAGTCGGGTTCTTCGGGTAACCCGACACATGAGCCCGAGTCCAACCCGATTTTTGATCGGGTTCAAATATTTTAACCCGAACCCGAACATGAGTATCTTTAACCCAAACCCAACCCATGAACGGGTTTATCCGACTCCCCGAGTTGCACCCTTATTCAGAAGTTGGTGTGTGTGTGTGTGGTGGTGGGGGGGGGGGGGGGGGGGGGGGGGGGGCGCCCTCATGCCATGCTTTAGTTCCGTCCGTGGTTATGCCATTTAAGTCTTCTTTGACAGTCCACACATTCTTTTTGTTTTCTTTGCACATAAATAACATGTCTAATTACATTGATTTTTGCTAGTTTTATTGTCACAAATAAATGAATCAGTTGGAAAGGAGCACAAATATATTACTTCTTGGCACTCTTACCTACTGCAAAACTATATTTCCTCTCTGAAAAGGAGAAAATGATTCCTACCAACTGTATTATTTGTTGGAAAGGAGCAAACGGCTCCTTATCCTTATGAAAGCCAAAAGGTTCTCCCTCTTTAATTTGCTCCAACTTATAGTGTGGACCTAGGTGGAATCACCATCTGTTAGGCTTGCTTTTGAAACTGATATGATTTGTGGTGCCATGCAATCTTGCTTGGATCTTCCAGAAAACTCTTTTATTCTAGGTTTCCATGTACATCTCAAAGTAACCATTCTACATTGTATTACTTCAACATAAATATTCAGTTTGCATTAAACATCTCATAGTTACAACTCACTTACATTTCCAACTTGTTTATCTTAGGAAACAATGTTTTTGTATTAACTTTTTGTTCCAGATACACATGAAAACTGCATAAAATCAATATTTTTTATAGAGCCGAAGGAAGTTGGTCGCTGTAATATACCGATTAGAGTTTTTTTCACAATTCACAGATTGTTCTAATAGCTTTCATCACACGGCCTCGTAGCTTCTATTCACATTGACTCTTCTTCAGTCCAACAGCCCTGGTACATGAATGTATATGCGTCTATCTTCTTTGGAAATTTAGCTTTTCTATACATATTGCGAACAAAGAACCAAATATGAGAGGATAAGTGATAAGGAAAACTGCCACGACACCCAAACGATCATGATGAAACTCGAAGTAGTCTTTCAGAAACAAACTGATCGATTTTCTCTCTCCGAACACTGTAATCTCGGTATCTATATCCCCATACTGGGAAGTAAATAGGCTATTTATGGTCCAGGACATAGGGCAGATATAGTAAAACCATTTCCACCACTTAGGGATTTGCTGCAAGAAAATAAAGATAAAGAGAGGAATGAGCTTTCAGCCTTCATGTATAAAAACAGCTACTATACTTCGACCTTTTGCAGGAAACTCCCATATTGGAAGAGAAGATATTGGACAAGAGTTCAAATAATAGATGACTAAATAACTTGGAAAATGGCCAAGTGGGAAGTTATTGTTACTACAAAGAACTATTTACGCTCAAATAATAGATGATTATTTACACTCAAATAGATGACTATTTACCCTAATGGCATCTCAATATAGTGCTCGGGTATTTTTGACACCTTCAATTTTCGGTGCTCGATTTTGGCACCCAAATTTCATAACTTACTCTTTTGAAGCACCTTTTGTAAATTTTAAAGCACATCTAGACCACTTCAAAAGCATATCTTGTAGTAGAAAAGCGCAATTTAAATACTTGTATTGTCAGATATTCTTTTGAAGTGGTTCCGATGTGCTTTAAAATTGACGAAATGTGTCTCAAAAGAACAATTTATAAAGCTGGGGTGCCGAAATCGAGCAGTGAAAATTTAAGGTGCAAAAATGCCCGAACACATTAGTTAGGATACCATTAGAATAACTTAGCCTTACAACAAATATGTGATACCGAAGAGAATAATAAAAGATCCAAAGTAGAAAATTATCAGACAAACCCTAAAATAAAATAATTATTTATAAAGAATATTTCATAATCCTTTATGGAAACTCAACAGGATGCCCTACATCTTTTCTCAAAAGTCACCTATATTCAGGGGAGGATCCAGGATTTATAGTCAGTGGGGGCTTGAGAGGCATTGGAAACTTGAGTAGGGGCTTGAGAATAGTAGGAAAAAAAAAATACTACTTCGAATCTCAAAAATAAAATCCAATGGTTTACCAACTGTAGTACTCATTAGTTATAATATAAATAGTAGAAGACCATATTTATTACCATACTTCTGTCGAAATTATCAATCAATAGTAACAGATTTTTTCTCAATAAAATCTAGTGGGGCTTGAGCCTGCACACCCTTGAATGTGCATCCTCCCCTTCCTATATTTACAGGCTAAGACCTAACCACAAAAGCAAATCCTAACCATATCAAATATTCAAGAAAGTGAAAAGTCGTAGGGAAGGTCTGACGATATCTTGCTGCAGTCACATTGCGAGTGGTGTTTGGCAAGGATGTCCTTCCCCTACAACGTGTTATGGTGTTTCATAGGTTAGATCTAGGGTTCCTTACTACCTGTTCTGATCTTCCAAATCATTCTCACAGGTAAGGCCAAACATTTTTTTTCTTCTTTCCTACCTTTCGATGAAAGGTTTATTTTATTCTTATAAAATAATAGGTAGAAAATATCAAGATTCATTCCCTGACTAGTCATTCCTGAATGTTTTCTGATCCAATCTGTAGGAAACCGCAGAAAAGGCGTACTTTACCTCTGATGTCATATTACTCCAAATTTGGTTCAACTCCCTCTGACATACTTTATTGTAGATGATAAGCCATAATTATTTAAACCATGGTTCACATTATCGGTATTGGGGTCGCTATTAGATCCTACTTAATTGCATTTTCAGGGATTTCGGTGGTTTTGAATTGGTTGGTTTCGGTAGTTTCGACATTTTGGACAGTTTCATATCAGTCGATATGATCTAAACCCTCAATTCATAGAAAAAACAAAAGAGAAATCATTCTTCCTTTTTTTAAAACCCAGGGACACGATCACAACTGACCGACCTCCTGGAGGAGAATGAAAATGCCCTACTCAATGCTTCCCGGGTAAGTCAAAGATTTAATGCGGTTGGTAAGATTCGAACCCTCGACCTCTCGCAGAAGAGGGATTGGACTTTACAAACTGCACCAACCTTGAGATTAAGAAAATGTAGCATGCTGAAAGAGACTAGTCAAAAACCTAAACCATGTGGTAGATTGTTGGAGTTCGCTTTTATTTGGTGGTACAGGTGGAAAGCAACAAAATGTAGCTTATTCGGTTTGAAGACCAACCATCTCCAACTCTAGTTTACATAAGCTTGAAATGTCGTTGTAGAAGAGACCACCTAGACAAGTTATTTTTTCCTTATATGTTATATGTTGTTTTTTGTTTTATTTTTGTGCACAAACCATGGATCCTTTTCTTGTTCAAGAAAGCTAGCCCCTTAACATGATTCTCGCGGTGAGATTATTTGGAGTATCAAGGGATAGTCAATATTCTGTTTTCTATCTAATAAGTGGTATTAGAGCTTTGTTGTAGATTTCGAAAATCAACAATCATGACGAAGACTACAACAAGCTGAGAGAGTTCCACATGAAGAATTTGATGTCAAAGGTTACTTTGAGCTATGGCAGAAGAATAAATCTCTCTTGCTACAACAAAACCTTCACAAAATCCTGTTGGGTAAGTCCAAGAAGCCAAAGTCGATAAAGGAAATCTCATCTATCTCTCTTGTGACACAAGTCTTGCATATACTCTAAAAAGATAAGTTACGTGTCAACTTGAAAAAAATGTTCCTTTATGATCTCATCTATCTACTTCTTAGGGTTTTGTCACTTTCAGTGAACCTGGACAAGGTTAAGGCCATTAGGAACTGGCCTACTCCTACGACTATATATGAGGGTGGGAGCTTTTATGGACTTGCCACATTTTATAAGAGGTTTGTCAAGGGATTGGTTACCAATATGATTCCCATTATCAATTGCGTTAAGAAATGGTAGTTTGTATGGACTAAAGCTGTCGAGAGAGTGTTCGAAGAAATTAAGGAGAAAGTGACGACTACCTTGGTCCTTCGTGTACCTGATTTTTCGATAGTCTTTGAAGTAGTTGTAGTGCTTCAGGCGTAGGAATAAATGATGTGTTGGGCCAAGAGGGCCATCCGATCGCTTACTTTAGCGAAAAGTTGAATGATGCTCCACAACGCTACTGAAACTACGACCGAGAGTTTTATGCCGTCGTATAAAGTTTATGATAGTGGCGTCACTATATGCTCCCAAAAGACTTTGTTTTGGATGCTATTTGAGTTCTCAAAAGCTAGGACCTCAATATACTAAGTGAGTGAAATTCATTCAAAGATACACCTTTCCTATTGTGCAAGTGCCTAGAACAAATCCACCGATGTATAATAAATTGTATACATTGCGGTCGACGAGTATTTGAGTCATCGGATTCAACCATATCGTTGATTAGTTTCCTATTTGTTGAGACTTCAGTGAAATTTATGCTAAATTGTGTATAAAACCCTTTACTTGTATTAATGGTTTCACCATGGTTGATTATTTCCTATTTAGAGGTAACTATCTATCAGTGTAGCGGCCTCCTAGGCATTAGGTGGCAATTCCCAACCCAAAATTCTACCAGAATCGACCATCTGGGCGGTGGTCAAAAAAGTCGACCGATTAGGCGGGTCTAGGTGGGTGACGATCGCTTAGTAGCAGTCACCGACTTCACTGGGCGTCTGCCTAAAAGGGGATTACATTTTTTTTTTTTGTGGGTCTAGATTTGATACTGGATAAACAAAAAAATTGGAGAGAGGCATCAACGATTGGCTAAAAAAATTGAGAGAGAGAGAGGCAGTGTCACGTCCCGCTCCCGTAGGAGCGATCGTGCTCGCTAAGGCGTGATGCCGTACGAGCCTAGATTGCGCTCGTACAAGGCGGGTTCCATAACGGCCGATTACAGCGGCTGCGACGGGGTCGTCGCACAGAAGTCCCAAGCAGAGACATTGAACAATAACAGCGAAAATTTGAAGCAGAACACAAGTCATTGCAAAATACTCTTTATTGATATTGGAACAAAGATTACAATGGGACGCAAGACCAACATTACAATCACTCAAGCTCACTCTTCTCATATTTTACAAGTTCACTCGGCTCTCTCTCTCATCTCTCAATACATGTCTTGAACCAGCAGGTGCTTCAGATAGACGACGTCCATACATTATGTCCCGTATAAGTCTTGACTCCACGCGACCGCACGCTTCGAATCGCCAAGGAATTCTATGCCTCGACGCATCCAAGCGAGCTCCGCGCCACGAGACCGATTAGGCGGGTCTAGGTGGGTGACGATCGCTTAGTAGTAGTCACCGACTTCACTAGGCGTCTGCCTAAAAGGGGTTTACATTTTTTTGTGGGTCTAGATTTGATACTGGATAAACAAAAAAATTGGAGAGGCATCAAGGATTGGCTAAAAAAATTGCGAGAGAGAGAGAGGCAGTGTCACGTCCCGCTCCCGTAGGAGCGATCGTCCTCGCTAAGGCGTGATGCCGCACGAGCCTAGATTGCGCTCGTGCAAGGCGGGTTCCATAACGGCCGATTACAGCGGCTGTGATGGGGTCGTCGCACAGAAGTCCCAAGCAGAGACATTGAACAATAGCATCGAAAATTTGAAGCAGAACACAAGTCATTGCAAAATACTCTTTATTGATATTGGAACAAAGATTACAATGGGGCGCAAGGCCAAGATTACAATCACTCAAGCTCACTCTTCTCACATTTTACAAGTTCACTCATCTCTCTCATCTCTCAATACATATCTTGAACCAGCAGGTGCTTCAGATAGACGACGTCCATACATTACGTCCCATATAAGTCTTGACTCCACGCAGCCGCACGCTTCGAATCGCCAAGGAACTCTATGCCTCGATGCATCCAAGTGAGCTCTGCGCCACGAGCTTCTACCTGTGCCTGCACATGAAAACTGTGTGGGTGTCAGTACACAACTGTACTGGTGGTATGAGCTTCTCGCCCACCCATACAAAAACCGACGCGTTAATTTACTTTGTGCAACATAGTCCCTTTGTATTGTCTTTCGGCTCTTGCCTTAGAATCAGTTTTAGGACATAGACTCGACCTATCAGGTGTCTCTAGACCGTTATCGTGCCATCGCATTGATAACTTTCTTATCCTTGTCTCTAGATCTTTCTCGTGCTTGCAATGTCAACGCACTGACTCGGACTTGTCTTTTGGCCCAAACCTTTGGTACGCAACAACATGATTCGAGTCATAGACTTATCATGCTTCAACAATGAGGCCGTGCCTCGCAACTCATCGTGACTTATCCTAGCGCGGCACAATCCAGCGCTAGTCCTGCAGCCTAGCGCGGCACAATCCAGCGCTAATCCTTTAACCTAGCGCGGCACAATCCAACGCTAATCCTAACTTATACTCGACTACTTATCAATCGATACGACGTCTCGTGCCGAAGCACGGGCCTTAACCAAATCTTAGGCTCCATATGGGGTTGCAACCGTGCATACCTTCTTTCTTAACTTAATTCGTGCCGTGCTTACATTTCCTTAGAATCGATCGACACCGTGCATGCGGATTGCCGCTCAGCACGCCAACTTATCTATATGAAAGGTCACTGGCCCAAGCCATCGTGGACAACTCGGGTAGACGGCGGGTCGTCCGATTGCGAGGTAGCTAGCCCCCAAGGGAAGCCCCCGACCACCCTACGCGGTACAATCCAGCGATTGCTATATCGTCTTTCCCCTAGGTCGACTGGCCTCGGAACCATCGCGCAGTACCAGTCGAGGAAGATACTTGTCGACAAGTCGTCCATGACCACGCACCTATGAGAACACCTTGACTCACGTAAATGCAAGGCCTAATCTGCATTACGACTTGAACCGTACTTGAGCAAAACGTGCTCGTTCCATGCAAAACGTGCATTGGAACCATATGATGCAAAACGTGCATCCTTAGAGACTCCCAAAATGTGGGACCACCTCGGCGACAAATGGTCGCGTGATCTTTCCTTTCTTTGATATCCCGAGAATGACTATCGCATAGCCTTCCTACTTAACATGAACAAAACGTGTTCCTCAAGTGCTATAGACCGTGACTAACTTTATATCGTGCCGACCGTGGCTCGTGCCTTAAACCGACTTACGTTCTGTGCAACGTTATCGCCCAAGTCATACTTTATATGACAGGCCTTGAGATCGTGGGACTAAGTGGCTTGACAACCGCAGAAGGAGCGGGACAGTGTTTGGAATGACTCTGGTCGATCGGCATAACTTTGCCTAACTTAATCGAACTTACAACTTAACCCGTGGGACGAGCAAAGGCTATGCCAAGCCTTGCATCGCGGAAGCGTGCATGCTTTATCGAGCATTTACGCGGGTGACGTCTATGACTTAGGCTAATTCATAACTTCGCCAACTCAACCAACTTTCCTTCTCCCAAGCTACGGGACGAATGATCGAGTGTCATTTTCAAAGCACGTCGTGCACCAACTCTAAGCCGACTGTTAGACCTTTCCATGTTCTAACTCAAATCGACCCAACTTGGAATTATTTCCTTAGCTATGTGCATTCGTCTATTTTATTATCAAGTCTACTTGTGCATTTGAAAACATGCGATTTATTATGTGAAAGCTAAGATGAGACGAGTTTACCGAAACTATCCCACCTGAGCGAGGAGCCGCCTCGACCGAGCGGGCCTTCGAGTCGCCGTTGCATGGCTAAGTCCGAATGTCGTCGACGTTTCGATTCCTCCGATTGACTAAGCGGGACGGGACACTATATCATACACCACTCAGAAAAAGTTTCGTTCTCGAAACTAACTGAGTACTTACTCATCGATTTATCACTCGATATTCGACGACTCTCGCGCACACTTCGCCTATGCGTTTCCTCAATCCGAGCCACGCTCGTGCTTATCGCTAACTTAGTCGTAGGACAAACCAACCGATCAACCAACATTCAAGTTCGTCTCAAATCAATGATCGCATTACCATCAACATTTTTTCGAAACTCTATTTCTAAATCCTTGACACTTTTCCATTCCTCTAGTCTCACTTGATTCAACGTATCACTTAGTTGGATCGTGCACATATTCCAGGCGTCCCCAAAATACATGCATTTCAGCCAAGCCTCATGATAGAGAATCCGCCATCATCACTCGGGTCGGATCGTGCACATATTCGAGCGTCCCCGATATACGTGCATGTCAACCGAGCCTTGTGAGCGATGCCTCTACAATTCCTATCTCTTCGTGCCGGGACGTCTGCCTAAACGCTAGGCTGTCTTTCCGTCAGTATTGGAATCATAGTTCCCAAACAACAATATCAACACTGACCCCATCCTAAAGTCAAATCAAGTTGATAGTACGGGATTTTCTACCCAAGCTCGCATCACTCCGATTTTTAAACATCGAGCATAGATTCCCTACACACATTCCGACATTCGTCGCACAGGGTCCGAGTCGTTCAACAAAGCCATCCTACCGTAAGTTCGCTCAACCAATTCCTCGACGTATCAATATCGTTCGTCCAACAAGCAACTTGCATAGCCTATCTCTTCAAACATATTCGATATAATCTATCAATCCTTCTCAAGTCAAGCACGCTACGACACGATTCATCGCTAAACCATAATTCACATTTCATACTTCCTAAGTCATTTATCCCAGTTCACGTAATCGATCACAAGGTCGTCTAGCTTGACAATATGTTGCGCCCCAATCTCACGCGAGTCCGATTATCCACGGTGGGCAAGAATTACCATGCAACGCTTCCGTGGAATAATCATTCTCATCGGGACGTAACTCTTGTTCGAGTCTAGACTAATTCATTCTCGATGCGTGGATTGGACCTACTCAATCCTCAAGTTTACTCAATCGTCAATCACAAGTCCGATTAACAATCAAATTCATCTTCGCTTCAAACTACAAGTCGAAGCAATCCAAATTGCCACGTTCTGATTTTCTGAGTTCGATCATTCCCGCGACATAAATCACCATGTCAGCGCTCACAGCGGAACGATCGACCCAAATCTGACGTGACGCATGTGCGAGGTTGGAGTTGTGCTCGCGCAAGACAAGATTGTCAACGTAGTGGTTATCAACGCAACCATCAAGACACGATCGTTTTCATCCAACATTCATTTAGATCAAAATCCTAAGTATAACATCCATCAGAACGATAACACTTGCACGATCGTCGTTCCTCGAATCCGAGTACCCCCGAGTTATCGCATATCGATCTTTGATACGCCTCAATACCATCGACGATATACGTAATCTGACGATCTTCATTTGCAACGAATTCTGAGTCGTACGACTGATGCTATCGTCCGACTGGATAATCTCCTCGACATTCAAAATCAATTTCGATCATTATCCTTCGAATCATTCACAACATCAATTTCCTCAAGCCCAAATTTGCGTATTGTTCATCTGTCTATCTTAAGTCATCGAGCAACATTTTTCTTCAAATTACATCACTTCTTGCTAACTCAAATCATCTAGCAACATCCATCCCGATTCCTTAAAGTTATTCTTAAATATTTGAATCATTTCCATGCACGCTATCTTCCGATCGTGCTAACTTTTCGTATACGATTCTTATCGATTTCCTCGATCGAGTCATCCATTCGCACACCTTAACTTTTCTTCGATTCAGTTTCACCTACTCAATCATTTTCGCGTTTCATACTCGCGCAATCCTCAATCCCGTGCACGTTCCGTGCGCGTCAGTTTCTAGGTTGTTCGAATCAACTCGTCAAATCTTAAGACTACAACTTATTCAACTCTACGGCTTTGCATACAAACGACGCTTGCTGATAGACTCATTGACACCCCGCATCCTCAATCGATCGACATCCCTGAAGCTATCGCATACACCACTCAGGGATGAAGTCATTCGACAAATCCTCAAACTATCATTCGAATCAAAATTGACTTATTCAAATTTTTCGTTCGAACCATTCCTTGAATTCCAAGCACGCTCATCTATATCGCACTGACGTTACCGTCGCTCGATAGCACCCCTATCGATAGTCATCTCACTTTACTCAACGAGTTCAACTCATTCTTGCTCGACACATTTTCAATCCTACATACGACTTTTCTAAGGTCGACACAACTTTTGGTGTATATGCCCAGCCCGACTTAGCCAACCGTGCTTTCGTGAACCATCTTTTGTTTTATCAAAAACTGTTCTCCTACGTTTTGCAAATTAGATAGACTTATTGTATGGACATCCCGTGGGACATTTGAGAGTGCGCATCAACGATAGCAATTTGTTGAAGCAACACTTCAGAGTTTGCGGAAACATCAGAGTTAAAGAATTCAATCGAAGTTCAAGGACGTAAAGCCGTGCTCTGATACCATTATGTCACGTCCCGCTCCCGTAGGAGCGATCGTCCTCGCTAAGGCGTGATGTCGCACGAGCCTAGATTGCGCTCGTGCAAGGCGGATTCCATGACGGCCGATTATAGCGGCTGCGACGGGGTCGTCGCACAGAAGTCCCAAGCAGAGACATTGAACAATAGCAGCGAAAATTTGAAGCAGAACACAAGTCATTGCAAAATACTTTTTATTGATGTTGTAACAAAGATTACAATGGGATGCAAGGCCAAGATTACAATCACTCAAGCTCACTCTTCTCACATTTTACAAGTTTACTCAGCTCTCTCTCATCTCTCAATACATGTCTTGAGCCAACAAATGCTTCAGATAGGCGACGTCCATACATTATGTTCCATATAAGTCTTGACTCCACGCGGCCGCATGCTTCGAATCGCCAAGGAACTCCATGCCTCGACGCATCCAAGCGACCTCCGCGCCACGAGCTTCTACCTGTGTCTGCACATGAAAACTGTGTGGGTGTCAGTACACAACTGTACTGGTGGTGAGAGCTCCTCGCCCACCCATACAAAAACCGACGCGTTAATTTACTTTGTGCAATATAGTCCTTTTGTATTGTCTTTCTACTCTTGCCTTAGAATCAGTTTTAGGACATAGACTCGACCTATCAGGTGTCTCTAGACCATCATCGTGTCATCGTACCGATAACTTCCTTATCCTTGCATTTAGACCTTTCTCGTGCTTGCAATGTCAACGCACTGACTCGGGCTTGTCTTTTGGCCCAAACCTTTGGGACGCAACAACATGATTCGAGTCATAGACTTAGTTCGTGCTTCAACAATGAGGCCGTGCCTCGCAACTCATCATGACTTATCCTAGCGCGGCACAATCCAGTGCTAGTCTTGCAGCCTAGCGCGACACATTCAAGCGCTAATCCTTTAACCTAGCGCGGCACAATCCAGTGCTAATCCTAACTTATACTCGAACTACTTATCAATCGATACGACGTCTCGTACCGAAGCACGGGCCTTTACTTATCCAAATCTTAGGCTCCATATGGAGTTGCAACCGTGCATACCTTCTTTCTTAATTTAATTCGTGCCGTGCTTACATTTCCTTAGAATCGACCGACACCGTGCATGCGGATTGCCGCTCAGCACGCCAACTTATCTATATGAAAGGTCACTGGCCCAATCCATCGTGGACATAGCTCGGGTAGACGGCGGGTCGTCCGATTGCGAGGTAGCTAGCCTCCAAGGGAAGCCCCCGACCACCCTACGCGGTACAATCCAACGATTGCTATAAAACGTCTTCCCCCCAGGTCGACTGGCTTCGGAATCATCGTGTTGTACCAGTTGAGGAAGATACTTGTCGACAAGTCGTCCATGACCACACACCTATGAGAACATCTAGACTCACGTAACTGCAAGGCCTAATCTGCGTTACGACTTGAACCGTACTTGAGCAAAACGTGCTCGTTTTATGCAAAACGTGCGTTGGAACCATACGATGCAAAACGTGCATCATTAGAGACTCCAAAAATGTGGGACCGCCTCGGCGACAAATGGTCGCGTGATCTTTCCTTTCTTTGATACCCCGGGAATGACTATCGCATGCCTTCCTACTTAACATGAACAAAATGTGTTCCTCGAGTGCCATAGACCGTGGCTAACTTTACAAGTGCCGACCGTGGCTCGTGTCTTAAACCGACTTACGTTCTGTGCAACACTATCGCCTAAGTCATACTTTATATGATAGACCTTGAGATCGTGGGACTAAGTGGCTTGACAACCGCAGAAGGAGCGGGACAGTGCTTGGAATGACTCTGGTCGATCGGCATAACTTTGCCTAACTTAATCGAACTTATAGCTTAACCCGTGGGATGAGCAAATGCTATGCCAAGCCTTGCATCGTGGAAGCGTGCATGCTTTATCGAGCATTTACGCGGGCGACGTCTATGACTTAGGCTAATTCATAACTTCGCCAACTCAACCAACTTTTTTCTTCCAAGCTATGGGACGAAGGATCGAGTGTCATTTTCAAAGAACGCCGTACACCAACTCTAAGCCGACAGTTGGATCTTTCCATGTTCTAACTCAATTCGATCCAAGTTGGGATTATTCCTTTAGCTATGTGGATGCGTCTCTTTTATTATCAAGCCTACTTGTGCATTTAAAAATATGCGGTTTATTATGTGAAGGCTAAGATGAGGCGAGTTCACCGAAACTACCCCACCTGAACGATGGGCCGCCTCGACCGAGCGGGCCTTTGAGTCACCGTTGCATGGCTAAGTCCGAATGCCGTCGGCGTTTCGATTCCTCCGATTGACTGAGCGGGACGCGGCACTACAGGCAGTTGCTGAACAAAATCTTTTTTACCTCACAGCAGCCGAGCAATGATGATCGACTAGTCCAACCACCGACGGGCAGTGACAACTTTTATGGTAACCACAAGTGCAAATTTTTTTTTCTTGTGCTGTTTTGCATACCAGATCTGAAGTATATCTTTTCTTTTTCTTTTGCACACCTTATCCAATCTTGAGAGAGATAATATACTTGAGATAGAACAATTTTTTTCCTTTTGCTTTTTTTTCCTATACCGAGGCAATACTACTTTTTTCCCCTCTTTTGTAGAGCATGTTTTTTTGCTTTCATTGAGATACCTAAAAATATAAACAAAAAACAATGCATACTCTGCTATTTATATCTTTCATAATTTCTGTCATTGATTTTCATTATTTGAACGAACTTAATTTGTTTTTAAAGGGGGGCCGACCGCCTAGATCTATGCGGCGGGTGTCTGTCCGACTAGCGCCTAACGTTTTTTACAACCTTCCCTTCTATACATTCTTTTTACTTCCCTTATAAAATTTTGATTTTGGAAATGCATACAGACAACACCGCGGGATACTTTACGTAATAATATCATCCTTATGGTTGAAGACAAGTTTTATTAGCCAAGTCTTAAGCGCGATGCCGCTAGATTAGTGACATATTGTCGCACATTCTCACACTTGTCAGATTGCAAAGGGTAGAAAGAAAAACAAAGGGCTTATATTTTGTTACCTATTCCGTTCATCCCATGGAAGAACATTAGCATAGATTTGTGTTAGATTTGCTACGTACTCAATGGTAGCATAATTGCATGGACCGTTTTCCAAGATGACACAATTTTTCCCCTGCAACAAGACTAGTAATGCTTCACATATAGCAAGCCTATTCTTTAGATATTTCTAGAGGTTACACGTGTATTGCCCCGCCCTATATCGTATCCCGTTTCCGTCCACGGGTGTGCGAGAAAGGAATACTGTCGCTACCGATTCAGTCGGGCCGATAGATCGGGATCGGTTGAATCGGTCGAACGGGAACGATTGAATTAAGATCCTTTTCTCGTTATGGAAAGACTTCTTCGGAATCAAGTCCCATATTCAGCGGGTTGCGCCTCGAGGATTGGCTCTGCGGCCGAGTCCGGAGAGACCTTCCGTTGCTCTGCTTTTCACGCCGCACTTGCTTTGGCTTTGGCTTTGGTTTTCGTGAATGCGTTTTCTTGAATGTTTTCGATGGTTTTCATGGCTTGCATTTTTGAACTTCATATTCATATCGAATTCCTTGAATAACATAGTATTCTAATCAGTTGCTTATGAGATTGCAGGTGATCGGCGCGTATTATTGGGTTTGTAGTATGTTGTTTTGCATTGATGCGTATGCGACGTCTAAGCGCAGCCAACCAGTCCCATGCCTGAAGCAAAGACTAAGGTGAGTGACTGACCTCCTTCGTCTCGACCCTCTGTTTCAAAATCAATCATGAAACACAAAGGCAATGCTTGTCGCCATAGTGTAGAATCAATGAATCGAGGCACGATTCTTCACAAAACACTTGCTAAAGACAACTCGGAATAACTGCATCAATTTGTGTAATTTACTCAGAAAATGTAAGTTTCATACCAAAAAGAGAAAAAATAAGGTTCTAGAAAAGTGAATTATTTCAAGATCTGCAAAAACGGTTATTGGACAACTTGTGCACAAGGTGTAGTTTTCTCGAACGGTTGCCCAGGCCAAGAATGAATCGGTTATAGCAAACGCCAGCAATGAATCGGCGCGAGTGATTCAGAAACTTTCACATAGGGCTCGCTACCCGCCGCGAAAGGGTCGCCGTCTAACCCAGCTGTAGTCCGTGATGGCTTGACATTGCCAGTGACCTTCACACCCTTTCACCGCTTGAACTAATGCACGTGACACAGGATGAACTTGGATAACAGTTCAATGTATACAATTTCATATGTTTGCCTCAAAAGATGTTAACATGCAAATGATCAGGATGGTTAGAAAGATCACAAATAGCTAACATGTTTTATAAAACTGCTTGAACCGAATGCAGACCTTGGGTTTAATTAGCCACTCGCCAGTACATGTGATCGTACTGACCTTCGCTCTTCGCAGGTGTTAGGAATCAATAAGAACGCGCCAGCTAGCCAGGCGGCGTTCGTGTTTTGAATCTTCGACTGCGCGTCGCACCACCTTTGAAGACTCTCTGCAACAGTCCAAGAAACATGTCTTGGCCTCCCTCCAATCCAGGTGGCTGGAATACTTTTGTTGTAAATGAGGGATGTATGTATGGAACGACTATCTCATCGGCACTCCTTTTGTAATCGAGTCATGTTGTAAAGCCTGCGCGGCACAATTGTAATAGAGTCTGTAAATGATGTCTATTATCAATAAAATGCAAAGTTTCTCTGTCTCAATACATTGTTCAATTTGTCTGCGCTCTCTCTTAGATGTGTTTCGGATTACCTTATGACTATGCCTTGTGCACTCGCAACCTAGGTTCGCACGATATCACGTCCGAGGGACGACTATCGATTCTTCGGAATCGGGGCGTGACATAATGGTATCAGAGCACGGCTTTACGTCCTTGGCCTCCAGTCTCTAGTCTCGAACCGTTGACCTCGTGTCGATGAGATGAGTTGTTCTATATGCTGAACCCAAGACATTTTCTGAAACTAACGAGAGTTGCATTTTTCTCCAGGAGTTGCGGAACCTCGAGTAGAGGGCGAGGCGATCCAGCGGCTCGAGTAGCTCCGAGGCCGAGCCTTCCGTCAACCCAACGAGGAGGATGCCTACCGAAGCCGGATCTTTCGGCAATCCTATGGAGCAGATGCTACATATGCTCGAAATGCAGCAGAGGCAAGCCGTAACATTCCAGCAAGAAAGCGAGAAGCTGCGCTTGCAGTCCGAATGGCGACATGCCCAATTTGAAGCCCGGTTCGAAGCGCAATTCAAGATGTAGCAAGGGCAACTTGATGCGCTACGACAGTTGGTGCAAACGGTCGTGACCAATGGGAACTCTGCAACCCGTACTGTCGAACTCGTGAACGGACCCATTGAAGTCGCACCCGGGGAGCCTTCGTCTCAGCTTGCGCCGCCAGAGATAACACCTTTGACTATACCAACTTCAAGAAGGCGTTTTACACTTCTCCGGCACCGAAGTCCCTTCCCTTGCGATCGACTGGTTAGACGAGATCGAAGACAACTTCGAGCTCCTCGGCATCGATAAGGCCAAGAAAGTCGCATGTGCTCAACTTCAACTTCGTTGAACGCGCATGACTGGTGGACGGTACAAAAGCAAGCTATCCGTCGCGATAATTCCACCGCGCCGATCTCCTGGGCTACGTTCCGCAAGGCCTTCGAAGTCGAGTACTTGCCTGCGGCGATCCGCCAGGCGAAGGAGAACGAGTTCATGTAGCTGAAACAGGAAAACATGACGGTACGTGAGTATGCTGCAGAATTCAATAAGTTGGCTCGATTTGCGGGTGTCTACCTACCAACGGCGGCGAGTCGAGCAGGGAGATTCAAAGTGGGCCTGAGGCCTTCCATTTCTGCTCACGTGACGGTGCCCGAGTATCAAACAATGGGCGAGTCACTCAACATGCCCTTCGTCTCGATCCTCAATACCCTCCGGTCGCCACAGACACTGTGCATACTTACAATCACAAGCGCCTTGGCAACCCAGGAGGTAAAAATGCGCATAAGCGTCCAAACCAAGGGAACGGAGGTGGCAACCAGGGGAGGAACCGAGTAGTTTGCAATCATTGCCACAAGGTAGGGTACATGGCTAACGAATGCCTAAAGAAAAGTGGAGCATGCTTCGGGTTCGGTCGAGTAGGGCACGTCGTACGCAGCTGCCCTGGAGGTGGGCTGAACCAACGCCCCCGCAACACCAACTAAACCGAGGCCAAGCACCTCGGGCTTCACAGACTGCGGTATAAAATGGCCAAGACCGTCGCCCCAATGCCCAAGGTTGCGTCTACGCCATGACCCGGGATGAAGCGTTCGCATCTGACACAGTCGTGACAGGTATACTGTATTTCAATAACAAATCTGCTCGTGTACTGTTTGATTCAGGTGCTATGCATAGCTTTATATCGGCGGATTGTCGCCGAACACAAATTTTTTGTGGCACCGTTGGGCCTTAATCTTAGCGTCAACATACCGTCGGGCACGTCACTACTTGTAAACTTAGCCTGCGGAGACGGAATCATCTATATAGGTGGTCAAAAGGTCGGTATTGATGCGATAGTCCTAGACATTAAGGTCTACGATATCATTCTAGAAATGGATTGGCTCGGCCCGTGCAATGCCACCATCGACTGTGCCGGAAAGACGGTCACCTTTCGTATACCTGGAGTTCTGAATTCTGCTATTCGTGGGGTGAGGCGTCGCCGACCCGCATGGTGATCTCGGCAATATCGGCACGAAGGATGCTGCATTCCGATGTGAAGGCTATTTAGCGTCCGTTCAAGACATGAGACGGGATGGTTCAAACGCGTGTCAGATCGACGTTGTGGTAGAATTCCCAGACGTATTTCGGACGAGCTGCCCGACATGCCACCTGATCGAGAGATAGAGTTCGCCATTGACACATTCCCCGATACCCGACCGATCTCTAAAGCTTCGTACATAATGGCCCCTGTAGAACTTAAAGAACTCAAAGTATAATTGCAAGAGTTGCTCGATAAGGGATTCATACGGCCTAGCGTCTCGCCATGGGGAGCGTCCGTGTTATTTGTCAAGAAAAAGGACGGCTCAATGCGTCTTTGTATAGATTACCAAGAGATAAACAAGGCCACCGTCCGGAACAAATATCTATTATCCCGCATAGACGACCTATTCGATCAGTTACAGGGCGCTTCGGTGTTTTCTAAAATTGATCTTCGCTTGGGTTACCATCAACTCATGATTAAGCCGGACGATGTGTCGAAGTTAGTCTTCTGCACTCGATACGGCAATTACGAATTCCTGGTAATGTCGTTCGGCCTAACGAACCCCCATCAGCTTTCATGGATTTAATGAATCGGGTGTTTCGACCCTTCCTTGATAAGTTCGTAGTAGTCTTCATCGACAATATACTCGTCTACTCGAAGGCAAGCGGCAGCACGCTGAACATCTGCGGACCGTGCTTCAGACCCTTTGGGAAAATCTGTTGTATGCGAAGCGGAGCAAGTGTGAATTTTGGCTGAGCAACGTCGCATTCCTCGGATACATCATTTCTTCCGAAGGCATTACAGTCGATCCAAAGAAAGTTGAAGCCGTTGTCGATTGGAAACGGCCAGCGTCAGTCGGCGAGATTCGAAGCTTCCTTGGCTTAGCAGGATACTACCGATGCTTCGTGAAGGATTTCGCGAAGATCGCATCGCCTTTGACTCTCTCACCCAGAAAGGAGTCGCTTTTGAATGGTCAGACGACTGTGAAGCTTCCTTCCAGGAGTTAAAGCAACGGCTCGTCTCGGCTCCGATACTCGCACTTCCATAAGGGACTGAGGGATTCCAGATCTTCAGCGATGCGTCCGGCTAGGGTTTGGGTGTATGCTAATGCAACGGAACAAGGTGATATCTTTTGCTTTTCGACAGCTAAAGCCGCACGAGAAGAACTATCCCACCCATGACCTGGATTTAGCGGCGATTGTGTTCGCGTTAAAATTGTGGCGTCATTATCTTTATGGCGTGGCATGCGCGATTTATACGGATCACAAGAGCCTCAAGTATCTATTTACGCAGAAGGAGCTGAACTTGCGACAAAGGCGTCGGCTTGAACTGATCAAAGATTACAATTTGACTATTGACTATGCGGACAAGGGAAATGTTGTGGCAGACACTCTGAGTTGGAAGTATATTTCGTTATCTGACGCCGCAGATTGCTATGTGACCTAGAAGAGATGGGCATCGACCTCCAGGTTCGATTCAGGGACGTGCAGTTGGCGTAGTTGCAGCTAGAGCCGAGCTTGCGAGAAAAGATCAAGACCGCTTAGAAGGACGATCCGTACCTGAAAAAGATCGAGAGCTAATTTTGACGGGTAGTACAACCGACTTTGCGGAAGATGAAACCGACGTGCTTCGATAGAAGGGTAGGCTATGCGTTCGAATGATTCAGAAAGAAAGGTGATATTGACGGAGGTGCACTACGCGAAATACACCTTGCATCCAGGCAGCACGAAGATGTACAAGGACCTCCGCACGACCTTCTGGTGGCACGGAATGAAAAGGGATGTGGCATTCTTCGTGTCACAATGCATGGCCTGTCAGCAGGTGAAAGCTGAGCATCAGAGGCCGGGCGGAGAGATGCAGAATCTGGCAATTCCGGAATGGAAGTGGCAGCACGTATGCATGGATTTTATTGTTGGCCTGCTGAAGACGCCGCATGAAAATGATGCTATCTGGGTCATCGTTGATCGACTAACCAAGTCAGTGCACTTCATTGCCATTAAAGTTACTTGGAGCGTTGATCGCCTGGCTCAGATTTATCTTGACGAGATAGTACGGCTGTACGGTGTCCTGTATCCATCGTCTCTGATCGGGATGCACGATTTCTATCGCGCTTCTGGAGTAGCCTTCAGTCGGCTCTAGGTACCAAGTTGCAGTTTAGCTCAGCTTACCATCTCCAGATCGACGGCCAAACAGAGCGTGTGAATCAGATTCTCGAAGACATGTTACGACTCTGTGCAATTGACTTCAAGTCGAGTTGGGATGTTCATCTACCTCTGGCCGAATTTGCATACAACAATAGCTATCAATCCAGCATCCAGATGGCACCATACGAAGCTTTGTACGGACGGAAGTGCAGGTCACCCATTTGCTGGGACGAAGTCGGAGAGCGGCAGATTCTCGGCCCGGAGCTGGTGGAACAGACTGTGCAGAAAGTTCGGCTCATTCGGGAAAGATTAAAGACTGCGTCGAGTCGGCAAAAAGTTGCGTGAATGTCTATCGTCGATCCCTCGAGTTTCTAGAAGGCGATACGTATTTCTTAAAGTGTCGCCCATGCGAGGAGTTACCCGGTCTGGTGCGAAGGGAAAGCTGAGTCGAGATTTGTTGGGCCGTTTGAAATACTCAAACGAGTCATCCTAGTAGCCTATCAAATTGTCCTACTGCCAACGCTAGCGAATGTGTACGATATCTTCAACGTCTCTCAGTTGCGGAAGTACGTGCACGACTCAACCACGTGGTAGATTTTGGTCAACTGGAGCTGAAGGCCGACTTATCATATGTTGAAGTGCCGGTCCAAATCTTAGAACGTAAAGATAAACTACTGCGGGATCGAGCGATCCCTCTCGTCCGCGTGCTCTGGAGCAATCATTCGGTCGAGGAGTCGACCTGGAAATTTGAAACAGAGATGAAGAGAAATTTCTTTCATTGTTCTCGTAGAGGTAGGTTCTATTCTTAGTTTCAAGGACGAAACTTTTTCTTAGTTGGTTATGGTGTAATGTCCTGTCCCTACATCGTGTCCCGTTTACGTCCACGGGATGCGCGAGAAAGGAACACTGTCGCTACCGATTCAGTCGGGACCGATAGATCTGGATCGGTTGAATCGGTCGAAC
>JANAVB010040218.1:25527896-25714108 GCA_029216955.1 Iris pallida | reverse complement strand
TATTTATAACTTGGGCTCTGTGCGTAAAAACTCAGCAAAAGTTCGTCTTTACGCTAACAACTGTCCCATGACCAAAGTCATCCTCTGCATACGTTGACACGTGTCCCATCATTTCAGTAAGAATAGGATGCACGTACACACGTTCTTCGAGATGTGTGGCATGAAAGCCATGTAGGCAAACCACGTTCCAAATTGGTGAAGAAGAATAGGGCGTAAAAACGACCCAAATATACTCTGAGCGTAAAGTAGTAGACTAGGCGTAAAATAGACCTGACATGGACTTCCCGCGTAAAGTGGTTGTTAAATAACCTTGAGCGTCAAAGTAGCCCAAATAAACTTTATGCACACGTCAACTTTTGAGCGTAAAAACTCGTATAGTCTCCGTGCGTAAAAGAAGCCATACTGTGAGCGTAAAATAGCTCAGTCCACATACTAAACGACAACATTGGTTTCTGTGTAAAACAAATCCCTTCGAATTCTGTGATATATGCCATCATTAAATCTTCATGTCAGACTTTGCATTAAATACAAGACTTGACAACTTTGTCCAGCGTAAAAGTGGCTAGCCTGTCTTAGGCGTAAAACCATTGGCTTGACCCTGGCGTAAAATGATTAGCCTGTCTTAGGCGTAAAGTGGTTAGCCTGTCTTAGGCGTAAAGTGGATCAATTTGAGTGGACTGCTTCATCTCTTTGACTCATTCTATGAAGCACTTTTTACGCTCCTACAATATCAAGCTCATTAAGCTTGATTTCAACCTTGTTCACCTTTATTTCAAGCTTAATGAGCTCGATTTCAACCTAGTTACTCTTGAATTCAAGTACCTGTAATTTAACAATTTATTTATAAAAATTTAATTAAAAAGTTCCTTCATATCAATTATTAAGACATTGTAGGAGCGTAAAAAAATGCTTCAAAGAAAGAGTCAAAGTGATAGATCATTCCACTCAAATTGATCTACTTTACGCCGCAGAGAGGCTAAATACTTTACGCCCAAGACAAGGCTAATCACTTTACGCCTAAAGCAGGCTGATCATTTTACGCTCGGGTCTACACCCATGGTTTTACGCCAAGGACGGACCAGCCACTTTTACGCTGGACAAAGCTGTCAAGTCTCGCATTTAATGCAAACTCTGACATGAGATATTAATGATGGCATATATCACAGAATTCAAAGGGATTTGTTTTTACACAGAGACCAATATGTCGTTTAGTATGTGGATTGAGCTACTTTACGCTCACACTATGGCTTCTTTTACGCATGAAGACTATACGAGCTTTTACGCTCAACAGTTGACGTGTGCGTAAAGTCTATTTGAGCTACTTTTACGCTCAAGGTTATTTAACAACCACTTTACGCGGGAAGTCTATGTCGGGGCTATTTTACGCCTAGTCTACTGCTTTACGCTCAGAGTACATTGGGGCTATTTTTACGCCCTTTTTTCTGACCAGCTTGGAACGTGGTTTGCCTACATGGCTTTCATGCCAACATCCCGAAGAACGTGTGTACGTGCATCCTATTCTTAATGAAATGATGGGACACGTGTCAACGTATACAGAGGATGACTTTGGTCGTGGGTGGCGGTTGTTGGCGTAAAGACGGAACTTTCGCTGAGTTTTTACGCACAAGAGCCCAAGTCTATAAATGGACTTTTTTTCTCAAAGCAACAGACACAGACAGAGACAGGAGAGAATACAGAGATCAGAACTTAGAGATTTTGATTTTCTAGAGCATTCTTCTTCAACCTTTCTTCCAGAACAGAGTGAAGCAAAGCAGGAAAGCATTCGGCCTCGCCATCAGTGCCCAAGTGCGTCGATACCTTTCTGATGACTTAGTTCTTCCGGTTGTTCAACTTCAAGCAGCGATCTTCATCATCATCATATGGTCCAAGGAACAAAGTGATCATTTACAGATCAGACTTCCATAGCAATACTTTCCCAGAATCAAACTTGTACTTCTTGTACTTTTTCTCGTTTTATTTTCAAAAGCCAATTTTTCCTGGCATTTTGTTAAGTGAAACAAAATTGCGACTCTGCTGGGGACTACCTTCTCCTCTGACGAGAAGGCAATTGCTCAATATGATGATGTTTCGATCGGTTCGACCAAGAAGACTCTGGTTGTGCACTTCAACCAGACTGCCTATGAAGAAATGCTCCGAACTGGGGGTGGTTCTCGCTGCTCCAATGTTCAAAAGTCTCGCAAAGCACGAAAAGTTTGGATTCCTAAATCCAAAGTGGCTTCTGATCTCTCTGTTTCTGATAAGGAATTCTTCCCACTCCTGTCGTAGGGGCTCCCGTTCGTAATGAGGCAGTCCTTACTTCAGCGTCGCACTCTACGTGTGGCAATTTATCTCCGTATGTCACGGTGAAGATAATCAGGTTTCACGCCCATTGCGTAAGAACCAAGTTTTACGCTCAGTGGGTAAAAACCAAGTTTTACGCTCAAGGCATAAGCATGAGTCTCCCATTTGTAATGCGGACAGACTCTAATGTTAATGCTTCTGAGGGTAAGAATCAGTCTCCCGTCGTGACGTGGTAGGCCCAAATAAATTATGCTCCTCGCGTAAAACAAAATCTCCGTCTGTGACGTGGTAGATAACCAATTTTTACGCTCTACGTGTAAAGGTAAGTCTCTGTCTTCGACAGTGTAGATAAAATTCACAACGATGTTTTTACATCTAATGTGAATATACCTAAATACAACGTAAAAATGTTGTTGGTAAAGCTTCTGTCCTACACCAACAACCTTCTTATACTGCTTTACGCAAAGTACCAAACTTACAAATTACACGCCATGAAAATGGAGTTCTTCGTGCTCAAAAATCTCAAGATTTACGCACACAACTCCAAACGCGTAGAAATGTACAATTTGGTTCGGCGAATGCAGCCAGTAATCTTCTTTATACACAGGGGACTAAACGCTTTTCTACCCCAAACGTAAAAAGAAGATTATTCCTCTACTCCTTCTGACTTACGTGAATTGCTAATGCAAAAGCGTAAGAACAGACAATCTCCGGTGACACTCCCCCAAGAAAAACATCATTGTGAATATCACCAGGTTGTGATCAACTGTTGTTGTTCGGCTTCGAAACGGTCAGTTTTTGATCGATTAAGTTTTAACTCGCCTCAACATCAAGCTGAAGACCAAGAACATGAGCTGTCATATGCATCAGTCAACATGGCATCTCATACTAACAGAGGACGACATCCAAGACGGAATATATCCCAAACTCCAGGTCAACAACAGTTCAACAGACTTCTTGATTCCTTTGAAGGAGTATATCAGAATACTCGATCAAGAAGACAAAGACAGTTGCAGACTTCTGATTCAGAAGCTGGGGGTACTCAATCTTTTGAGTCTGATACCGATAGTGTGGATTCATACTTCTATACTAATCCCTCTATATCTTCAAGAGAGGTTGAATCCTACGCTGTGGGAGATGAACCAGAGACGTCATCTGCTAATACGGAACAACGTCTCACTGCCGTGGAGCAATCACTGAAAGATATGCTTAACATGGTGCAAAGCATACATCAGATAATTTTGAATCAGCAAACTGCTCAGCCGCAGTAGTAACACCGGTACCTGTAGCAGCACAAAAAGATAGTCAAGGGGCTGAGATACCTTTGAATATTCAAGAGCCTGCTGTTAATCAAAATTCGCATCTCCAGATCCATCATTCCTGAAGACGTACCACCTCCAGTGGGGGTTACGGTACATCCAACTATTCAATCAAATGTGCTTCCTCAAACCAGTGAAGCCATTCAAGCAGTAGTGAGCTCAAAGCACAGTTTGAAGTTTTGAAGTTTTGAGGCACAAAGATCAGCTCCAGAGGTTAGGGATTAAGTAACCTTATCCTCCTCATTGGAATGATGTACCCTTTCTACCGAAATTCAAGCCACAATCTATGGTTTTGTTCGATGGAAAAGCATCTCCCAGTCAATATATCAATTACTTTGATATTATGACTGTGCACTTGCAGAAAAATAATGCTCTTCTCACTCGAGTGTTCATCGGGTGCCTGACGGGTTCAGCATACGACTGGTATCGTAGCTTACCCGATAATTCTATTTCGTCTTTTGACGAATTCAAGGCAATGTTTCTCTCCGCTTCTATGAAGAGGTATGGACATGAACATGTCCTCCTTGATAGAAATCAAACAAAAGGAGAAAGAAGATACTCGGACGTTCATCGAATGTTTCCGACAGGCTACTCTAAAGATGCCTCCTGTATGCCAGATTCAGCGTTGATTGATATATGCAAGATGAATCTGCGACCATCCATTGCTGTCTTCACGGGTTCCTAATTCACAGATTGGGCTTCGTTTATCATAGCAGCAGTTTCTGCCGAGACCAATGGTAGGTTGGCTCGTGAGCATGGAATGATTTTCGCTTCAGAAGATAAAGGAAGAAAAGTAATCCTGGTAATAATTCTGGCAATCGTAATGTGAAAGAAAAGATACTCTTATGGTCAATCTTTCCAAGAACAAAACGACGCGAATAATCAAGAATCTTCCAGGCCAAAAGAAAATACTCTTTTGACAAAAGTGATATCCCTGGATATTCCAATGTCTGGTGAAAAGTGGCAAACTTCAGATTCCGGAGCCCAAGAGGCCTAATGAGGTGAATCTGACTGATAATCCCAAATATTGTATCTATCATAGATACATTAATCATCCTACCAGTGTGCTATGTCTTGAAAAAGAAAATTCAAGAGCTGATAAATGGTGGTGCTATTGCTTTAACCAATGATGACCATACGGTTACGACTAATATGGTTTCTTTCAGTTCGGAGATTTTCCAACAGCAAGTCCAGATGGAATTATCCCAATTCGAAGGCGACGATGAAGATCGTGAATATCCCGCCTTCAGAGAAGAAAATGCAGGATTGCTGCCACTCACACTAAAGAATGGTGAAATCATGTGGGTACATCCTGACTTAGTGCCTGAGTTGGAAAATGAAGGTAAAACTTCAAAATCAAGAAGGGTAAGAAAGTCAAAACCTACAACATGATTTCTCATGTTATTCCAGATCCTGATGACTTGGATCAGCTAGGATGGCTTTCCTTTAGAAGACAGATTGAGAGGACTGAACATCTGTCCTCCAAGTCTAGCTTCTCCTACCAAGCTCAAGCTTACTCATCAGCAGTGGCTAGCCATGAATAGTGTTCCCTATATCGGGCACAAAAGTCTTCGCTGCTTATGAAAAAGCTCCTACAGGGATTTCTCCTCGAAACCTCAATCATTCTCCTATAGCTACAGAGATTTCTATTCCTCACTCTTCTGTAGTTACAGAGATTTCTTCTTCTTCTGGTGAACCACTTGTAAAAAGTCCGCTGCCCACTCACTTGTATAGTCAGCAATCTGTCCTTCTCATGAAAAAGATGGGTTATGACTTTCAAAAGGCAGAAGTTTGAATTACGATAAAGGAATACGACTTCCTTTACAAATTAAAATCAAAATTCCACTGTTGGATTGGGTTCTGAAGCTCCTTACAAGAAGAAGGCTAAGAGAGGGAAGACTAAATCCTGTAATATGGTACTTCCTTCTCTTGATGAGGAAAAACTTTTGCTGGTACAAGATCTGGGAAAGAGTACCACAAAGATTATGAAGGATCTTCTAAAGAAGCAGAAGATGTAGTGGAAACACTACCAACTCAACCTTCTCCTGTTCCAGCTAAACCTTCTGTGGTTGAAAAGGGAAAACAGAAAGCAGTACGCTTTGACGTCCCATTGAAGTCTGCTTCCAGTCAGGGGTAGTGATGAAACCCTACAAATTTGATATTCTAGCTCAGTTGGCCAATACTCCGGCTAGACTATCTATATTTGAGCTGCTTCGCCTTTCTAGAGAAAGCAGGAGACTTTGAGTGAAGCTTTACTTCAAGCAGATTCATGCTTGGCTCAACTCAAGAGTCCTGATAATACTCCATTTCATGTCCGCAATGTCATAGTGTGATGGAAGCAATTCCCAACATCACCTTTACACAAGAAGATATGCTGTTGAAGCATAATAAACATGACAGCCTCTGTGCTATACTGGGTATATTGGATCCACTGAAATTGACAGGATCTACATTGATCCTGGGTCTTCAATTAGCATAATTCTTCAGAGTATGCTAAGACCCCTGAGGATTCCTACTAGTGATCTGACTTACACTAGTATACGATAGTCGTTTTAACTCTGGCAAGAGTAAACCACTGGGGAAGATTCGTCTGCAGATTCAGATTGGCGATCTCCGAACTATGGTAACCTTCTATGTTATCAACTCAGATGTATCCTACAATATCCTTCTTGGAAGACCATGGTTACATGAGCATAATATCGTGCCTTCAACTCTCCACCAATGCTTCAAGTATGTGGATTCCCAAGGAGTTGTGAAGACTGAGTTTGCTGATATCAATCCTTTCAAGGGTGTCGAAGCCTATTTTTCTGATTCAAAGCTTTATAAACAAGAGCATATGAAAGAGATATCAGACATAGCTGAGGATCAATCATCTACTGAGGATCAGTCTTTAATAAAGATCCGCCAGAAGAGCAACCTTTGAAGATCATAGTCAAGGGACGAATCCAATCCCAACCTGTCAATGATCAACCTTTGATAATCAAGGTTAAAGGAAGAACTCAAGCTTCATCTGAGGAATTAGTAAATATTCCTGCTAAGAGCCAAGTTCAACCTTTTATGATCAAGGTCAAAGGGCGTACTTCTTGTACGAATGATCCAGAACCACCATTGATTGTCAATCTTGGCAAATCTACGCAGAAGATGGATAATGGTCCACTGTTGATTAATCCGAACGTAGTAATCAGATTGTAAATGATGTAAATATTGATCATTCTGTACTTTTTGATATCAATGAAGATTTCCTTTTCAAGTATATGGCTGTCAAGTTTATTGAAAGAATGACTTTATCTTCGGATAAGCAAAGTCATCAATATAAAGGCGACATAGAGCCAGAAGAAACTTTATACATTGATCATAAGGAAAATTCTTTTCCTCCTCACGTAGATGTTGGACCTTATGCTCAAAGGTTCCTGACATCTTCTCTCTATCTACCTGTAGCCGCTTCATCACAAGCTTGCGTAACTTTTAGACGTCACGAAGAATCTTATTTCGTGGTTCCGTCTAATAAGAAAAACAAGCGCCAAATCGTGTTTGGTCTGGCTAGAAATATCCTGTTGCTCAGGCAGATGAGCTGAAAGATAAAGACAAAGGAAGAATCCGAATTGACAAGTATAGTCAACAATCTATCAAGATTATCCAGAATATGGGATATGATTTGAAGACTATGCAAGGTCTCAATCAAGGCAAGGGTAGACGACTACCATTATGTGGTGATCCGTTTTACCAGAAGACTCGTCATGAGTTGGGATATGATCCGTCCCACATGTTTAATGACGATATACAAGAAGAATTCTCTTCTAGCTCTTCGCAATCATCGATTCAGAATAAGTCCAATTCATTGAATCTGATATGTCGTTCCTCGTATGATGAATCTGAACAAGTATTCTCAGTTAATATGGTTTAAACTGATGATGAATCTGACCCTTGGGCCTAACACAAATTGGCTCAGCAAGGCGTGTCTTGATGATACCCTCTTTCTTGAAAGATACGTTGATTCATTCATTCTCTTATTAAATAATGATGTATATCTTCCATGACATGTGTCTCTTTATTCCCCAGCTACCAAGGTTTGGTTAAGCTGATTACTCATCCTTCTTCTATCTTACCAGTTGGTATATAAAGTTAGATTTGTTATTTATCATTCTTAAGACCTCTGGATAAATGTCAAATCTAATTGCTTTTCTATCTATCATGAGTTCTTACATACTATCATGTCCATATTACCTCTGATAGTATTGTATACTCTCAAACAGAAATTAATCTTCTATCTTATCAGTTGATTAATTGGATTTATTATTCATCATGTTCTCAAGACCTCTGGATGAATATTAAATCTACTTATCTATCATGTCCATTTGACCTCTGCATAGATATTAATCTACTTTTCTTTGAGTTCTTACATACTATCATGTCCATATTACCTCTGGATAGATATAATGTATTGAGCTCAGAAGACTTGTCATGTTCATATAACCTCTGATAAGTAATTTCTATCTCACACAAAACAAGATTTATTATCTATCATGTCCATATTACCTCTGGATAGATATGACGTATTGAACTTAGAAGACTTGTCATGTTCATATAACCTCTGATAAGTATTTTCTATCTCATACCTATCGTTTAAATTCCAAATAAACAATAGGATCACAAATATATATATTTCATTCATTTCTTGTGAAAATATTGCAAAATGGATAAGAGAAAATATAACAAAGAGCTCTTCAAGGTGGAGCAGAAATATCTAGAAGTAGCTTCTGTAGTTCTTCTAGCCGCTTGCCACGAGAGCTCATGACCTTCTTGGTAGCCTCAGCACGTCGAGCTTCAGGGGTGCAAATGCAAGAAAATTCAGCGAAGGTGATTATCAGACCCTCTTTTGCTTCATCAAGGGTTCTGATGGTCGATTCAGCCCCAAAGGCTTTCTCTTCTAAAACCGAGCTCTGGGTGAGGTACAGATTTCGAGCTTCGATCATCTTTTCCTTTCGGCCTTCAAGCGAGCTAACTCTGCCTCGACTTCGTGGATTTTATCATTTTTGTTCTGAATATCTATGTTCAGAGCATCATAAGCTACTCTGTGACCATGTAGTGCGGGCTTTATTCCAGCCAAGAAGGCTTTCTCTTTGGCAACCTTCAGACTATGTTCATGAAGAGATTCATTATATGTAGTCTCTCGAGCAAGATAATCAGCTGTCAAGGCATCATATTCCTCTTGGATGAGACTTTCAACAGTCTCACTTGACAGCTTGATATATTCTCTGATCGGCTGTTCAAGGTCTCCCACAATTTTCTCAATATTGCAGCTCTCTCAGCATCATTGAACATAGCAACATTTTTGATGGTCAAAGCCATTGCCGCCTTCAAAATCTCGTAACTGAGGCCCTTATTCAAGACCATTTTATCAGGGTTGCCAGGGTTTTATAAAAGGTGTCAGTATAAATCTCAACTAGGAGATTCATTTCTATGCTGGAGCTTGGTGTGGCAGCAATATCTAACATATCTCTTCCTTGGAGACCAGGAGCAGATGTTGATGTGCAACAGCAGGATGAGATGAAGTCGTTGCTGTTACTACCGTCATAGCCAATTGATCCCCAGAAGCTTCAGGGATTGTATCTCCGACATCTACAGATACCATTGGTGTAACAACAGGCTGAGATGGAGCTGCTGTTGTCATGCTGCTATAACTAATTGGTTCCCAGGAACTTCAGAAGCAATGTCTCCAATATTTGTTACTCCAGCCGTTTCTGGAGTTCTGGCGACGGTGATATTAGTGGATGTGGTGACAATTGCAGGAGCTGGTTCAGGTTCCGGTATTGGCTTATCAGAAACTGATATTGAATCAGCAGCTACAGTAGAAGACACTATTACTTCCCTGGTTTCAACACCTTCTTCAACTGTCGGTCCGCAGCACCTCCTTTAACTGTCGGCTCCGCAGGATTTTCCACTGCTTCAGTTGTAGTAAAATTTTCTATAGCCGATCTTTATTTAAGACTGGTTCTCCTCCAGCAGCTTCATCATCACCTGCAGTGAGGTCTATTGCAGCCTCTTTCTGGTGCTGGTTTTCAGCAAGAGGGTTTATTTCAGGATGTGCTTCTTGATGCTCCACCTCGGGTTGTTGTCCTCCCTCTTCATCAGCATCCCCTTCTTCGAAAGAAGAAGTTTCCTCCTAGATTCTTATTTTCTTCATAGATGTCTTCTTGAGGAGGAGGAACCACAGGCTTTGGTGCAATTATGACATCTGCAAAACAAACAAAAATAAGTTAGTATACAAAATCATGATATATAATTCGTATAGGTTTTGTATAATACTTGGAATATGTGCATTTTTTTCAAGATATGAGTCATAATCACCATCCCAGTCATCATCTTTGAAGTCAAGAGCCGGCTCGTCTAAGGGAATACGGACTTGATCACAGTGGATACAGTAGTAGCACCCTCCGTAACTTGTGCCTTGGTTGGCAACGATAAATGGAGCGAGGTGCTAAGACGTCCAGGAGATAAAAGTTATAGCTTCTGATCCAACTACTGGTGGAGGAGCGAAGACCCTTCTCCTGGATCAACTGAAGAAGAACCGACAAGATAATCCTCTTCAATCAAAGTGTCATCTTCCGGAGTATGAGATCTTGGTTTGGAAGGCCCTTTTGTGGTAGACTTCTTCTTCTTTTCCGGAGTTTTCGTTGGAGATGTGACGGCTGCACTTTGTTTTCTTTTTCGGCCTTTGCCAATGACAATAGGCTCTGCAGCAGGTTCCCCAATTCCTGTATGGATAACCTCCAGAAAGGGATCTGGAATGCTAGTATTGTCAGGAATTTCTGCTGGTATCCTGACCGGCTCCTCAATATTTCCTTCTTTAGGCCATCTTAGACTACCTCTCATATTGTAGCCATGATGAAAGAACGAATTGAAGCATAAAAGTGAGCATACGTATGGAGTATACGTAGCTCTTGTGCTGGTGGCGGTCAAAATTCTAAATTTGGCACCAGTCCGAGCAGCGCCAAAATATCTCCAACCCCTAGCTCCGTCAAGTAGTTTCCCATAGTGACGGAAACTAGTCGAAGGATTACCAACATAAAGTTGGTCGTACCAAATTGGCGAGCGAACCTACTGGGTAGGTATGGTTCAAACGCACAATCATCTTCATTTTGTACATCAGATGAGAGGGTCTGATGCACTGAAGCCATCTAAAGACTGATCGTGGCAATACAACTCTTCCTTCGACTTCATCTTCAAACTGAACGCCGAAGCAATCTGCTGAACTTGCGGCCGGGTACAGAAGAAGTTCCAACCATAAGAATAGTTCAGAACTGCTCGGGTGTTCGACAGTTGTAGCTGTCCATGTAGCTTTGCTAAATTTTTGAAGGAAGACTTCCTCATTATCTCCCGGGCCCGTGGCAACAGGTTGCAGTTGTGGTGCAATAACCAGCCCATCAGATAAGTATAGGGCATTTCTACCCTGGGAAAAACATTCGATGAGGAGCATTGTTATCTCCTCACCGAAAGTCCTTAAACCTGCATTTACTCGGCACACCATGGCCGATAGCAGATTAATTCTGACTTTAAAAACCAAGCGTACTGCTGGCCATAGTACGCTACGATGGATTCTGTCAACAGTACCAATGCCCGGCACAACCCATCTTCTCAGCCATAAAGAAAGAAAGCCTGCCAGCAAAGCTCTCCTGGAGATTTTCTGACTACCGTATCTAAGGAAGCTCAAGGCTTCAGTTCCGGCAGGGAATTCTCCAGTCTTTGTGGACAGATATTTATTGGGAATTTGTAGGTAATCATCATATCTCGAATTTTGTTAGAGGGGATTGTCGAATCTATGTTGATTACCATAGCTTTGTTTTCCTGAAACCTTTCTTTGTCTTCCTTGGATATCTTATCTTTATGGAAGAAGAGATAAGTCGTCCACTTGTTGATGTACGCCAAATGAGATGTACTTTCATGCATTGTAGTACAAATCAGGTAGTAACACATCAGTTCTTCGTATACCTCGATCAACTGAGGGTTAACTTCTCTGATTTCAGCAAGCTCCCTGTTGGAGGGAACGTATTCTTCATATGGGGCTTCCCCTATTGGCAGCTTCGAGATAAACTGCATCTCATGAAGAGCAAGACCCATTTCGCCTTTCGGGGTGGCAAAAGTTCCAGTTGAACTTATATATATCTCCATCAAGGCCAGAAATAAGTTTCGTTCGGAGGAATACCCTGACTGGTGGAAGCTACCGCTTCATACAAGTCAATGTTTTTCAACTCTGCCTCAAAGTTCTTCATCATCCAAAGACTTATCTGGATCCAGCTCTGGTTGAATGGAGTCAACCATCCTGGCAGTCTGGGGTTTGTTTGGGGATATAATACAGCAGCCCTCATAAATTTGTTGACAAACATCTGGGTTTGTACTGGTTGTATTAAACCCGAATCTTCGCTAGGATTAGAGCCTGGCATAAGGCCAAAAATAGAAGTAACACCTCCATTGGGAACACTAGCAAAGTATCCCATATTATTGGCACGCTCTCTTGAAAACAATTCTACCCGGTCGTCCATGATTGCTGGGAGTCAAATTCCACAACATTTGTCGAGGATGGGTAGCATGGACAAATGCTGACAAAGGATAATCTCTGTCCATATCCGGAAGATACATGGCTCTATCTCCAAATTTGAATACCCAAGACTCCTTCTTGGGGTGTGTCTGGGACTTACAATCAATTGCATCCCCAAACAGGAAGGCGGGTTTTGCAAAGTGTTGTTCATCTAGTGAACTCAACAATTCTCTATTTATCATGGATAGCAACATCCTATCCCCTTGAGCTGCTATCAATTGTGCCCTCTCTAGAGGATAATTAGGGTTTGATTGAGGAAACGCTACATGAGACAGATTCTCTAGATAATTTGAACCCAACATACCAACCGATGAGCCAAAAACTTCTGCAAGTGGGTGAGCCTGCAAATCCACTGACAAAAGAAGAAAGAGATCAAATTAGTTTGAAGATTTTTTAAGACATTGACTTTTACGCTTATTAAAAGTTGATAAAAGTTTATGAAGTCTTTGTTTTACAAAGTCTCTCAGTGATTGATGAATTTTACGCTACCACATGTTGATGTGAGCGTAATATGACTTTTTACGCTGGCATGTACGAACATGAGCGTAGTTAAGTTTTTACGCTAGCACGTATAACGTGGGCGTATTTTTATCTTTTACGCTAGCACGTACAACGTGGGCGTATGTTGTTATTTCAGTTTTTACGCTAACACGTACAACATGGACGTAAAAAGCTGAAAGTTTGGGTTATCTTCTTCTTCCTCGATGGATTCTTCCAGCCAGAGAATAGGGTTTTACCCATCATAGGCGGAGCTACGGCCGGGTTGGGTTGTCGATGTGGTGTTGACGATTGAATGGGAGCCGACGATGAATCGACGGCAGGTTTCTTCCCCTTGTTGCTGGCGGCGGATGATTTCTTGGGAGCCATCGGATCAAAATGAGGGTTTCGAAGAAAGAAAGGGCAAAGGAATTCGAGATTGCAAAAAGATGAGTGAAAGTGTTTTCTCTCTCCGAAGAACCCTATTTATAGGGAAGTTTTCAAATCGGTTCAAATTCCAGAAATTACGCCGACTGTTGGATATCTCCGCTTTTACGTGGATGACTGTTGCGTATCCCGAATTTTACGCTAACCGGTCAAAACTTATTTTTTACGCTTCTGTTCAAAGTGTTCCAAATTTTGGAGATATTTGAAAACTTTGAAGGGGGTCTTGTAGGAGCGTAAAAAATGCTTCAAAGAAAGAGTCAAAGTGATAGATCATTCCACTCAAATTGATCTACTTTACGCCGCAGAGAGGCTAAATACTTTACGCCCAAGACAAGGCTAATCACTTTACGCCTAAAGCAGGCTGATCATTTTACGCTCGGGTCTACACCCATGGTTTTACGCCAAGAACGGACCAGCCACTTTTACGTTGGACAAAGCTGTCAAGTCTCGCATTTAATGTAAACTCTGACATGGAGATATTAATGATGGCATATATCACAGAATTCAAAGGGATTTGTTTTTACACAGAGACCAATGTTGTCGTTTAGTATGTGGATTGAGCTACTTTACGCTCACACTATGGCTTCTTTTACGCATGAAGACTATACGATCTTTTACGCTCAACAGTTGACGTGTGCGTAAGTCTATTTGAGCTACTTTTACGCTCAAGGTTATTTAACAACCACTTTACGCGGGAAGTCTATGTCGGGGCTATTTTACGCCTAGTCTACTGCTTTACGCTCAGAGTACATTGGGGCTATTTTTACGCCCTATTCTTTCTGACCAGCTTAGAACGTAGTTTGCCTATATGGCTTTCATGCCACACATCCCGAAGAACGTGTGTACGTGCATCCTATTCTTAAAAAATGATGGGACACGTGTCAACGTATACAGAGGATGACTTTGGTCGTGGGTGGCGGTTGTTGGCGTAAAGACGGAACTTTCGTTGAGTTTTTACGCACAAGAGCCCAAGTCTATAAATGGACTTATTTTTCTCAAAGCAACAGACACAGACAGAGACAGGAGAGAATACAGAGATCAGAACTTAGAGATTTTGATTTTCCAGAGCATTCTTCTTCAACCTTTCTTCCAGAACAGAGTGAAGCAAAGCAGGAAAGCATTCGGCCTCGCCATCAGTGCCCAAGTGCGTCGATACCTTTCTGGTGACTTAGTTCTTCCGGTTGTTCAACTTCAAGCAGCGATCTTCATCATCATCATATGGTCCAAGGAACAAAGTGATCATTTACAGATCAGACTTCCATAGCAATACTTTCCCAGAATCAAACTTGTACTTGTACTTTTTCTCGTTTTATTTTCAAAAGCCAATTTTTCCTGGCATTTTGTTAAGTGAAACAGACATATAAATATATAAAGCACACAACCATATCATTATACAAACATACATAAAATTAGAATTCAACAAATAAACGAGCTTCTAAACAAGCTCCTAAACGAGCTTCTAAATGAGCCAGCTCGCAAGCTCATAAACGAGTCAGCTTGCGAGCTCGAACGAGCCGAGTACTTCTAAGCTTGAGCTTGGCTCATTTATTAAACGAGCTCGAAAACGAAGCTTGAGCTCGGCTTGTTTACTAAACAAATCGAGCTCAAACGAGCTTTTATCGAGCCGAGCTTCGAGCAGCTCGCAAACGGCTTGGCTCATTTGCAGCCCTATATATATATTTCATAATTCTAATTTTATCCTGTTGTCCGACATACAGAGGAGCTTTCGTATGCTTAGGGCAGTGAGCCACGGAAGAAGTCCAGGGGCTGGCAGTTTGACACTTTAGGGGACGCCGTCAAGGACAAGATCATTCCGAGCGGCTTGCAAAATTTAGCCCGATACGCCTACAAGACGATGGACAGTGCTCTCATATCAGCCTTCGTGGAGAGATGGCATCCAGAGACCAACGCTTTTCATCTCCTAGCAGGGGAGATGACGATTACACTTAACGACGTCCATCAGATATTGGACCTCAATGTTACCGGACAGGTCATGACCAAAGAAATGTAGTGCCCCGTCCCTACATCGTGCCCCGTTCTCCGTCCACGGGGTGTACGAGAAAGGAACACTGTCGCTATCGATTCGGTCGGGACCGATAGGTTGGGATCGATCGAACGGGAATGGTTGAATTAAGATCCATTCCCCGTTATGGAATGACTTCTTCGGAACCAAGTCCCATATTCAGTGGGTTGCGCCTCAAGGATTGACTCTGCGGCTGAGTCGGGAGAGACCTCCCGTTGCTCTATTTTTCACGCCGCTTGAATTGGTTTTGACTTGGTTTTCTGAATGCGTTTTCGTGAATATTTTCGATGGTTTTCATGGCTTGCATTTCGAACTCGCATTTCCTATCGAACTTCTTGCATAATACAGTGTTCTAATCGGTTGCTTGTGCGATTTAGGTAATCGCGTAGGCGACGTCTAGCGCGACCAACAAGTTCTCTCGCCTCAAGCAAACTCAAGGTGAGTGGCTGACCTTTCTCTTCTCGACCCCTTTCTTAGGTAAATCGATAATGTTGTTGCGAATGAAAGAATAAATGCAAGGGCACGGACACGATAAAATGATCAAGTTTTCAAAGAGAATGTAGGCTGTACCTTAATAACTAAAAAATTGGTCTTTGCACGGTCATGGACAACTTGTCGACAAAGTAGAATTTTTCCCGCACGGCAACCGGGGCCACGGGACCATTGCGGCTAAGAAAGGAAACAATTATATAGCTGTGCTGGGCACGGGTTAGGCGGGGACTTGCAGCGGGGCTCGCTACTCACGCTGAAAGGGCTCCGTCTAACAAAAGCTAAAACGGAGTCCACGATGGCTCTGGGAGCCAGTGACCAATCACACGTAATATTGCACTTGGTATAAAAATGATAACAATTGACAGGGAAGAACATGGTAAGTCTCATAAGGTACAGCACAGTCCACCGTGGGTAAGTTTCAACGTATTTCACATTATGCTTGTCATATGCTTGTTTGAAATTCAAGGATGGTTAGAAATATTCATAAACTAAGTCATATAAAGTCTTCAACCAATTGAGAGCTTGGAACTTAAATAGCCACGCACCAGTACAAAGTGTAATGTACTGATCCTCGCTCTCCCACAGGTACCCCGAACCACGAAGGGCGTGCCACTTAAAGCTCAAGGCAACGTGAACACTTTTGAAGCCTCGTCCACGTGTTGAAGGCTTGTTTCTGAATCCTTTTGAAGACTCCGCACTCAGTACAAAAGAAAAAAAGATGACGACTCGACTTCCCTCGATAGCAGGTGGAAAGTGTAAATGTTTGCTTGTAAAAAGGGATGTAATGTATGGAACGACTATCTCATCAGCGTTCGTTTTGTAATCGAGTCATGTTGTAGCCCGCACTACAATGATTGTAATAGAGTCAATGTAAGTGAAGTTTTATTATCAATAAAAGTCTACTTCTATTTCAAATGTGTCAATCAATTTCTCTGCGTACTCTAACTTGATGTTGTGTTTCAGATAACCTTATGACTATGCCTTATGCGATCGCAACTTAGGTTCGCACGGCATCACGCCGGGGGACGACAATCAATTCTACGAAATTGGTGCGTGACAAGAAATGTTCAATAAAAAATCTCCTAAATGGTACGACAATATCGTAGATTTTGTGTCAGAGAATCTTGGGGTTAAGTCTAACAGTTTTACAACCCTTCAAGACTTCAAGAAGTCCTACGGACTTCCTTTGTCATATTTGGAAGAAAATTTCAGAGGGACGAGGGCCGATAATGATACGTTGACATGGTGGCCCATGCGTACATCCTTATCAGACTAGGATCCTTCGGCATTCCGGACAAGTCCAGAACCTCGATTCATGCGAGGTATATTCTAAATTTATCTAACACGGATGACGTAGAAGACATATCTTGGGGAAGCGGTATACTAGCAAATCTTTACCGTGAGCTTGGTTTAGCATCC
The DNA here is from genome assembly GCA_029216955.1 of Iris pallida. Classification (NCBI taxonomy): domain Eukaryota; kingdom Viridiplantae; phylum Streptophyta; class Magnoliopsida; order Asparagales; family Iridaceae; genus Iris; species Iris pallida. The sequence continues at coordinate 25,697,034 of JANAVB010040218.1, read as the reverse complement.
CGTGTCGGTACTTAGATATTGGAAGTCAATGAAGCAATGACTGCCAACAAGCTGGCAGTCCTGATCAAAACTCTCAGGTTTGCTTAGGACTGTCTACAAGTTGGCAGTCCTACATGAAACAAGGATTGCCAACAAGATGGCAGTCCTGATCAAAACTCTCCGGCAGAGAGTTTTGATTAGGACTGTCTACTAGTTGGCAGTCCTACATGAAGCAAGGACTGCCAACTTGCTGGCAGTCCTGATCAAAACTCTATGTACATAGAGTTTTGATCAGGACTGCCAACAAGTTGGCAGTCCTTCACAAAACAAGGACTGCCAACTTGCTGGCCACAAAACAAGGACTGCCATCAAGCTGGCAGTCCTAATCAAAACTCTCTGTACAGAGAGTTTTAACTAGGACTGCCAGCTTGTAGGCAGTCCTTGCTTCAAGCAGGACTGACATCTTTGTTGGCAGTGCTAGTTAAAAAAAACTCTGATACTCTTGGCCACAGGTAAATACAAATTACACACTGATACTTTGACACATTTTGCACACAGGTAAATACAAATTGCTTACTGAAACTTTGATACATTTTACACACAGGTAAACACAAAACATATATTGGACTTCATATTTCAAAATGATATAATTTACTGTATAAAAAAGTGGTTCCTCCATATGCCAAAGTGTGAATTACTCCATATTCAATCGTTTACGTATCAGTCGATTTCGACGTCGTTGTGGCCAATGGGTAAGTCTCTTGGCTCCTCAATCTTCAACAACTTCTTACAATGATTGATTTGATTAATAAAACGTATGGTCCAGGCGATTGCTTCGTCCGGGGCATATTTGTATCAAATTGTTGAAGGTGGAGGAATCGGAGAATGACCGATCAACCTTAGTATGACGAAGTGGTTTTCGATATGACCTATAGTACATAGGTTAGATTGTCTGTGCTCAGTCGGAGGAGCACATATCGGAAAGAATGTATTGTTAATACCGGGCGAAATAACTACAATAGGTATCATGTACCTATTAGCAAATAAATATCCGACAGACGGGATATACATGTAGTGGTCTTCACCGGTAATACTGTCAGTGCAAGGAATACTTGTCAACAAGCTTCCAACTGTTTCTTGGCTTAGCATGCTGGTGTAGAATGGAAGACGAGTCTCTAACTCCTCATGCAGCTCCTGCCTCACATGTCTCCAACCGTCTTTGTCAGAATAACCAACATATCTTGCAAGCACATGAAATCCGCAATGGCCATCCCCTGGGACATCAGAAAAGACCAAATGTAATTGCGAATCTCAGGTTAAAAACTGTAAAACCCTGATTCTAAATTGGTTAATTAAATTACGAATTACAAAAAAAATCTGTTTGGCATTTAAATATATTAGTGTAATTTAGTTAATAATAGTTATTATTATTAGTAATATATTTAGTAGATTTATTAATAACATTTTAGTTATTTCGGAATTATTGTTATTGGGTTGTTTTTTTTATTTGGACCCAAACCCAGCCAATCTTCCTGAACCCAGCATTTATTTCCAAAGTCTAAAATCCCTCCTATTAAAAAAAAAAGAAAAAAAAGAGAAAACAAAAACCCAACCCATCTCAGCCTCACCTCTCACCCGAACCCCCATGAACTTTTCCCCAACTTTCTCTCCACGTTCTCACTCTCCCCTCAAATCGCTCTCCTCTCTCTTAAAACCACCACCAGCACCCCATTCTTCTCCCTACTCTCTCCTCCTCTTCACATTAACTACCACCATCACCATCTTCTTTTCACAGAGAAGAAAATTCTCTTCCCAACTCCAGACCCCTTCCGGCCTACCACCGCACCCTCTCGCGGCGCCGACCTGCATCCGACCCCCGATCTCCCCGCGATCGTGGCAACTAACCCCGCGGCCGATCGGCGACCGCCGGTGACCCTCCGTGCGCCCTTCCGGTCGCCCTATTCGCGACCGCCCGCCGGCCAGCCCCCTCACTGGCGCATCCCGCGTCCGATCCACGGCCAGCACCCTTGCCGGTGCACCCCTCTGTGACGCCCCAGAACCAGAATACTGGAGAGCGGGGGCGTACATAGCCAGCTACGTATATTGAAATGGAATCCACCTCGCTATACGGTCACGGCTGTCTAGATATGAGGGTTTACTACAAGCCAACGATCTCTTAAGGTCAAGCCTATTGTCTCAATCTCAAGCAAGTAATATAGTTACAAGATGTTAGACCACCAAATATACAATAAAAGGCGTCCCAAATATTACAGATTCAGCTGATCATGAAGCTAGTCATACAAAATGCGAGGACTAGCAAGAGTTAAGTCATACATGATCAACCCTAGGATTTGTTAATCATGTTACAGCCTGTAGGCAGACAGTAAGTAAATATGCATCGAGCTAACAGGTGCTCGTGCCAAACGCCCCAAAAGAATAATTTTACAATGTAGTGAGCGAAACAAAATAGAAAACCCACTCGTAGCCCGGGTTCCTTCTAGTCGCCACCATTGGGCTGGAAGTTCGGTAGATCCTCGGGTGCTGCTCCGAAATCTGGCCACACAAAACCAACTGGGTCAAACCCCAGAAAGAGCAAGTGCCACAAGAGAGGCCACGAAATAAGAACAAAAGCCAGCATATCAGAACATAAAAAATAGAAGAAAAGTACAAGTAAGAAAGAGTACAACAGGACAATAAACGACTAGGGACGTAGAACCATTCCGGAAGCCAGGTTACAACCCGTAAACCAAACAAGGACCGAGGTTGTAACCCTTCGCCTGAATAGCACTTGTCTCTACCCATTTATTGTTAAAGATAAGTAAAACAATCATGTACAGGAGTACCAGGTACAGGGACTTAGACGAGACTTAGACCAGGCTGGACACCATCCATTCACAAGCGGTCAAGCAAATACTACGGCTTACTACTTAACTAACTAGGGTTATCACAATCCTAATTACTAACAAGATGCAAATGAGAAATTCCCAGTCCCAAGCCCTGCAGACTATCAAGTTATCCTTCCGCGGGTTGAAGTATGGTTGGATACATCGTCCAGGAGACGATATACCCTTAGGTGACTTAGAGGGTGCAACACATGACAGTGAGCTGGAAATGTGCCCTACTCGTCGGCAGGCTACAAGTCCATTAAAGCGCCCAGATAACGAGATCGCCTGTGACTGGAAATTCTCCATGAACTATAGTTTGATCTAGTCATTAGCCTAATCCATATTCAGTGTGAATCCCTGACCGTGGTAACCAGGGAGTCACGTCCTAGACATGATGCGAGACAAGACAAGACAAGACAAGTGGATTGCACAAAGCAGCAAGAATGAACAACCACGGAGTCAGAGTTGATTATACGAGTCAAGTAGCTATCGCAACAGCATCAAGTCAAGTCAAGTTACAAGTTACAGGTTTACAAGTTACAAGTCAGGAGTGCGCCGCCACGGGCCACTATCAAGTTATCCAGTATCAAGATTAATCATGAATTACAGGTTAAAAGTTAAGGGCGCACCCCATCGGGTCACTATCAAGAAGATCAGAAAGTACTAGAATCATACTTCACAGAAATCACGAAAAACCGTACTAGTCATAAGCAAAACACAAAAAAACCGTGCCAGGTCGTGTTGGGTCGAGACAGTCGTGTTGTGTGGAACAAGATCTCAAAAACTCTAACCCACAAAAGAGAAGCCAAGTCCAAGGAATAAATCCAAACCATCATGGGCAAATAGGTTGCGCTGGGGTTAGATTGCGCTAGGGTCGAGCTGCGCTAGGGTGAGCTGCGCAGGAGATGAGCTGCGCAGGAGTTGAACTGCGCAGGAGATAACTGCGCATGAGTTGAACTGCGCAGGAGATGAACTGCGCATGGCCTTGCGCTAAAGAGCGCTGGCCGAGGGTCATCTTCTCCATCAGGCCGAGGGAAAACCCCAAGAACTCCAAATTTCCAATCTTCATAACTTAGCCAAAACAAAACCAAATTTAGATTTTCAAAGTTCTAACTTGTGTAAAATTGAATTCTCTTCCACATAGAAACCTCAAAACAAGGAAAAATCTAAGTTTAATCGATCAAAACCAAAAAAATCCAAAAATGGTTAAAACTTAGATCTAAAAAATGGAAGCTCCAAATCACAAAATGCCAAGTTCTAATGTTGTTTACCATGGCCTAATCTAGCTAATAGACAAATAAAATGGGGTGCTTATTTGGTGGCAAGGTGCACTTGCCTATGGTGTTGGGGTTGTGTGGAGGAAGGAAGAAGAAGATGAAGAAATTAATGGAAGTTATGAGGAGAGAGAAAGTTAGGTGGGGTTTTAATGAGGGAGGGTGTGTTGTGTTGAGGGTGGAGGTTAGCTAAGGTAGTCCAATGCAAACCAAACCAAACCAAACCAATTCCTTCTCCATAAAATAAACCATGCCATGTCTAAAACCCATTTTTATGAGAAAACCAAAATCCGCAAGTTAAGCCAAAACTCAATTTCAGGCCAGAATCTGAGAAAGTAAAATACAGGTCCGAAATACGTATAAGCCTAATTAAAATACGTATTCCAAAATACGGGCATTACAACTCTACCCACCTTAAAAGAATTCCGTCCTCGGAATTTAAATCAAGATGTCTAGAGATGTAAGAGCCAGCTATACTATTCACAAGTAAGCTACACTAAGCAATCAATCAAACAATCAATCATACAAGCAAAGAAGTTTGAAGGTACGAGGGAGAGGGAAGATATCCTGCTAAGAACCTCTCTGCCGGTTCTGGATCCGAGCTGGGGCCAGGGCATACTGCTGGGGTCTCTGCTGCTGGAATACTTGGGTCTGAGGCGGCACTGGGCTCGGAGGCTGGTACTGCTGCTGCACTGGTGCCGGCGCTGGTCCCCTAACCGACAGACTGGTTAGGTTGGAAGAGGACGAACTACCCCTATTTGGACAGGCTCCTATCTTGTGATCTGTTGCTCCACAAGCCAAACACAATCTCTGTGCTCTGCGACACTCCGAAACAACGTGCCCTGGCTTTCCACAATGAGTGCAGCCCATTGCGGAAGACTGCTTCTGTCTGTGAGGGGACGTCGGAGTCGAATACTGAACCGACGTAACCGAATCTGCCCTTTGGGGAACTCCAATAGTCAAGGCCCTAGCTGCTGGGGCTGGTGCTGAAGACTGGATCATCTGGCCGTGAGACCGCTTTCGACCTCCGATCCTATCCACAATCCTCTGGGACGTGTACTCATGCCTCCTAGCTGCCCTTAATACTGCATCGAACGTCTGGTGCTTGAACTGCTCAACTGCCAACAAGATCTCCAAATGCAGCCCCTGCTGGAACCGTTGGGCCCTATCAAACTCGGTTGCCACCAAGGTGGGGGCAAACCTACTGAGTCTAAAAAACTCAGATGCATAACCGTCGACCGTTCTGCCTCCTTACTTCAAGTTGGTAAATCTCGTCTGTAGGTCGTACCGAGCTACAGCATCAAAATACTTCGTCTGGAATCTTTCTCTAAATACCGCCCAAGTGACCGGCGCTGCTAATCCCGCGGCCTGCGCCACCCACCAACTGCGAGCTAAGTCTAGCAACTGCAGGCGTACCACCGCCACCTTCTCATTCTCAGGTGTCCTAGCTGCTTCCAGAACCACCTCGGTATCCTGAAGCCAAGCGTTCGCGGCAATCGCATCCTCGCTGCCGTCGAAGACGGGAGGGTTCAAGCGCTTGAAGCTGTTGGCCGCGTTGTTCCCTGGATGACCACCTCTGGTCAAAGCATCTGCCACTACCTGGTACAAGGCGTCTCCTCTACGATCCTGGGAAGCTATCAAGGTCCTGATGAGACCTACCAAGGTGCTATCGTCAGGTTCTACAGGCTGGACAGGCTGAACTGGTGGCTCTCCTCCAGTAGGCACAACTCTGGAGGCTACTCCGGAATGCTGGGCTTGATCTACGGGTTGCGGCTGGTCTACGGAAAGTGCTCCACCTCGCTGATCGGTAGGGTCAGGAACAATGCCGCTGAAGAAGACGACATAGGAAACAATAAGGAAGGACCAGGATAGATCAACGATACAAGCATGTGATCAGGTCAAGATTCTCAGAGATTTGAAGATACGAGCAGAGATCAAGGGCGAATACTGATTGAGACATCTATTAGGTAAACCCTCACATTCTTGATTGCCAAGACCTGCTTGGGCCACTACTTAAACCATGTGATGCCCCAGAACCAGAATACTGGAGAGCGGGGGCGTACATAGCCAGCTACGTATATTGAAATGGAATTCACCTCGCTATACGGTCACGGCTGTCTAGATATGAGGGTTTACTATAAGCCAACGGTCTCTTAAGGTCAAGCCTATTGTCTCAATCTCAAGCAAGTAATATAGTTACAAGATGTTAGACCACCAAATATACAATAAAAGGCGTCCCAAATATTACATATTCAGCTGATCATGAAGCTAGTCATACAAAATACGAGGACTAGCAAGAGTTAAGTCATACATGATCAACCCTAGGATTTGTTAATCATATTACAGCCCGTAGGCAGACAGTAAGTAAATATGCATCGAGCTAACAGGTGCTCGTCGGCCAAAAGCCCCAAAAGAATAATTTTACAATGTAGTGAGCGAAACAAAATAGAAAACCCACTCGTAGCCCGGGTTCCTTCTAGTCGTCACCATTGGGCTGGAAGTTCGGTAGATCCTCGGGTGCTGCTCCAAAATCTGGCCACACAAAACCAGCTGGGTCAAACCCCAGAAAGAGCAAGTGCCACAAGAGAGGCCACAAAATAAGAACAAAAGCCAGCATATCAAAACATAAGAAAATGGAAAAAAAGTACAAGTAATAAAGAGTACAACAGGACAATAAACGACTAGGGACGTGGAACCATTCCGGTAGCCAGGTTACAACCCGTAAACCAAATAAGGACCGAGGTTGTAACCATTCGCCTGAATAGCACTTGTCTCTACCCAAAAGATAAGTAAAACAATCATGTACAGGAGTACCAGGTACAGGGACTTAGACGAGACTTAGACCAGGCTGGACACCATCCATTCACAAGCGGTCAAGCAAATACTACGGCTTACTACTTAACTAACTAGGATTATCACAATCCTAATTACTAACAAGATGCAAATGAAAAATTCCCAGTCCCAAGCCCTGTAGACTATCTAGTTATCCTTCCGCGGGTTGAGAGTACGGTTGGGTACATCGCCCAGGAGACGATATACCCTTAGGTGACTTAGAGGGTGCAACATATGACAGTGAGCTGGAAATGTGCCCTACTCGTCGGCAGGCTACAAGTCTATTTAAAGTGCCCAGATAACGAGATCACCTGTGACTGGAAATTCTCCATGAACTATAGTTTGATCTAGTCATTAGCCTAATCCATATTCAGTGTGAATCCCTGACCGTGGTAACCAGGGAGTCACGTCCTAGACATGATGCGAGACAAGACAAGACAAGACAAGTGGATTACACAAAGCAGCAAGAATGAACAACCACGGAGTCAGAGTTGATTATACGAGTCAAGTAGCTATCGCAACAACATCAAGTCAAGTCAAGTTACAAGTTACAGGTTTACAAGTTACAAGTCAGGAGTGCGCCGCCACGGGCCACTATCAAGTTATTCAGTATCAAGATTAATCATGAATTACAGGTTAAAAGTTAAGGACGCACCCCATCGGGTCACTATCAAGAAGATCAGAAAGTACTAGAATCATACTTCACAGAAATTACGAAAAACCGTACTAGTCATAAGCAAAACACAAAAAAACCGTGCCAGGTCGTGTTGGGTCGAGACAGTCGTGTTGTGTGGAACAAGATCTCAAAAACTCCAACCCACCAAAGAGAAGCCAAGTCCAAGGAATAAAATCCAAACCATCATGGGCAAATAGGTTACGCTGGGGTTAGATTGCGCTAGGGTCGAGCTGCGCTAGGGTGAGCTGCACAGGAGATGAGCTGCGCAGGAGATGAGCTACGCAGGAGTTGAACTGCGCATGAGTTGAACTGCGCAGGAGATGAACTGTACATGAGTTGAACTGCGCATGAGTTGAACTGCGCAGGAGATGAACTGCGTATGAGTTGAACTGCGTATGAGATGAACTGCGCATGAGTTGAACTGTGCATGAGTTGAACTGCGCAGGAGATGAACTGCGCATGGCCTTGCACTAAAGAGCGCTGGCCGAGGGTCATCTTCTCCATCAGGCCGAGGAAAAACCCAAGAACTCCAAATTTCCAATCTTCATAACTTAGCCAAAACAAAACCAAATTTGGATTTTCAAAGTTCTAACTTGTGTAAAATTGAATTCTCTTCCACATGGAAACCTCAAAACAAGGAAAAATCTAAGTTTAATAGATCAAAACCAAGAAAATCCAAAAATGGTTAAAACTTAGTGTCACGACCCGCTCCCGAATAATCGGATACGAGTCGGACACGCCCAGCCTTCGTCGTTGGACACGACGAAGTAAGCTGTACAATACTAAGGAAAACTCACAGTCACAATGTAATGTAAACCAAATCACAGCTTTTATAACGTTCCCAGAAATCACCAATATCCATCAAGTGTTTTAAAATACAAACTCAGCCGGAGACAAATCCGGTCCAATGAAATAATATACAATAAATGAAACTCTAAGATACAATCTCCAGAAAAATAAACTGAAATAAAAACTGTAATATCCAAGCAATCACCAGCTCCATGTAATCTCCACTCACCTGCAACGATCCTATCAGGAAAAGAGCAAAGTACAACCCTGACTAGATAATATACAATGTAGTCTGTGATCCAGAGTACAAGGTGAAACAGGAATACCAGAAAACTAGAATATGAAATAAAACTGAACTGTGGTACCAGAAATGAAATGTAAAACTGCAGGCAATGGATGACAATCAAGATGCTAGACAATGAACACGGCTATCAATGTACAAGGCAATCAATCAATCAATCAATCAATATGCAATTGTGACAATTTTGAAATATTAAAACTAATGTGTGACCGGCTTAGGAGCAATCAATCAATCAATCAATGAGTCAATTCTACATGGTATGGCTTCATCGTATGTGATGTGTACGATTAGGCTATCTTCAATGCTATATTGGGTGTGGTCACACAAAAGCTAATATTTCCCCCAATCCCGCAATGAACAATGACGCACAAGCAATGAACAAGAGTACAAGACAATCGTGTGTAATTCGTGTCAGATATGAGAACATGGCACATGAAGGTAAGACAGAAAACAAGGTACAAGTCAAGTCAGTGTACTTGCCTCGGTTTTGTTGTACGAGAGTAGTACTGCATGGTTGTAATGAATCACCTGTTATATTTGTACAATTTATTAGAGTTTGAATAATGACATTAGCTAACTAACTTAGATAATTCATTTATTTCTAGATAAGAACTAGTTAACAATATTTAGAAAATATGTATTATAGTTGATCAAATAATATTAGTGAAAATCACTTCTAGGCTATATTTTGCAAGGAAAACATTTATCAAAATATAGCTATCCAAAATATATAGATTTTTATAAAGTATCTAACTTTATTTATATGGAATATTCATTAACTATTAATGAGGGTCCGCTAATAAATATTTACAAAATCTAATTAAATATATATACGCATTTGGCAAGAAAATATGTTACCTTTTAGAAATTAGTTTACTAACAATTTAATAATAACAATAAAGATTTAATGGTAATTAAATATTATTGCTAACAATATTTATTATAGGCACTAAACATTTTGACAAAATTAATATAAAGTCCTTAAGGAATATTTAAAATTATAATAACTATGAATAATCAAGAGCCCAAAAATCCTGGCCCATACTCAAATAATCTAGCCCAAAGGAAGAATAGTGACATTCTATCAAAACCAAAATAGACCAAAGGAATAAAAATACAAAATAGAATAACAATTTAGGAACAGATTATATCAGATGAAGTAAGGACAGACTATCATAAACAAGAAATAGAAAATGGGCTCCACCAATTTCCACTCTCATTCTCACTACTCTATTATTCTCCTTCTTCTTACTATTCAATCTAAACTCTATTACAAATAAACTATCAGCACCCACCTGCCAAATGCACACACACACACACGAAATATTCCACTCTCCATCATTACTTCCCAAACTAACCTCTATTACAACAAACTATCACAGCACCCAAAGATGTGCTCAAACTTCTAAAAACCATTAAAACTTGTGAGTGAGAGGGGGAAGCAGTAGCTTCTCTCCAAATTTCGGTCAAGTGTAGTGACCCTTCCATCACTCAACGGCCACATGGTGGTCTATAGAAAAACCAAGGATCAAATCATGGCATAATAAAATAAATGGAGAGGTGGAATACTCCATCAATGTAAATCCTTCTCTCCGCCGAATACTACTAATTCACATTCTTCAATACCCTCTCCACTCACATTGCTATACACAGCACACGAAATTAATCTCACTCACATACTCCCATTAATTCCTTCACTGTACTAACCCGGCCCACACCATTCCTCACTACTCCCTACTTTCTCATCATTCCACCGACAGGAACAGTAGCACAAAGTCACTTCCCATCATACTGACATACTCCATTTCCTTCACCCCATTAGTAAAGAAGAGCAGCCGAACACCACTACTCCCAATACTCACCTACTTCCATGTGTAAACGGACAGGACCCTCTTCATTACATTACAAACCGGCCTCTCCCACACTTTACACGCAACCCATTATTCCCATACTCCTCCTTCCTCTCAGTCTACACAAAGAACCCCCATTATTCTTCTCCTCACTTCTTCTCACAAATTCTCATCTCCACTCCATAGACTAAATTACTCTCCCATTGACCTCTTCTTCTCCACTTCACCACAAGAAGAAACCTTAGAAAACAAGAGAGAAGGGGGTTCGAGAGGGTAGAGGCGAATGTTTTACCGGCGGTGATGGGGACGTCGATCCTCTCGAGCAGATCTGGCGGCTGAGGCGGAGATTCGGCGAGCGGCGGTGGTCAACGGCTCGTGGTGGCGATTCTCAGCAACACGACGGCGTCAGATCGGTGCGACTAGCGGATCTGGCAGCGGCGAACTCGAGCACGCCTCGGCTCAGCTCCCGAGGAGGCGTGGCAAGTCGTCCAGCTTCAGCGGCGAACGAATCTCGAGGTAGCAGGGGTCGTCGACGAAGACTTCGGCGGTTCTCGTCGGCGTCGTAGCGGAGCTCGAGAGGCCCGGATCTGATGTCGAAGAGGGCGGAGGAGGGACGGATCTGGTGGCAGAGCTCTGGTTATGGCACAGTGTACCGGTCGAGATGAAGATCGATGTTCGATCTGAACACGGCAGCTCGCTTCGTCGATGGTGCCCCGGTGGTGGTGGGAAGCTTCGACGACGGCGGATCTCCGGCAAGAGTGGGGTGCTCGGCCAGCAATGGCCGGGACAGGAGAGAAAAGAGTGATGAGAGAGAGTAGAGAGAGAGAGACAGATGTCAGTAATTGGAATCTGTGCCAAATAATATTAAAATATCACTGTATTTATAATAAATGTACAGTGGCATAGATGTAATTAATATTAGATCTGGGGTGTATTAGTATGGTGGCAGTATTGCAATTATGTATAGATCTGGGGGCAGAAAATAATCATTGGTAACAACCTTTCAAATTCAAATTTAACAGATTTTCAAATATTCAAACAGATCACAAAATCCAAACATTTCCTTCCAACACTTTTAAAACAGATTTTTAAATTCAAAATAGATTTCAGTTCCAAAACAGATTTTTAAATTCAAAATATCAACAGGTTTTGAAAGTCAATAGAAAACAGTTTTTCAATAATTAAAAGAAAATTGTTAATAAATAGTCTATTAATTAACTAGCTAATCAATTAGTTACTAAAGTAAATTGCATGCTTCTCCAATAAAATCACATATTAAATAATTCGAAAATAATAATTAATCATAACATAATTAGCAGTACTAATTAATTATAAAATCAGTTCTCAAAATATAATTCCGAAATCAGCACTGTAGGTAAATAAACCATTGAATACTTGTACATAAATATTTATTTAGCTACAAAATTTGTTTTTAACAATTCGTAAATCAAATCAATACGTTAATTAGTATTCAAAATACTTTTCAAGTTGACTAAAATTTAGTAACATCCGAAACTCGGTTTAATCGAAATTAGGTTTTGTAAGAAACAATATTTAAATCCAAGAAAATTAGGAAAATCTCAAAATTTACCAAATACGATTTTTGGGAGTTACACTTAGATCTTGAAAAATGGAAGCTCCAAATCACAAAATGCCAATTTCTAATGTTGTTCACCATGGCCTAATCTAGCTAATGGACAAATAAAATGGGGTGCTTATTTGGTGGCAAGGTACACTTGCCTATGGTGTTGGGTGTTGTGTGGAGGAAGGAAGAAGAAGATGAAGAAATTAATGGAAGTTATGAGGAGAGAGAAAGTTAGGTAGGGTTTTAATGAGGGAGGGTGTGTGTGTTGAGGGTGGAGGTTAGCTAAGGTAGTCCAATGTAAACCAAAAAACCAAACCAATTCCTTCTCCATAAAATAAATCATGCCATGTCCAAAACTCATTTTTATGAGAAAACCAAAATCCGCAAGTTAAGCCAAAACTCAATTTTAGGCCAGAATCTGAGAAAGTAAAATACAGGTCCGAAATACGTATAAGCCTAATTAAAATACGTATTCCGAAATACGGGCATTACGCCCTTCCCGTAGGCCCGCTCGCCCGGCCGATCTCCTCCGGCCGACCCCCCCCCCCCGCGCCGAACCCCGCTGTTCCCTCCGCGGCAGACCGCCTCCGCGATGCCCTACCGGCGTCCGACCTTCGCGCCAGACCCGCGGCCCAAGCCGCTGTCCGCACTTCCTGTGATGTCCCGAACCGATCCGCGTAGATATTTTCCTATTTCTATTTTACATCTGAGAGCTCTAGCCGAGCAACTGAGGTATAATCCCGTGTCCCTGTGTCCCTCCCGTAGTTAGTCGGTGATGACGCGGTCCCGACCCCGTTACGGGGATCGGCATTTTATATTGTTGCGTTAGGGGATACGCGGTTTCGTTGGTTACTTCGCGACGTAATTTTTCTTTGGTACTGTGTGTTGTGGATTATTTCTTTTTGGGTCTGGGTATTATTTGTGTGTTATGGTTTAATCCCTTGGGTTGGTTATTGCTTGGGATTTATGTGTTGTGTGTTTGTATCTTAGGCTATGACTTGCTTTGGTGGCTTTGGAGATTAGTATTTGGGTGGTGTGGTTTTGAGTGCTGTTTAGTATTTTGGGTTGTTGTTGGTGTAGGTTTTGTACCGCCTATGTAGCTAGGTCGTCCTAGTTACAGAGGAGGTGCTGTCCAAATTTTCGAAAAAGTATTTAAAAATGATATTTTATAAGTTCAGTAATTTTTGTATATCAAAACCTATTTCTAAAACCCTGGTCCTTGCAAATGGTTTAATTGGTTTTGATTTGGTTAAAGTGTTGGTTGGTTAGTTTCAGTATCCCCTGTAGGCGACGACCGTATCGGTCGGATGAGCCTCGGCGACACGCAAACGCTACATGATTTTCTGTACGTTGAGGCGTTAGCCAGCAACATGAGATTGCATGACCCAGTCTGAGATGCCCCATTTTTTTATAAATTATATTTAATTATATTTTATTTTAGAACTAGTTACTGGCCTCTAGTATTTTGGGTGCAGGGCCTTGGCCTTCTGATTGGACCGTTTCACGGCACTCAGAGCTCGCCTCAGTCTTATTAATTTAATTTAATTAAATTGTTATAAGGACATAAGCCCAGCTTTTCTTTTATTTTCTGTGGCCCTGTAATTGTGTATCTTAGGTTTTCTATTTTATTTTCTGGTTGTTGTTTGCGTATCTAGGCGCATAATTAAATTGGATATTAATTATTTTTGTATAAAATTAATAAGGATTTCTTACATTAAATAAAATAAATACCGACTACTAATAAATTAATAATTCATGTTTTCCCATTTAAAGAAATTTAGTTTTATATATATTATTAAAGTACAAAGTTTTGCAAATTAATCAGTAGTTGCTATCTTCCCCAACTAAACCAGTAACAGGCTTATCCAATTAAATGACAACAAACGTAGCTCACGACGTTAGACAGTTTTCGGTAGATTAACTAATAATTCAAAACTTGACTAGGGTTTGTTTCTAGAAATTGTAACTAAGCACACCTAGATATGGTTTCCTCTATGGTTCTAAGTCAGGGTGCTCAACTGTAGGGTTTTGAAGACGTATTTGACTTCCTCCCTAGGTACCGACATCCTGTTCCAGTCATTAACAAAGGCAAGTTACGGTTATATTTTCTTGCATTTTATTTAGTAATTGTCATGTTGCATGCTTAAACCACATTGCTACACGGAACCCTCTCCTAGGGTTCAAATATTGATTGATATTGATTGTGGGGATATTGGAGGAATAATGTAGCGTTTATGACCAATATCCCTCATATTGCATATTGTTATTGTATGAGCTTACCCCTCTTACACACGGGAATAAGCCGTATCGCGTCGCTAGATTGCTATTGTACAACCCAAGCCGGTCATAGACGTTACATATTCAAATCACATTGTTTTAAATACTGAATTGCTGAAAATTGCTGGAAAATATTGTTCAAAGTATTTCAACTGTTTAAAATTGCATCTTTCTATTATTATTTAGAATATCGGATGTACTCGTACTTGCTCCTTTCCTGACTGGATCCCTCCCCAATAGGTGATATTGATGACGCTGAACTATTGTACAATAGCTATTATCCTGTGCTATACCCTGCGGTGTTACCAGAGTCTCCCTTGGAGGACGCAGATCCTGAGGCCGAAGAGCCGGCCGTTTAGCTAGTTGCTATTTCCTTATTTTTCTAGTTTCATCATGTTAGAGATTGTAGACTTTTGGTTTCAGTGTTTATTTCAGTATTTTCCTTTCCAGTTGTATTTTCTCTTTGTTGAATAAAAGTTTTAAATATTCGTAAATTCGTGTTGTGACAAATGTATAGATGTTGTTGAGATTACCTGCAAATAGAAACAGCTTACTGCCGCCGTCTCACAACGGTGCAGGCTGGGCATGATCCGATTCGACCCAACAATTTGGGATCGGGTCGTGACAAAAACTGTCAATATACAAACCCAATTTTTACGGTATCTTCGCTTGACATGTATGTTTTCTGCTTTTAACTAGGACATGCCAAGCAAGGACTGCCATCATGCTTGTTTATTCATGGTATCTTCGCTTGGCATGTCCGTTTTCTACTTTTTTCGGCAAATGACAAGCTTGCTCTTCCGTGCAAGCTGAGCTTACTCTAAGCTTCGTTCAACATGCTCAAAGGATGATGGCTTTCTAGTTGACTCCATCCTTCTCTTCTGTGAACTACTCATTCTTGTTTGAGGCCTGTCCTTAGGATTGGAAACAATGGACGGCTCATGCATTCTAGTAGTCACCGGGCATGCAATTTCTTGGATTTTAAGCTCAATTCACTCCTGCTCCGCTCCTATTGAGGCACACCACCTTGCTTGGAGAAGTTTCACTTGTGGCAAAGAGAAGAAATCATCGCCACTCTTCACCACGGGCATTATAGACAACTGCCTCCAACGTTCATCGACAACACCTACTGGAATATGAATGGATTGACGACGATATTTATTAATCTCTTGTGCACAAGGGAGGCCCAACGTATGTCAATGTACACACCCACAAACCTCAGGATCAAACCCGATAAACTTTGACCTATCAATCTCATCAAATAGTAATGCCAACGCCTTGTGAGATATCACACACATTAAAGCATCCAAGAGGGCTTCCTTTTTATGCTCGTGCTTGACAATATTTAAGCTCATCTCAAATGATGCCTTAATTTTGTTCACCGTCCGGTCTACCATTAAATGTATAGCTTGCCAAACCAAGACAAAGTTGTCGAGAGATGACCTTAGATGCTGTTTTAATATTAAGTGTGCTCCTTTGACACGGTTGATAGTTGTCGTGCCATAATGCTTCACCACATTCGTTCATGCTAAGACGAAATATTCTTTGTGCGGTTTAAGCCATGTATCTTTGATGTAAGAAATGCATGCCGGCTCTCTCGCTTCCACTTTTCCTTGAACAAGTACCATGCGGCGTCGTAACTGTCTTTCGTACACGCTCGCCATACACAATTTCGATCATTGTAGAATGCTTCAAAAACTTTTATGTCAAGTTTACCATCCACCTTTCCGAACTTCAACTTACATTGGGATTGGATATTACGATTGACATGCCAAGTGCATAGCAATGTATCCGCTTGAGAAAACATAATGCGTATAGTATTAATTAGGGCATATTATCTGTCGGTAACAAGAACAGACGGCTCTCTATGACCGGTGTAAAGTGTTTTAAGTTTCTCCAATGCCCATGTGTAGTCTTCAAGTTTCTCACTCTTCATGAAGCAAAAAGCAACTGTAAATGTTTTCCACATTGAGGTGAAGCCAACAACATGAAGAGAGGCATCTTGAACTTATTGGTCTTGTACGTGCAATCAAGAACTAACACGTCGGCGAAGGACCTAGCTAAATGTGTGCAATCGGAATGAGCCCAAAAGAGTGAAATGACTTCATTACTCTGGGGATGTCTTCTATGGTACTCAACATAATGATTATCGACAAACAACTTCAGCACTTCTTGCATCATCATTCTTGATTTCGCCCGAATGACGTTCGAAGAAGATAGGGCATTGTAAATTGACTTCATTCTTGACTTATTCTTCTCATCTTCATGTCGTATGATGGAATATATTTGTCTCGGTGCAACTCGGGAAGTGGACAAGTCTTCGACTATCTTCTTCTCCATATTGTTCAACCGTCCGACATACGGATGACCCAAAAGTGTTTCGACAATAACATGATTGTGGATTCCATTCTTGACTTCGACTGTCCACTTTACTTATTCTACATTTCTAATATGGATCTTGAATGGACAACCACATTTCCTCGTTCCAACATTTCTTCTTGAAACTTTACTTTGGAGAACTGTATCTTTCTTATGACATCTGAACACATCACCTTTTTCACATCCACCACCACAGTTTGTCATCCCGGACAGTTTCGGACCGATCTGGATATCACAAGAACTATATTGTTTTTCCGTCCAACTTCTCGGCACCAATGTAGCGTTTATTCGCTTGATTCAAACCAAATATCGGCCGAGAATAAATTGTCTACATCAATGACAATTGGAGGAGGTACCACAATCTCAGAAGATAATAATCCCTACAATAGAACTTAAAGTTAATAAAACTAAACAACTGCACAAATGTGAAAACTACTGCAAATAAATAGGACTGCAGGCAATGTGAGTCCAAAAAATACACAGGACTGCACTACATGGCAGCCCATTGTTTCTTCAGGACTGCCAAACTGTTGACAGTCCTGTTTTACAACTGGACTGTCAACACTTTGATAGTCCTACTTCATTGTTGGACTGTGCGTAGTCCCACAGTCCTGTGTATTACAAATCCGACTTTTACCAGACAAAGTTCAAATTTAATTACCAAGAGTGCTTCCAAAGCATCGATGTGTTCTTCGGACGTAGTTGGACGAGAGTCTAGTACATTTGATGACCCGGGTTCTTCCATGTTCATTTTTCTTACATTAAACACATATAATTCAATATTTATATGTGAAATTAATGTTTGAAACTTTAAACATATATTAATTCAATGACATACCAAATGACGGTTGAAATCGATGAAACTATTACTAGAATTTCCATCCACAATCTTCACAAAATGTAGGTTGGAAAAAAATTTGGGCTAGGGTTTAATTATATGGCCTAGAAATGTTGGTAGAGAAGAAAGAGTAGATGAGAGAAGAAAAGAGAAGAGGAGAGAAGAAAATAAAATAAAAGAAAAGAAAAGTTGGTATTTATACTATTATGTGGGCTAGTCCCAAGCAAAGAAAATGAATGGCAAACTTGTAATTTTTTAAAAAAATTGGACTAGTCCCTAGCAAAAGGTGGTGTGCCCTTAGAATTAGTCTTAATAAAATATCCAAATTTAGTTCAAACCAAATCTAATTGTCAACTAAGCCTCATATTAAATTTCAAAGGACTTACAACCAGACCGACCGAAGGATAGTCGACTGTTCAAATTCCGCCAGACCGATCGGAGGATAGTCGATTGGCCGACATATTGTCCCTTTAAAATTGTGCCAACTCTTTTTTCTTAGGCCTATTTGTTTAAAGTTTATTTCATTCCATTTTTTTTCTTTTGTAATTAAAAACAAATAAAATAAAAAAATATTGATGATATTTAAGATTTGTGAGTGTCCCTCTCTTCAAGAAGAGGGGATCCTCAAAATAAAAAATAAAAAATGGGGGCTTGTGCTGTCAAATTCGTGCAGAATGGGATATGCGTCGTCTCTTCCAGTAAAATTCTCTCCCCCGTTGATTTCTCGCTCGTAGTATGCGAATGCTTCTGATTCTGTAGTACACGAGCTAGACACGACACGACACGACACGGACACAGCGACAAGGGCTGGGCATTTTCCGGTGTGCCACAGCGTATTTCGTGACGTCCTGCGCCGTGTCCGACACGACACGGTGTGCGTCCGTGCTTCGTAGGATTTTTTTTCTTTTTTACAGGGTTAGGGAAAGTTGGATGATGTGGTAAAGGCTGTGCTGCACGGGCACGGACACGACACGGTACGGACGCAGTACCTATTTTGGTGTGTCCGGGTTTGTGTCCAATACGTGACTAGGTACAAGATTATGTTTGCAGATTTAGTCAAACCTGTAGGCAAACCCTTCAAACTATAGATCGTAGATCACTCAGCAGAAAGTAGCGTAAGAATAATAGCAGAAGATGTAAGAAAGAAGGAAGGATACACATTTGTTGACGGCAGCGGTGGAGCTAGCATCTAAAATTAGGGTAGGCTGATCTTTAGGTATTAGCTTGAGCGACACGAGTACACTAACATCGCACCCCCTAAATTTATGTATCACTTAATTGTTGCATACTTCAAATCCAAACAAGAGAATAAACATAACTAAAAAAACATTTCAAAAAAATAAAAATCCGACCGTGCCCTTGTGTAGCTTCGCCACTGGTTGACGGTAGTGTTTGACAACACATATGGCGGCGACGTCTTCCGTGGAGTCATTGGCGATGCTAAAGTTGGTAGCGAATTCTTTAGTGTCAGGTATAGGGTGTGGAGTTGTAAGAGCTGTTAGAAGTTAGAACTCGGGATAGCTAAAAGAACTTGGATTGATGCTGTGAAGAAGGATACAATTTTTTTTTAATAGAGGAAATGAACCTTAACAGAGCTAAACAGAAGACAAAGATTCAAATAGCTGACCCAGAAGTTTGGTTTCAAGACTCTATTTTTTTCTTTTCGTTGCTGCTGTTTTGCTTGGCATTAGCCCATGCCGTTCCGTCTTTTCTAATTTTCCCGTCACATGAGATTTACAATCAAAGCGTGAAGATATCCCTGTAGACTAATTTTAACACGATTAGTAGTTTTCTACTTTCTAGTTTTTGACGTGGTGGAGGAATGATCAAGATGTGTGAGCAAATTTGTTCAAGATGTGTGAGCAACCGATACTTCACACTTGTTGATACTCGTACTACACCTAATAGCTCAGGGCAACTGTCTGAGCAACTGGCACATCGCATTCCACACTTGTTGATATGTCTTGAGCCGTTTTAAATTAGTGTGATGGTTGAGGTAGGAGGGAAGAGAAAAGGATTACTTTGACAATTTGCTTGCTAGCCTGGTAAAATAAAATGGGTCTCGCCATTACTTCCAATGTATTTGCAGGGTTTTGTCACCTCTCCAACTATTTCTCCTTTGGGTAGGATTTTGTTAGCCCAATTCGAAGTTTTTGATGTTTATAACGGTCGTTCATAGAACAAAAATTCTGATTCATCCAGATCATGCTTCCTTCCTATTAACCCGGAAGTTCTTCTCAGATACAAATAAATGATTTAGTTCTAGAGCCAAAAATCGTAGTTGAACGAGCAATCGAAAAGATTCTGGAACATCCTTGGGGTTAGGTATTGTTCCTC
The DNA here is from genome assembly GCA_029216955.1 of Iris pallida. Taxonomy (NCBI): domain Eukaryota; kingdom Viridiplantae; phylum Streptophyta; class Magnoliopsida; order Asparagales; family Iridaceae; genus Iris; species Iris pallida. Next base: position 25,677,032 of record JANAVB010040218.1, on the reverse strand, counting down.
CAATGATCGTAGCACCAAGAACTTCTTGATGAGACCTAGTATGATCAGATTTATAAGTAAGCATCTCTTATAAAATATGAGCAACACCAAATCCCTCTAGAGCCCAACTTCCAGTTCGCTTTGCAAGTTAATCATGTTCTTATATGCATATTAATTTCAGCTTGGAGTAGTGTTTTAGAGCCAATAATTATTGTTAATTAGCAAAACACATATTTAGGCTAATGGCTTTATGCCCAGGAAAGGAACTAAGATTGAATCATGAGAGGGACAAGAACATAAGCCCAAATTTTCACAAACGTTAGGGGTGGTGGGATACATTAAGTATAAAAGGGCCTATTAGTGCCACGACGCATGGTCTGGGGTGAGATACACTAAGTATTTCTGAATTTTGGAGCATATGCAAAATTTCAAAATATTCATAAGTAGGGGTGCAACTCGGGTGGGTTGGGTCGGGCTTGAGGTCAACCCGAGCCCAACCCGATGAATCATAAGCCTAGCCCGAGCCCAAGCCCGACCCGACCTCGAGTTCAACATATGAAGCCCAAGGCCAAGCCCGGAGGCTCGGGTTGAGCTCGGGTTGGGTCGGGTTCATCGGATTTATCGGGCTCTAATATAATATTTGAAATAAAAGTAATATTAAACACATAATCAAATAGCAATCAAGCCTTGACCATTACAAAATACAAACTAAAATAAGATTTAGGATAAGGAGTTTAAGAGTTTGGCTAAGAAATTTAGAATTTAAACTTTTTATTTAAGAAGTATATATATATATATATACCCGACTTATATATATATATATATATATATATATATATATATATATATACCCGACTTATATATACCCGACTTATATATATATACTTTTTATTTAAGAAGTATATATATATATATACCCGACTTATATATACCCGACTTTTATATATATATATATATACCCGACTAAAATATATATATATATATATATATATATATATATATATATATATATATATATACCCGACTTATATATATATATATATATAAGTCGGGTTCTTCGGGTAACCCGACACATGAGCCCGAGTCCAACCCGATTTTTGATCGGGTTCAAATATTTTAACCCGAACCCGAACATGAGTATCTTTAACCCAAACCCAACCCATGAACGGGTTTATCCGACTCCCCGAGTTGCCACCCTTATTCAGAAGTTGGTGTGTGTGTGTGTGGTGGTGGGGGGGGGGGGGGGGGGGGGGGGGGCGCCCTCATGCCATGCTTTAGTTCCGTCCGTGGTTATGCCATTTAAGTCTTCTTTGACAGTCCACACATTCTTTTGTTTTCTTTGCACATAAATAACATGTCTAATTACATTGATTTTTGCTAGTTTTATTGTCACAAATAAATGAATCAGTTGGAAAGGAGCACAAATATATTACTTCTTGGCACTCTTACCTACTGCAAAACTATATTTCCTCTCTGAAAAGGAGAAAATGATTCCTACCAACTGTATTATTTGTTGGAAAGGAGCAAACGGCTCCTTATCCTTATGAAAGCCAAAAGGTTCTCCCTCTTTAATTTGCTCCAACTTATAGTGTGGACCTAGGTGGAATCACCATCTGTTAGGCTTGCTTTTGAAACTGATATGATTTGTGGTGCCATGCAATCTTGCTTGGATCTTCCAGAAAACTCTTTTATTCTAGGTTTCCATGTACATCTCAAAGTAACCATTCTACATTGTATTACTTCAACATAAATATTCAGTTTGCATTAAACATCTCATAGTTACAACTCACTTACATTTCCAACTTGTTTATCTTAGGAAACAATGTTTTGTATTAACTTTTTGTTCCAGATACACATGAAAACTGCATAAAATCAATATTTTTTATAGAGCCGAAGGAAGTTGGTCGCTGTAATATACCGATTAGAGTTTTTTTCACAATTCACAGATTGTTCTAATAGCTTTCATCACACGGCCTCGTAGCTTCTATTCACATTGACTCTTCTTCAGTCCAACAGCCCTGGTACATGAATGTATATGCGTCTATCTTCTTTGGAAATTTAGCTTTTCTATACATATTGCGAACAAAGAACCAAATATGAGAGGATAAGTGATAAGGAAAACTGCCACGACACCCAAACGATCATGATGAAACTCGAAGTAGTCTTTCAGAAACAAACTGATCGATTTTCTCTCTCCGAACACTGTAATCTCGGTATCTATATCCCCATACTGGGAAGTAAATAGGCTATTTATGGTCCAGGACATAGGGCAGATATAGTAAACCATTTCCACCACTTAGGGATTTGCTGCAAGAAAATAAAGATAAAGAGAGGAATGAGCTTCAGCCTTCATGTATAAAAACAGCTACTATACTTCGACCTTTTGCAGGAAACTCCCATATTGGAAGAGAAGATATTGGACAAGAGTTCAAATAATAGATGACTAAATAACTTGGAAAATGGCCAAGTGGGAAGTTATTGTTACTACAAAGAACTATTTACGCTCAAATAATAGATGATTATTTACACTCAAATAGATGACTATTTACCCTAATGGCATCTCAATATAGTGCTCGGGTATTTTTGACACCTTCAATTTTCGGTGCTCGATTTTGGCACCCAAATTTCATAACTTACTCTTTTGAAGCACCTTTTGTAAATTTTAAAGCACATCTAGACCACTTCAAAAGCATATCTTGTAGTAGAAAAGCGCAATTTAAATACTTGTATTGTCAGATATTCTTTTGAAGTGGTTCCGATGTGCTTTAAAATTGACGAAATGTGTCTCAAAAGAACAATTTATAAAGCTGGGGTGCCGAAATCGAGCAGTGAAAATTTAAGGTGCAAAAATGCCCGAACACATTAGTTAGGATACCATTAGAATAACTTAGCCTTACAACAAATATGTGATACCGAAGAGAATAATAAAAGATCCAAAGTAGAAAATTATCAGACAAACCCTAAAATAAAATAATTATTTATAAAGAATATTTCATAATCCTTTATGGAAACTCAACAGGATGCCCTACATCTTTTCTCAAAGTCACCTATATTCAGGGGAGGATCCAGGATTTATAGTCAGTGGGGGCTTGAGAGGCATTGGAAACTTGAGTAGGGGCTTGAGAATAGTAGGAAAAAAAAAATACTACTTCGAATCTCAAAAATAAAATCCAATGGTTTACCAACTGTAGTACTCATTAGTTATAATATAAATAGTAGAAGACCATATTTATTACCATACTTCTGTCGAAATTATCAATCAATAGTAACAGATTTTTTCTCAATAAAATCTAGTGGGGCTTGAGCCTGCACACCCTTGAATGTGCATCCTCCCCTTCCTATATTTACAGGCTAAGACCTAACCACAAAAGCAAATCCTAACCATATCAAATATTCAAGAAAGTGAAAAGTCGTAGGGAAGGTCTGACGATATCTTGCTGCAGTCACATTGCGAGTGGTGTTTGGCAAGGATGTCCTTCCCCTACAACGTGTTATGGTGTTTCATAGGTTAGATCTAGGGTTCCTTACTACCTGTTCTGATCTTCCAAATCATTCTCACAGGTAAGGCCAAACATTTTTTTTCTTCTTTCCTACCTTTCGATGAAAGGTTTATTTTATTCTTATAAAATAATAGGTAGAAAATATCAAGATTCATTCCCTGACTAGTCATTCCTGAATGTTTTCTGATCCAATCTGTAGGAAACCGCAGAAAAGGCGTACTTTACCTCTGATGTCATATTACTCCAAATTTGGTTCAACTCCCTCTGACATACTTTATTGTAGATGATAAGCCATAATTATTTAAACCATGGTTCACATTATCGGTATTGGGGTCGCTATTAGATCCTACTTAATTGCATTTTCAGGGATTTCGGTGGTTTTGAATTGGTTGGTTTCGGTAGTTTCGACATTTTGGACAGTTTCATATCAGTCGATATGATCTAAACCCTCAATTCATAGAAAAAACAAAAGAGAAATCATTCTTCCTTTTTTTAAAACCCAGGGACACGATCACAACTGACCGACCTCCTGGAGGAGAATGAAAATGCCCTACTCAATGCTTCCCGGGTAAGTCAAAGATTTAATGCGGTTGGTAAGATTCGAACCCTCGACCTCTCGCAGAAGAGGGATTGGACTTTACAAACTGCACCAACCTTGAGATTAAGAAAATGTAGCATGCTGAAAGAGACTAGTCAAAAACCTAAACCATGTGGTAGATTGTTGGAGTTCGCTTTTATTTGGTGGTACAGGTGGAAAGCAACAAAATGTAGCTTATTCGGTTTGAAGACCAACCATCTCCAACTCTAGTTTACATAAGCTTGAAATGTCGTTGTAGAAGAGACCACCTAGACAAGTTATTTTTTTCCTTATATGTTATATGTTGTTTTTTGTTTTATTTTTGTGCACAAACCATGGATCCTTTTCTTGTTCAAGAAAGCTAGCCCCTTAACATGATTCTCGCGGTGAGATTATTTGGAGTATCAAGGGATAGTCAATATTCTGTTTTCTATCTAATAAGTGGTATTAGAGCTTTGTTGTAGATTTCGAAAATCAACAATCATGACGAAGACTACAACAAGCTGAGAGAGTTCCACATGAAGAATTTGATGTCAAAGGTTACTTTGAGCTATGGCAGAAGAATAAATCTCTCTTGCTACAACAAAACCTTCACAAAATCCTGTTGGGTAAGTCCAAGAAGCCAAAGTCGATAAAGGAAATCTCATCTATCTCTCTTGTGACACAAGTCTTGCATATACTCTAAAAAGATAAGTTACGTGTCAACTTGAAAAAAATGTTCCTTTATGATCTCATCTATCTACTTCTTAGGGTTTTGTCACTTTCAGTGAACCTGGACAAGGTTAAGGCCATTAGGAACTGGCCTACTCCTACGACTATATATGAGGGTGGGAGCTTTTATGGACTTGCCACATTTTATAAGAGGTTTGTCAAGGGATTGGTTACCAATATGATTCCCATTATCAATTGCGTTAAGAAATGGTAGTTTGTATGGACTAAAGCTGTCGAGAGAGTGTTCGAAGAAATTAAGGAGAAAGTGACGACTACCTTGGTCCTTCGTGTACCTGATTTTTCGATAGTCTTTGAAGTAGTTGTAGTGCTTCAGGCGTAGGAATAAATGATGTGTTGGGCCAAGAGGGCCATCCGATCGCTTACTTTAGCGAAAAGTTGAATGATGCTCCACAACGCTACTGAAACTACGACCGAGAGTTTTATGCCGTCGTATAAAGTTTATGATAGTGGCGTCACTATATGCTCCCAAAAGACTTTGTTTTGGATGCTATTTGAGTTCTCAAAAGCTAGGACCTCAATATACTAAGTGAGTGAAATTCATTCAAAGATACACCTTTCCTATTGTGCAAGTGCCTAGAACAAATCCACCGATGTATAATAAATTGTATACATTGCGGTCGACGAGTATTTGAGTCATCGGATTCAACCATATCGTTGATTAGTTTCCTATTTGTTGAGACTTCAGTGAAATTTATGCTAAATTGTGTATAAAACCCTTTACTTGTATTAATGGTTTCACCATGGTTGATTATTTCCTATTTAGAGGTAACTATCTATCAGTGTAGCGGCCTCCTAGGCATTAGGTGGCAATTCCCAACCCAAAATTCTACCAGAATCGACCATCTGGGCGGTGGTCAAAAAAGTCGACCGATTAGGCGGGTCTAGGTGGGTGACGATCGCTTAGTAGCAGTCACCGACTTCACTGGGCGTCTGCCTAAAAGGGGATTACATTTTTTTTTTTTGTGGGTCTAGATTTGATACTGGATAAACAAAAAAAATTGGAGAGAGGCATCAACGATTGGCTAAAAAAATTGAGAGAGAGAGAGGCAGTGTCACGTCCCGCTCCCGTAGGAGCGATCGTGCTCGCTAAGGCGTGATGCCGTACGAGCCTAGATTGCGCTCGTACAAGGCGGGTTCCATAACGGCCGATTACAGCGGCTGCGACGGGGTCGTCGCACAGAAGTCCCAAGCAGAGACATTGAACAATAACAGCGAAAATTTGAAGCAGAACACAAGTCATTGCAAAATACTCTTTATTGATATTGGAACAAAGATTACAATGGGACGCAAGACCAACATTACAATCACTCAAGCTCACTCTTCTCATATTTTACAAGTTCACTCGGCTCTCTCTCTCATCTCTCAATACATGTCTTGAACCAGCAGGTGCTTCAGATAGACGACGTCCATACATTATGTCCCGTATAAGTCTTGACTCCACGCGACCGCACGCTTCGAATCGCCAAGGAATTCTATGCCTCGACGCATCCAAGCGAGCTCCGCGCCACGAGACCGATTAGGCGGGTCTAGGTGGGTGACGATCGCTTAGTAGTAGTCACCGACTTCACTAGGCGTCTGCCTAAAAGGGGTTTACATTTTTTTTGTGGGTCTAGATTTGATACTGGATAAACAAAAAAATTGGAGAGGCATCAAGGATTGGCTAAAAAAATTGCGAGAGAGAGAGAGGCAGTGTCACGTCCCGCTCCCGTAGGAGCGATCGTCCTCGCTAAGGCGTGATGCCGCACGAGCCTAGATTGCGCTCGTGCAAGGCGGGTTCCATAACGGCCGATTACAGCGGCTGTGATGGGGTCGTCGCACAGAAGTCCCAAGCAGAGACATTGAACAATAGCATCGAAAATTTGAAGCAGAACACAAGTCATTGCAAAATACTCTTTATTGATATTGGAACAAAGATTACAATGGGGCGCAAGGCCAAGATTACAATCACTCAAGCTCACTCTTCTCACATTTTACAAGTTCACTCATCTCTCTCATCTCTCAATACATATCTTGAACCAGCAGGTGCTTCAGATAGACGACGTCCATACATTACGTCCCATATAAGTCTTGACTCCACGCAGCCGCACGCTTCGAATCGCCAAGGAACTCTATGCCTCGATGCATCCAAGTGAGCTCTGCGCCACGAGCTTCTACCTGTGCCTGCACATGAAAACTGTGTGGGTGTCAGTACACAACTGTACTGGTGGTATGAGCTTCTCGCCCACCCATACAAAAACCGACGCGTTAATTTACTTTGTGCAACATAGTCCCTTTGTATTGTCTTTCGGCTCTTGCCTTAGAATCAGTTTTAGGACATAGACTCGACCTATCAGGTGTCTCTAGACCGTTATCGTGCCATCGCATTGATAACTTTCTTATCCTTGTCTCTAGATCTTTCTCGTGCTTGCAATGTCAACGCACTGACTCGGACTTGTCTTTTGGCCCAAACCTTTGGTACGCAACAACATGATTCGAGTCATAGACTTATCATGCTTCAACAATGAGGCCGTGCCTCGCAACTCATCGTGACTTATCCTAGCGCGGCACAATCCAGCGCTAGTCCTGCAGCCTAGCGCGGCACAATCCAGCGCTAATCCTTTAACCTAGCGCGGCACAATCCAACGCTAATCCTAACTTATACTCGACTACTTATCAATCGATACGACGTCTCGTGCCGAAGCACGGGCCTTAACCAAATCTTAGGCTCCATATGGGGTTGCAACCGTGCATACCTTCTTTCTTAACTTAATTCGTGCCGTGCTTACATTTCCTTAGAATCGATCGACACCGTGCATGCGGATTGCCGCTCAGCACGCCAACTTATCTATATGAAAGGTCACTGGCCCAAGCCATCGTGGACAACTCGGGTAGACGGCGGGTCGTCCGATTGCGAGGTAGCTAGCCCCCAAGGGAAGCCCCCGACCACCCTACGCGGTACAATCCAGCGATTGCTATATCGTCTTTCCCCTAGGTCGACTGGCCTCGGAACCATCGCGCAGTACCAGTCGAGGAAGATACTTGTCGACAAGTCGTCCATGACCACGCACCTATGAGAACACCTTGACTCACGTAAATGCAAGGCCTAATCTGCATTACGACTTGAACCGTACTTGAGCAAAACGTGCTCGTTCCATGCAAAACGTGCATTGGAACCATATGATGCAAAACGTGCATCCTTAGAGACTCCCAAAATGTGGGACCACCTCGGCGACAAATGGTCGCGTGATCTTTCCTTTCTTTGATATCCCGAGAATGACTATCGCATAGCCTTCCTACTTAACATGAACAAAACGTGTTCCTCAAGTGCTATAGACCGTGACTAACTTTATATCGTGCCGACCGTGGCTCGTGCCTTAAACCGACTTACGTTCTGTGCAACGTTATCGCCCAAGTCATACTTTATATGACAGGCCTTGAGATCGTGGGACTAAGTGGCTTGACAACCGCAGAAGGAGCGGGACAGTGTTTGGAATGACTCTGGTCGATCGGCATAACTTTGCCTAACTTAATCGAACTTACAACTTAACCCGTGGGACGAGCAAAGGCTATGCCAAGCCTTGCATCGCGGAAGCGTGCATGCTTTATCGAGCATTTACGCGGGTGACGTCTATGACTTAGGCTAATTCATAACTTCGCCAACTCAACCAACTTTCCTTCTCCCAAGCTACGGGACGAATGATCGAGTGTCATTTTCAAAGCACGTCGTGCACCAACTCTAAGCCGACTGTTAGACCTTTCCATGTTCTAACTCAAATCGACCCAACTTGGAATTATTTCCTTAGCTATGTGCATTCGTCTATTTTATTATCAAGTCTACTTGTGCATTTGAAAACATGCGATTTATTATGTGAAAGCTAAGATGAGACGAGTTTACCGAAACTATCCCACCTGAGCGAGGAGCCGCCTCGACCGAGCGGGCCTTCGAGTCGCCGTTGCATGGCTAAGTCCGAATGTCGTCGACGTTTCGATTCCTCCGATTGACTAAGCGGGACGGGACACTATATCATACACCACTCAGAAAAAGTTTCGTTCTCGAAACTAACTGAGTACTTACTCATCGATTTATCACTCGATATTCGACGACTCTCGCGCACACTTCGCCTATGCGTTTCCTCAATCCGAGCCACGCTCGTGCTTATCGCTAACTTAGTCGTAGGACAAACCAACCGATCAACCAACATTCAAGTTCGTCTCAAATCAATGATCGCATTACCATCAACATTTTTTCGAAACTCTATTTCTAAATCCTTGACACTTTTCCATTCCTCTAGTCTCACTTGATTCAACGTATCACTTAGTTGGATCGTGCACATATTCCAGGCGTCCCCAAAATACATGCATTTCAGCCAAGCCTCATGATAGAGAATCCGCCATCATCACTCGGGTCGGATCGTGCACATATTCGAGCGTCCCCGATATACGTGCATGTCAACCGAGCCTTGTGAGCGATGCCTCTACAATTCCTATCTCTTCGTGCCGGGACGTCTGCCTAAACGCTAGGCTGTCTTTCCGTCAGTATTGGAATCATAGTTCCCAAACAACAATATCAACACTGACCCCATCCTAAAGTCAAATCAAGTTGATAGTACGGGATTTTCTACCCAAGCTCGCATCACTCCGATTTTTAAACATCGAGCATAGATTCCCTACACACATTCCGACATTCGTCGCACAGGGTCCGAGTCGTTCAACAAAGCCATCCTACCGTAAGTTCGCTCAACCAATTCCTCGACGTATCAATATCGTTCGTCCAACAAGCAACTTGCATAGCCTATCTCTTCAAACATATTCGATATAATCTATCAATCCTTCTCAAGTCAAGCACGCTACGACACGATTCATCGCTAAACCATAATTCACATTTCATACTTCCTAAGTCATTTATCCCAGTTCACGTAATCGATCACAAGGTCGTCTAGCTTGACAATATGTTGCGCCCCAATCTCACGCGAGTCCGATTATCCACGGTGGGCAAGAATTACCATGCAACGCTTCCGTGGAATAATCATTCTCATCGGGACGTAACTCTTGTTCGAGTCTAGACTAATTCATTCTCGATGCGTGGATTGGACCTACTCAATCCTCAAGTTTACTCAATCGTCAATCACAAGTCCGATTAACAATCAAATTCATCTTCGCTTCAAACTACAAGTCGAAGCAATCCAAATTGCCACGTTCTGATTTTCTGAGTTCGATCATTCCCGCGACATAAATCACCATGTCAGCGCTCACGCGGAACGATCGACCCAAATCTGACGTGACGCATGTGCGAGGTTGGAGTTGTGCTCGCGCAAGACAAGATTGTCAACGTAGTGGTTATCAACGCAACCATCAAGACACGATCGTTTTCATCCAACATTCATTTAGATCAAAATCCTAAGTATAACATCCATCAGAACGATAACACTTGCACGATCGTCGTTCCTCGAATCCGAGTACCCCCGAGTTATCGCATATCGATCTTTGATACGCCTCAATACCATCGACGATATACGTAATCTGACGATCTTCATTTGCAACGAATTCTGAGTCGTACGACTGATGCTATCGTCCGACTGGATAATCTCCTCGACATTCAAAATCAATTTCGATCATTATCCTTCGAATCATTCACAACATCAATTTCCTCAAGCCCAAATTTGCGTATTGTTCATCTGTCTATCTTAAGTCATCGAGCAACATTTTTCTTCAAATTACATCACTTCTTGCTAACTCAAATCATCTAGCAACATCCATCCCGATTCCTTAAAGTTATTCTTAAATATTTGAATCATTTCCATGCACGCTATCTTCCGATCGTGCTAACTTTTCGTATACGATTCTTATCGATTTCCTCGATCGAGTCATCCATTCGCACACCTTAACTTTTCTTCGATTCAGTTTCACCTACTCAATCATTTTCGCGTTTCATACTCGCGCAATCCTCAATCCCGTGCACGTTCCGTGCGCGTCAGTTTCTAGGTTGTTCGAATCAACTCGTCAAATCTTAAGACTACAACTTATTCAACTCTACGGCTTTGCATACAAACGACGCTTGCTGATAGACTCATTGACACCCCGCATCCTCAATCGATCGACATCCCTGAAGCTATCGCATACACCACTCAGGGATGAAGTCATTCGACAAATCCTCAAACTATCATTCGAATCAAAATTGACTTATTCAAATTTTTCGTTCGAACCATTCCTTGAATTCCAAGCACGCTCATCTATATCGCACTGACGTTACCGTCGCTCGATAGCACCCCTATCGATAGTCATCTCACTTTACTCAACGAGTTCAACTCATTCTTGCTCGACACATTTTCAATCCTACATACGACTTTTCTAAGGTCGACACAACTTTTGGTGTATATGCCCAGCCCGACTTAGCCAACCGTGCTTTCGTGAACCATCTTTTGTTTTATCAAAAACTGTTCTCCTACGTTTTGCAAATTAGATAGACTTATTGTATGGACATCCCGTGGGACATTTGAGAGTGCGCATCAACGATAGCAATTTGTTGAAGCAACACTTCAGAGTTTGCGGAAACATCAGAGTTAAAGAATTCAATCGAAGTTCAAGGACGTAAAGCCGTGCTCTGATACCATTATGTCACGTCCCGCTCCCGTAGGAGCGATCGTCCTCGCTAAGGCGTGATGTCGCACGAGCCTAGATTGCGCTCGTGCAAGGCGGATTCCATGACGGCCGATTATAGCGGCTGCGACGGGGTCGTCGCACAGAAGTCCCAAGCAGAGACATTGAACAATAGCAGCGAAAATTTGAAGCAGAACACAAGTCATTGCAAAATACTTTTTATTGATGTTGTAACAAAGATTACAATGGGATGCAAGGCCAAGATTACAATCACTCAAGCTCACTCTTCTCACATTTTACAAGTTTACTCAGCTCTCTCTCATCTCTCAATACATGTCTTGAGCCAACAAATGCTTCAGATAGGCGACGTCCATACATTATGTTCCATATAAGTCTTGACTCCACGCGGCCGCATGCTTCGAATCGCCAAGGAACTCCATGCCTCGACGCATCCAAGCGACCTCCGCGCCACGAGCTTCTACCTGTGTCTGCACATGAAAACTGTGTGGGTGTCAGTACACAACTGTACTGGTGGTGAGAGCTCCTCGCCCACCCATACAAAAACCGACGCGTTAATTTACTTTGTGCAATATAGTCCTTTTGTATTGTCTTTCTACTCTTGCCTTAGAATCAGTTTTAGGACATAGACTCGACCTATCAGGTGTCTCTAGACCATCATCGTGTCATCGTACCGATAACTTCCTTATCCTTGCATTTAGACCTTTCTCGTGCTTGCAATGTCAACGCACTGACTCGGGCTTGTCTTTTGGCCCAAACCTTTGGGACGCAACAACATGATTCGAGTCATAGACTTAGTTCGTGCTTCAACAATGAGGCCGTGCCTCGCAACTCATCATGACTTATCCTAGCGCGGCACAATCCAGTGCTAGTCTTGCAGCCTAGCGCGACACATTCAAGCGCTAATCCTTTAACCTAGCGCGGCACAATCCAGTGCTAATCCTAACTTATACTCGAACTACTTATCAATCGATACGACGTCTCGTACCGAAGCACGGGCCTTTACTTATCCAAATCTTAGGCTCCATATGGAGTTGCAACCGTGCATACCTTCTTTCTTAATTTAATTCGTGCCGTGCTTACATTTCCTTAGAATCGACCGACACCGTGCATGCGGATTGCCGCTCAGCACGCCAACTTATCTATATGAAAGGTCACTGGCCCAATCCATCGTGGACATAGCTCGGGTAGACGGCGGGTCGTCCGATTGCGAGGTAGCTAGCCTCCAAGGGAAGCCCCCGACCACCCTACGCGGTACAATCCAACGATTGCTATAAAACGTCTTCCCCCCAGGTCGACTGGCTTCGGAATCATCGTGTTGTACCAGTTGAGGAAGATACTTGTCGACAAGTCGTCCATGACCACACACCTATGAGAACATCTAGACTCACGTAACTGCAAGGCCTAATCTGCGTTACGACTTGAACCGTACTTGAGCAAAACGTGCTCGTTTTATGCAAAACGTGCGTTGGAACCATACGATGCAAAACGTGCATCATTAGAGACTCCAAAAATGTGGGACCGCCTCGGCGACAAATGGTCGCGTGATCTTTCCTTTCTTTGATACCCCGGGAATGACTATCGCATTGCCTTCCTACTTAACATGAACAAAATGTGTTCCTCGAGTGCCATAGACCGTGGCTAACTTTACATAGTGCCGACCGTGGCTCGTGTCTTAAACCGACTTACGTTCTGTGCAACACTATCGCCTAAGTCATACTTTATATGATAGACCTTGAGATCGTGGGACTAAGTGGCTTGACAACCGCAGAAGGAGCGGGATAGTGCTTGGAATGACTCTGGTCGATCGTCATAACTTTGCCTAACTTAATCGAACTTATAGCTTAACCCGTGGGATGAGCAAAGGCTATGCCAAGCCTTGCATCGTGGAAGCGTGCATGCTTTATCGAGCATTTACGCGGGCGACGTCTATGACTTAGGCTAATTCATAACTTCGCCAACTCAACCAACTTTTCTTCTTCCAAGCTATGGGACGAAGGATCGAGTGTCATTTTCAAAGAACGCCGTACACCAACTCTAAGCCGACAGTTGGATCTTTCCATGTTCTAACTCAATTCGATCCAAGTTGGGATTATTCCTTTAGCTATGTGGATGCATCTCTTTTATTATCAAGCCTACTTGTGCATTTAAAAATATGCGGTTTATTATGTGAAGGCTAAGATGAGGCGAGTTCACCGAAACTACCCTACCTGAACGATGGGCCGCCTCGACCGAGCGGGCCTTTGAGTCACCGTTGCATGGCTAAGTCCGAATGCCGTCGGCGTTTCGATTCCTCCGATTGACTGAGCGGGACGCGGCACTACAGGCAGTTGCTGAACAAAATCTTTTTTACCTCACAGCAGCCTGAGCAATGATGATCGACTAGTCCAACCACCGACGGGCAGTGACAACTTTTATGGTAACCACAAGTGCAAATTTTTTTTTTCTTGTGCTGTTTTGCATACCAGATCTGAAGTATATCTTTTCTTTTTCTTTTGCACACCTTATCCAATCTTGAGAGAGATAATATACTTGAGATAGAACAATTTTTTTCCCTTTTGCTTTTTTTTTCCTATACCGAGGCAATACTACTTTTTTCCCCTCTTTTGTAGAGCATGTTTTTTTTGCTTTCATTGAGATACCTAAAAATATAAACAAAAAACAATGCATACTCTGCTATTTATATCTTTCATAATTTCTGTCATTGATTTTCATTATTTGAACGAACTTAATTTGTTTTTAAAGGGGGGCCGACCGCCTAGATCTATGCGGCGGGTGTCTGTCCGACTAGCGCCTAACGTTTTTTACAACCTTCCCTTCTATACATTCTTTTTACTTCCCTTATAAAATTTTGATTTTGGAAATGCATACAGACAACACCGCGGGATACTTTACGTAATAATATCATCCTTATGGTTGAAGACAAGTTTTATTAGCCAAGTCTTAAGCGCGATGCCGCTAGATTAGTGACATATTGTCGCACATTCTCACACTTGTCAGATTGCAAAGGGTAGAAAGAAAAACAAAGGGCTTATATTTTGTTACCTATTCCGTTCATCCCATGGAAGAACATTAGCATGGAGTTTGTGTTAGATTTGCTACGTACTCAATGGTAGCATAATTGCATGGACCGTTTTCCAAGATGACACAATTTTTCCCCTGCAACAAGACTAGTAATGCTTCACATATAGCAAGCCTATTCTTTAGATATTTCTAGAGGTTACACGTGTATTGCCCCGCCCTATATCGTGTCCCGTTTCCGTCCACGGGGTGCGCGAGAAAGGAATACTGTCCCTACCGATTCAGTCGGGGCCGATAGATCGGGATCGGTTGAATCGGTCGAACGGGAACGATTGAATTAAGTTCCTTTTCTCGTTATGGAAAGACTTCTTCGGAATCAAGTCCCATATTTAGCGGGTTGCGCCTCGAGGATTGGCTCTGCGGCCGAGTCCGGAGAGACCTCCCGTTGCTCTGCTTTTCACGCCGCACTTGCTTTGGCTTTGGCTTTGGTTTTCGTGAATGCGTTTTCTTGAATGTTTTCGATGGTTTTCATGGCTTGCATTTTTGAACTTCATATTCATATCGAATTCCTTGAATAACATAGTATTCTAATCAGTTGCTTATGAGATTGCAGGTGATCGCGTATGCGACGTCTAAGCGCAGCCAACCAGTCCCATGCCTGAAGCAAAGACTAAGGTGAGTGACTGACCTCCTTCGTCTCGACCCTCTGTTTCAAAATCAATCATGAAACACAAAGGCAATGCTTGTCGCCATAGTGTAGAATCAATGAATCGAGGCACGATTCTTCACAAAACACTTGCTAAAGACAACTCGGAATAACTGCATCAATTTGTGTAATTTACTCAGAAAATGTAAGTTTCATACCAAAAAGAGAAAAAATAAGGTTCTAGAAAAGTGAATTATTTCAAGATCTGCAAAAACGGTTATTGGACAACTTGTGCACAAGGTGTAGTTTTCTCGAACGGTTGCCCAGGCCAAGGAATGAATCGGTTATAGCAAACGCCAGCAATGAATCGGCGCGAGTGATTCAGAAACTTTCACATAGGGCTCGCTACCCGCCGCGAAAGGGTCGCCGTCTAACCCAGCTGTAGTCCGTGATGGCTTGACATTGCCAGTGACCTTCACACCCTTTCACCGCTTGAACTAATGCACGTGACACAGGATGAACTTGGATAACAGTTCAATGTATACAATTTCATATGTTTGCCTCAAAAGATGTTAACATGCAAATCGATCAGGATGGTTAGAAAGATCACAAATAGCTAACATGTTTTATAAAACTGCTTGAACCGAATGCAGACCTTGGGTTTAATTAGCCACTCGCCAGTACATGTGATCGTAATCGTACTGACCTTCGCTCTTCGCAAGTGTTAGGAATCAAGAAGAACGCGCCAGCTAGCCAGGCGGCGTTCGTGTTTTGAATCTTCGACCGCGCGTCGCACCACCTTTGAAGACTCTCTGCAACAGTCCAAGAAACATGTCTTGGCCTCCCTCCAATCCAGGTGGCTGGAATACTTTTGTTGTAAATGAGGGATGTATGTATGGAACGACTATCTCATCGGCACTCCTTTTGTAATCGAGTCATGTTGTAAAGCCTGCGCGGCACAATTGTAATAGAGTCTGTAAATGATGTCTATTATCAATAAAATGCAAAGTTTCTCTGTCTCAATACATTGTTCAATTTGTCTGCGCTCTCTCTTAGATGTGTTTCGGATTACCTTATGACTATGCCTTGTGCACTCGCAACCTAGGTTCGCACGATATCACGTCCGAGGGACGACTATCGATTCTTCGGAATCGGGGCGTGACATAATGGTATCAGAGCACGGCTTTACGTCCTTGGCCTCCAGTCTCTAGTCTCGAACCGTTGACCTCGTGTCGATGAGATGAGTTGTTCTATATGCTGAACCCAAGACATTTTCTGAAACTAACGAGAGTTGCATTTTTCTCCAGGAGTTGCGGAACCTCGAGTAGAGGGCGAGGCGATCCAGCGGCTCGAGTAGCTCCGAGGCCGAGCCTTCCGTCAACCCAACGGGGAGGATGCCTACCGAAGCCGGATCTTTCGGCAATCCTATGGAGCAGATGCTACATATGCTCGAAATGCAGCAGAGGCAAGCCGCAACATTCCAGCAAGAAAGCGAGAAGCTGCGCTTGCAGTCCGAATGGCGACATGCCCAATTTGAAGCCCGGTTCGAAGCGCAATTCAAGATGCAGCAAGGGCAACTTGATGCGCTACGACAGTTGGTGCAAACGGTCGTGACCAATGGGAACTCTGCAACCCGTACTGTCGAACTCGTGAACGGACCCATTGAAGTCGCACCCGGGGAGCCTTCGTCTCAGCTTGCGCCGCCAGAGAATAACACCTTCGACTATACCAACTTCAAGAAGGCGTTTTACACTTCTCCGGCACCGAAGTCCCTTCCCTTGCGATCGACTGGTTAGACGAGATCGAAGACAACTTCGAGCTCCTCGGCATCGATAAGGCCAAGAAAGTCGCATGTGCTCAACTTTAACTTCGTTGAACGCGCATGACTGGTGGACGGTACAAAAGCAAGCTATCCGTCGCGATGATTCCACCGCGCCGATCTCCTGGGCTACGTTCCGCAAGGCCTTCGAAGTCGAGTACTTGCCTGCGGCGATCCGCCAGGCGAAGGAGAACGAGTTCATGTAGCTGAAACAGGAAAACATGACGGTACGTGAGTATGCTGCAGAATTCAATAAGTTGGCTCGATTTGCGGGTGTCTACCTACCAACGGCGACGAGTCGAGCAGGGAGATTCAAAGTGGGCCTGAGGCCTTCCATTTCTGCTCACGTGACGGTGCCCGAGTATCAAACAATGGGCGAGTCACTCAACTATGCCCTTCGTCTCGATCCTCAATACCCTCCGGTCGCCACAGACACTGTGCATACTTACAATCACAAGCGCCTTGGCAACCCAGGAGGTAAAAATGCATAAGCGTCCAAACCAAGGGAACGGAGGTGGCAACCAGGGGAGGAACCGAGTAGTTTGCAATCATTGCCACAAGGTAGGGTACATGGCTAACGAATGCCTAAAGAAAAGTGGAGCATGCTTCGGGTTCGGTCGAGTAGGGCACGTCGTACGCAGCTGCCCTGGAGGTGGGCTGAACCAACGCCTCCCGCAACACCAACTAAACCGAGGCCAAGCACCTCGGGCTTCACAGACTGCGGTATAAAATGGCCAAGACCGTCGCCCCAATGCCCAAGGTTGCGTCTACGCCATGACCCGGGATGAAGCGTTCGCATCTGACACAGTCGTGACAGGTATACTGTATTTCAATAACAAATCTGCTCGTGTACTGTTTGATTCAGGTGCTATGCATAGCTTTATATCGGCGGATTTTGTCGCCGAACACAAATTTTTTGTGGCACCGTTGGGCCTTAATCTTAGCGTCAACATACCGTCGGGCACGTCACTACTTGTAAACTTAGCCTGCGGAGACGGAATCATCTATATAGGTGGTCAAAAGGTCGGTATTGATGCGATAGTCCTAGACATTAAGGTCTACGATATCATTCTAGAAATGGATTGGCTCGGCCCGTGCAATGCCACCATCGACTGTGCCGGAAAGACGGTCACCTTTCGTATACCTGGAGTTTCTGAATTCTGCTATTCGTGGGGTGAGGCGTCGCCGACCCGCATGGTGATCTCGGCAATATCGGCACGAAGGATGCTGCATTCCGAATGTGAAGGCTATTTAGCGTCCGTTCAAGACATGAGACGGGATGGTTCAAACGCGTGTCAGATCGACGTTGTGGTAGAATTCCCAGACGTATTTCCGGACGAGCTGCCCGACATGCCACCTGATCGAGAGATAGAGTTCGCCATTGACACATTCCCCGATACCCGACCGATCTCTAAAGCTTCGTACATAATGGCCCCTGTAGAACTTAAAGAACTCAAAGTATAATTGCAAGAGTTGCTCGATAAGGGATTCATACGGCCTAGCGTCTCGCTATGGGGAGCGTCCGTGTTATTTGTCAAGAAAAAGGACGGCTCAATGCGTCTTTGTATAGATTACCAAGAGATAAACAAGGCCACCGTCCGGAACAAATATCTATTATCCCGCATAGACGACCTATTCGATCAGTTACAGGGCGCTTCGGTGTTTTCTAAAATTGATCTTCGCTTGGGTTACCATCAACTCATGATTAAGCCGGACGATGTGTCGAAGTTAGTCTTCTGCACTCGATACGGCAATTACGAATTCCTGGTAATGTCGTTCGGCCTAACGAACACCCCAGCAGCTTTCATGGATTTAATGAATCGGGTGTTTCGACCCTTCCTTGATAAGTTCGTAGTAGTCTTCATCGACAATATACTCGTCTACTCGAAGGCAAGCGGCAGCACGCTGAACATCTGCGGACCGTGCTTCAGACCCTTTGGGAAAATATGTTGTATGCGAAGCGGAGCAAGTGTGAATTTTGGCTGAGCAACGTCGCATTCCTCGGATACATCATTTCTTCCGAAGGCATTGCAGTCGATCCAAAGAAAGTTGAAGCCGTTGTCGATTGGAAACGGCCAGCGTCAGTCGGCGAGATTCGAAGCTTCCTTGGCTTAGCAGGATACTACCGATGCTTCGTGAAGGATTTCGCGAAGATCGCATCGCCTTTGACTCGTCTCACCCAGAAAGGAGTCGCTTTTGAATGGTCAGACGACTGTGAAGCTTCCTTCCAGGAGTTAAAGCAACGGCTCGTCTCGGCTCCGATACTCGCACTTCCATAAGGGACTGAGGGATTCCAGATCTTCAGCGATGCGTCCGGCTAGGGTTTGGGGTGTATGCTAATGCAACAGAACAAGGTGATATCTTTTGCTTTTCGACAGCTAAAGCCGCACGAGAAGAACTATCCCACCCATGACCTGGATTTAGCGGCGATTGTGTTCGCGTTAAAATTGTGTCGTCATTATCTTTATGGCGTGGCATGCGCGATTTATACGGATCACAAGAGCCTCAAGTATCTATTTACGCAGAAGGAGCTGAACTTGCGACAAAGGCGTCGGCTTGAACTGATCAAAGATTACAATTTGACTATTGACTATGCGGACAAGGGAAATGTTGTGGCAGACACTCTGAGTTGGAAGTATATTGCCTCGTTATCTATCGACCGCAGATTGCTATGTGACCTAGAAGAGATGGGCATCGACCTCCAGGTTCGATTCAGGGACGTGCAGTTGGCGTAGTTGCAGCTAGAGCCGAGCTTGCGAGAAAAGATCAAGACCGCTTAGAAGGACGATCCGTACCTGAAAAAGATCGAGAGCTAATTTTGACGGGTAGTACAACCGACTTTGCGGAAGATGAAACCGACGTGCTTCGATAGAAGGGTAGGCTATGCGTTCCGAATGATTCAGAACGTAGAAAGGTGATATTGACGGAGGTGCACTACGCGAAATACACCTTGCATCCAGGCAGCACGAAGATGTACAAGGACCTCCGCACGACCTTCTGGTGGCACGGAATGAAAAGGGATGTGGCATTCTTCGTGTCACAATGCATGGCCTGTCAGCAGGTGAAAGCTGAGCATCAGAGGCCGGGCGGAGAGATGCAGAATCTGGCAATTCCGGAATGGAAGTGGCAGCACGTATGCATGGATTTTATTATTGGCCTGCTGAAGACGCCGCATGAAAATGATGCTATCTGGGTCATCGTTGATCGACTAACCAAGTCAGTGCACTTCATTGCCATTAAAGTTACTTGGAGTGTTGATCGCCTGGCTCAGATTTATCTTGACGAGATAGTACGGCTGTACGGTGTTCCTGTATCCATCGTCTCTGATCGGGATGCACGATTTCTATCGCGCTTCTGGAGTAGCCTTCAGTCGGCTCTAGGTACCAAGTTGCAGTTTAGCTCAGCTTACCATCTCCAGATCGACGGCCAAACAGAGCGTGTGAATCAGATTCTCGAAGACATGTTACGACTCTGTGCAATTGACTTCAAGTCGAGTTGGGATGTTCATCTACCTCTGGTCGAATTTGCATACAACAATAGCTATCAATCCAGCATCCAGATGGCACCATACGAAGCTTTGTACGGACGGAAGTACAGGTCACCCATTTGCTGGGACGAAGTCGGAGAGCGGCAGATTCTCGGCCCGGAGCTGGTGGAACAGACTGTGCAGAAAGTTCGGCTCATTCGGGAAAGATTAAAGACTGCGTCGAGTCGGCAGAAAAGTTACGTGAATGTCTATCGTCGACCCCTCGAGTTTCTAGAAGGCGATCACGTATTTCTTAAAGTGTCGCCCATACGAGGAGTTACCCGGTCTGGTGTGAAGGGAAAGCTGAGTCTGAGATTTGTTGGGCCGTTTGAAATACTCAAACGAGTCATCCTAGTAGCCTATCAAATTGTCCTACTGCCAACGCTAGCGAATGTGTACGATATCTTCAACGTCTCTCAGTTGCGGAAGTACGTGCACGACTCAACCACGTGGTAGATTTTGGTCAACTGGAGCTGAAGGCCGACTTATCATATGTTGAAGTGCCGGTCCAAATCTTAGAACGTAAAGATAAACTACTGCGGGATCGAGCGATCCCTCTCGTCCGCGTGCTCTGGAGCAATCATTCGGTCGAGGAGTCGACCTGGAAATTTGAAACAGAGATGAAGATGAAATTTCTTTCATTGTTCTCGTAGAGGTAGGTTCTATTCTTAGTTTCAAGGACGAAACTTTTTCTTAGTTGGTTATGGTGTAATGTCCTGTCCCTACATCGTGTCCCGTTTACGTCCACGGGATGCGCGAGAAAGGAACACTGTCGCTACCGATTCAGTCGGGACCGATAGATCTGGATCGGTTGAATCGGTCGAACGGGAACGATTGAATTAAGATCATTTTCTCGTTATGGAAAGACTTCTTCGGAATTAAGTCCCATATTCAGCGGGTTGCGCCTCGAGGATTGACTCTGCCGCCGAGTCGGGAGAGACTTTCCGTTGCTCTGCTTTTCATGCCGTACTTGTTTTGGCTTTGGTTTTTGTGAATGCATTTTCGTGAATGTTTTCGATAGTTTTTATGGCTTGCGTTTTCGAACTTCGCATTCGTATCGAATCCTTGAATAACACAGTGTTCTAATCAGTTGCTTATGTGATTATATGTGATCGCGTAGGCGACGTCTAAGCGCAGCCAACCAGTCTCTCGTCTGAAGCAAAGAATAAGGTGAGTGGCTGACCTCCTTCGCCTCGACCCTCTGTTTCAAAATCAATCATGAAACACAAAGACAATGCTTGTCGCCATAGTGTAGAATCAATGAATAGAGGCACGATTCTTCACGAAATACTTACTAAAGGCAACTCGGAATAACTGCATCAATTTGAGTAATTTACTCAGAAAATGTAAGTTTCACACCAAAAAGAAAAAAGATAAGATTCTAGAAAAGAAAGAGAATTATTTCAAGATATGCAAAAACGGTCATTGGACAACTTGTGCACAAGGTGTAGTTTTCTCGAACGGTTGCCTAGGCCAAGGAACCGATTCGGCCCGGGAGGAACGAGTTATAACAAGCGCCAACAATGAATTGGCGCTGGTGATTCAGAAACTTTCGCATAGGGTTCGCTACCCGCCGCGAAAGGGTCACTGTCTAACCCAGCTATAGTCCGTGATAGCTTGACATTTTCAGTGACCTTCACACCCTTTCACTGTTTGAACTAATGCACGTGACACGGGATGAACTTGGATAACTGCTCAATGTATACAATTTCATATGCTTGTCTCAAAAGGTGTTGACATGCAAATCGATCATGATGGTTAGAAAGATCACAAGTAGCTAACATGTTTTATAAAACTGCTTGAACCAAATGCATAGCTTGGGTTTAATTAGCCACTCGCCAGTACATGTGATCGTACTGACCCTCGCCCTTCGCAGGTGCTAGGAATCAAGAAGAACGCGCCAGCTAGCCAGCGACATTCGTGTTTTGAAGATTCGATCGTGCGTCGAAGACTCCCGTCGCATCACTTTTAAAGACTCTGCAACAGTCCAAGAAACATGCCTCGGCCTCCCTCCAATTCATGTGGCTAGAATACTTTTGTCGTAAATGTGGGATGTATGTATGGAACGGCTATCTTATCAGCACTCTTTTTGTAATCGAGTCATGTCGTGAAGCTCGGGCGGCACAATTGTAATAGAGTCTGTAAATGATGTCTATTATCAATAAAATATAAATTTTTCTGTCTCAATGTGTTATTCAATTTGTCTGCGCTCTCTCTCTTAGATGTTGTGCTTCTGATTATCTTATGACTATGCCTTATGCGATCACAACCTAGGTTCGCACGACATCACGTCCGGGGGACGACTATCGATTCTTCGGAATCGGAGCGTGACAACACGAGTTGCCTAAGACCATCGTTTCGTATAGAGATGTTAGATTCATGAGCTTTTGGAAGACACTCTCGAAGAAACTCAACTCGACACTTAAGCTCTAGACTGCGTACCACCTGTAGACGAATGGTCAGACTAAAGTCATCAATATGAGTCTAAGTGAATTGTTGAGGTGTTTGGTTGGTGACCCACCTAGCTACTTGGGAACTTGTTTTACTGATGGTGGAGTTTGCATTCAATAGTTCGGTCAATAGGTCCACATGGTTGAGCCCACTTGAGATTGTCAATGAAGTCCAACCTAGGAAGCCATATATCTTCTACCCGCACCAATAGGATCCTAGTCCTGTGTATATACCGATGCTTTTGTACAACTATCCATGACCACCCACATATTGAGATACATATGAGATTAACTGTGAGAAATATTTTGTATAAATTGGTAGCTGATGGTCACAAAAGATCTCATGAATTTGCTATTAGTGATGAGGTACATGTGCTAGGGAGGTGGAAGACGTTCCCGTGTGGAATTGTGAAGAAGCTACATGCTAGACAAACAATCCTTATCAACGTCTGCAGAGGATTGGTTAGAAAACTTAGAATGTATATAAGCTAGACGTTCCACATGATATTTGGATCAACCTCGTGTTCAATGTGGAGCATCTAACATTGTCTCATGAGCAAATGGTAGATTCCTTTGATGATTTTGACCCTACACTCCTACAGGTTCTCCAAGTTCACCTTCCACAGGTAAACAATCTCTTACCATGCGGGTATTATAACACCGAATCCCCGACCATTACCACAGTAGAGACAATCCAGTACGAGGCCTGAGATCAAGGATATTATCGATGATGAGATAGTCTCCATTGTCTACGGACACTACAAACGCTTCTTGGTGTGCTGACATGAAGACCATAGTTTGACTTTTTGTAGTTGACTAGAGATGAGTTCCAGAAGATAGACCAAGATGTATTGACAAAGTATCTTCATCACCATTCATACTAGGTGGTGAATTATCTATGCCGGGGCCAGCCCAGATGCAAGACATAGACGAATCCGAGTTTAGAGCTAATCGGTTTGCAAAGTCTACACAAGATATTTTGGTCGAGGAGTTGACATATATTTGTTATGAAAAACCCTTATTTCAACTCCTTTATCAGCTTTGGATAGGGTGCTTAGGATTATGTGTTTATCTTTGTTATTATTTTGTTTACCTTGAGGTTAGTTTGGATATGGAGCTTTATCTTCCTAAGGATTCTTTGTTTATCCTCTCAATTATTTTGTGTCATCTCTAATGTTGCAAATATCGACCTAGTCGGCCGACTAGTCACTGCCTAGTCGCTAGTCCGTCCTAGCCGTCTAGGATTTGGGGGAATCAGCAAAAAAAAAAAAAAAACGAAAACCCCAAATTCGGTAAGTCAGACGCCTAGTCAGTCGACTAGCGCTAGATTTTGAAAACATTTGAAAAAACACGGGTACATACTTGACCCGACCAGAAAACTCAAATCCATTCAAAACCTTAAAAACCCTAAGCAACAACCAAAAACCAACCCCAAAAAAACTTACCCGGACCGTCGACCGAGCAAACATCGACTGAGCAGCTGTCGCAGCCCGTCGTCCGCCGCCGTAGCCCGCATGTAACTTATTTTTTCACATTTTCTTATTTTTGATTATTGATGAGCACTTTAATCTAGTTTTGTTTTTGTTTTTGTGAATTTTGGATTATGTATAAGACTTTTTCACTTTGGGTACTTAATACTTTGATGACATATGACATATATTGCATATATATAATTTACAAAACAATTAATCCCTAGTCCCTGCGAACCGACTAGCGATTTTTACAACCTTGGTTATCTTATGCTTGGATTTTATGGCTATAAAAGAAGTCAAAAAATTGTAGAAGAAACACAAAATGAATGTGATTAAGAATTGAGTTTAGAATTTAAAAATGGTGTAAAGCCGAAATTTTAATTCAATGCAATATTTTGTTTTGTTTATCATCTTCCTCCTCTATCTCCATTTTAAGCCCACAAACCCTGCTAACCCGTTGAAGCAATTGCGGAAGACCAACGGCGAGTTTCTCTTCTGTTCCCGACAGCTATGTCCCCTCCTGACTCTTGCAGATTTTTTCACCCTTTGGTAAGCTCGAAGATTGCTTTTCATTCAATTGTATGCTTCTAAATCTGCTTGCAATTATTTGTGTTTATAAATAAATATTATTGCTCATAATTTAGCTTCCGCATTATATCAAAGTTAGATCTGTGATTCAGGCTCATTAGGTTAGCCCTATAAATCCATCCTGCTTCACTCTTGAACCAAATTTATACTGTTGGTGCAAAAGTGGAGGAAGATGAGGCACTTCTGTTTCTTACCTTCTCTTTTTGTTTGAGCATATTGTGATGGCACTTCTATATGAGAAGGATACAATGAAGTTTGAGGAGGTCATTTGTCACTCTTATTGAATAACTGCTGAAAACATTGCTCCTGCGACCGACTAAAGTTTTCTCTCTCAAGATTACAATCTTTGTTTTTTTTTTTTCTCAAAATCAATCTCCCTGTTTAACTACACCTATGTTGGTGCCTGTATATAGGTATAACCAATACATGATAAATCTATGTAAATAAAAGTAATCTTAAAAATATAAAAATTAAAAGATTTCATCTCCATTCTCTCAATCTTATCTAAACTCAAATTTAACTAAAACAAAAACTAAACACAAACTGATTGGACTTATTAACCAAAACTGGACTCGGACTTGGGTTGGATGGTCCTACATCACATGGGGTCCCTTCCTTTCTTGTCCTGGGTCAAGTGCTCTCTCCTGTAAATATTGGCCACATTTTATGGACACTAAATAAAGATAAATAAATTGATTATATGGTTGTTCCGTACCATCCATAATACATTCTGCATACAAATATTATTTAATTCCTTATTGTTGAGCTGTAAAGCTCATATTATTTATGATATCTTTTTACTGTCTAAAGACGAGGTAACAAAAACTGTAAGAGCACGAGAATCAACCCTATCAACATATAGGTTTTAGAGATTTTGGTAGCAAAGACTTTTAAATGAATAATTATTGACATAGTGTTTAAGTGTTTCCATATTTTACCCTTTTTTCAAGACAAGACTTGCATCATGAAGAATAGAGTGCAATACAAATTTTGGCATCATGTTGCAACTGAATCCATGTTCCTATTTTAGGTTAAGAGAAGTAAAAGTAATACTTACTGGGCCAGGTACCATGAATCCTGAGAAGAGATTGAAAAGAGCATAAAAGGGTGATGCTAATATTGAAGCCACTTGAACATTTGGAGTCAAGGAGATAAACATCATCCCTAGGTAAACAAAGTAGAGCAATGTGCAGAACATGGTGAAAAAGAACCATAAGAACTTATAAGCTGACCAATAGTAACCAACTGCTGGATAGATAATGGCTGCAAAAAGTAGCACTTGAACGAAGACATAGGGAATCTCAATAACCATCTGGAGAGACGAAGAAAAGAATTTTTTTTTTTGTCATGTTAGTCCATAGGAACACTCAGAGAGGATAAAATGAACCCTACATGATCAAGATAGCTGATAAACCTGTGCAAATGAGTAGGCCCATGGTGAGTACATTCCTGCAAATTTTTCTCGGTATACGACAGTTCGTTCAGTTGATACAAATGACGTTACTGTTGTACAGTTGCTTATGCCCAAGAAGATCGTGGGGATATACATTGATCCAAGAATATTGAATAAATCTTGTTGGTTGTTTCTTCAATTAAAGAAAAACAAAGGAATGTTAGTGTCTCGCATACTATCTGATACATAAATGTTAAAACATAGGATACACAGTTATAGGAGCTTATTAAATTGAGTACTTGTTGCACTATGACAGTAGGCTTATAACAATCATAGGCTTGCTGCTAGTGGTGCTCATGATCACATAAACAGGAGGATCAAGTAAGAATCTTAGTTATGTGTGTGTTTTCTCGCCCCATCATATGGAGTCATCCTCCACCTTGTTGGGTGTCTTCCAAACCTTTCTTTTGGGTTCCTAACTCCACTTATATTCTGGCGAGCCATGATCAAAGAAAACAGACAAAAGCTTCCCTTCATAGAAAAACCAGTGACTTCAGGAAATAATCAGTTATCAAGACTTGTCCAAAGTCTTTGGCCACGGCATTAAGACATCCATATTATCCAGATTTTCCTATTTAGGGAGACCTGCAGAATTGCGGCAAGCTTTTTGCAGATGAAAGTTTGAAGTTGTATCCTGTTGGAAGAGGTCACTGAGATCCTAGCCGCCCTCAAATGGCCAAAATTTGATAAGTACCGGAAATAATCAGTTATCAAGACTTGTCCAAAGTCTTCGGCCACGGCATTAAGACATCCATATTATCCAGATTTTCCTATTTAGGGAGACCTGTGACTTCTGGAAATAATCAGTTATCAAGACTTGTCCAAAGTCTTCGGCCACGGCATTAAGACATCCATATTATCCAGATTTTCCTATTTAGGGAGACCTGCAGAATTGCGGCAAGCTTTTTGCAGATGAAAATTTGAAGTTGTATCCTGTTGGAAGAGAAGGTCACTGAGATCCTAGCCGCCCTCAAATGGCCAAAATTTGATAAGTACCGGAACTTCAGATGTCAAGACCGGAAAAAATCTGACCAGGTCCTATAAATCGGTAAGTGTTGGTATCATAGCGGAATCCCGGCCAAGAAAGTCCAAAAAATTAGGGGAATGATTTGTAAAGCCTATAAATAGGCACGAGTATTATTTGGAATTATTATTGAGATTACTCCGTTCATGGTGCAATTTTTCTCTTGTATTTGTTCTCTAAATAATTTCTATTCTCACAACAACAAAGGGTTTGTTTGGATATGTTTTCTGAAATTTGGTTCAGAAAACAGTTTCCTGAAAGTAAGTTATAAAGATGTTTTCTGAGTATAGAGCTTTTGAGTTTGTGTTTGGTTACATTCATCTAAAAATGGTTTTAAAAAACAAAAGATAAAAATTATGTTTGGTAAAATAAATTTAGAACACAACCATTTAGTACACATAATACAACCCTTGTGCCCGACACAAGAACTTACTTTCTGACACAATCCAAACCCACACTTGTGTCCAAACTCCGGCCACCCATCACCGGAGTCCCGTCACCGGGTGGCCACCTCCGAACTGTCGGAGGATGTTTCCACGTGGCTAGACAACAAGTGTCCGCCTAGGTCTGTCGTGTACGCGTGCTTTGGGAGTTGGTTCAAGCTCCAGCGGCCGCATGCACGGGACCTCGCGGATGGACGGGGCAGGCAGAGCAGCCGGAAGGGTTCAAGGAGAGGACGAGGGGAAGGGGGTGGTGGTCACGGGTGGGCGTCGCCGCTGTTGGGCCACGACGCGGCGGGGTTGCTGTTGCTGGCGTGGCCAATGGAGGTGGACCGGTTTGTCGACGCTAAGCTGGTGGTGGACGAGAAGAATGTGGCGCTAGGGATATGCGAGGGAGGGCCGAACGTTGTGCCAGAGGTGGGGGTACTGGCGAGGATGCTTGCGTAGTCGGTCGACGGAGGGAAGCACTTGGAGGTTGCGGAGAGAGAGAGCATGATGCTCCTCCCACTGGTTTCTGAGAAGGTGATGGAGAAGGAGAAGAAGAGTGCAGAGAGAGTTTTGAAAACAGTATTTTTTTTGGGGTAGATGAGCACTCAAGAAGTTGGTTTTTTCTCCCCTCCCAAAATAGCGTTTAAATGCTGATGTTTTTCAAAAAATTATTTTAGAAAATTATGTTGCTGCTGCAGCCAAACGACATTTTTCTCTACGTGGACATTTACACATCGAAAACAGGGTATTAAATTAAAGTCAAACATACCCAAAGCCTTTATTCTATATTTTTGGGGTCGGCTGTTTGAATCTGTCTTCCATTTAGCAATGTTAAGGGTCATGTCCTCTGAAATGTCTGTAAAACCTCTACCCAAGTTCATCTAGGCCTACCTCTAATCCTAGTGGCTTATTTAACTACTATCTTATCGCTCCTTACCGATGGTTCTATTGATTTATGTTGCACATGTCCAAACCACCTAAGCCAATTCTCTCATCTTATCCTTAATTGACATCATCTGCAACTTTTCAGGAATATGCTCGTTTATTATCATATCTTTTAATATATTGTCACTCATCAATCAACACTCATTTCTGCTACACTAATTTTTTTTGGACAAGTTGTTTCTTACTTTCTTAATTGCTTAACTCTCTAATCCATAAAACATCTTATCACCGTTTTATAAAAAATTTCTTTCAACTTCAAAGGTATCTTCCGATCACAAAGTATTCCATTTCAACTATCTTATTTTAATTCGATGCATGATATCCTTCTCAATCTTCCCATCATGTTGAATAATTGATTATAAATATCGAAAGGTATCACTCCTAGGTATCTCTTGTCTATCTATATGTACTCTCCTCCTCCCTCCTCATTTCTTTTGCCTTTTGGTAGAAACTATATTTAGTATACTTTGTTCTTGTCCTATTGATTTTAAAATGCCTAGATTCCAAAGTTTCTCTTGACACCTCTATTTTAGCATATAGTCATTTTTTACTCTTATTGACCAACACAATATCATCAACAAACATCATACACCATGGAACCTCCTCCTTAATATGCCTAGTAATCTCATCCATAAGTAGCGCGGAATAGATGATCTTAATGCCGATCCTTGATGTAAGCCAACGAATAATGATAATATAAAATTCTTTACTATCTCCAACGGCTCGCACGGTCGTCACAATTCCATCACACATATCCTTAATAGTCTCAATATAGCTACTAGGAACTTGTATCTTCTCCAAAGGCCACAAAATTAACTCCCAAGGAACTCTATCATAAACTTTCTCTAAATCAACAAAAACCATATATTAAATCCTTCTCTCTCTAAATATTTCCATTAATCTTCTATTATGCAAATAACATGATACAAAATTATGATGATCTTGTTTTTTTTCCCCCCCATCATCTTCCACCAATTATCATACGAAGTAACTTATTTCTTGTTGAAAAGTAGGACTTACCCTACTACGTTCTCGTTGGCATCAAATATTGTTGAGTATCTCGTCTAACCAAAACCTAAATCAAACGTCCTCCACAAAATCTTCCAAATCCAGGATCCTCTTGGGTTGAACATTCAAATCTCTAGATTATCACTACTATTCTAGATGCAAAGATTATCTAGAGGGTCTCACTCGGTCTGTATCTATGTATTTATGTGGAAAAGGAAGAATGATATCTTACACGGATAAACGTGAAGCTTATGGATATATATGGAGAAAGACATTGGTACACTGAAGACTTGATTGTTGTGATCAAGGATCTCTCATTCAGTTGTACTTGTTTCTAGAAACTGTGAAGGAAGTATGGGACAAGTGTCCTTGCTATATATCGAATCGAGAAGTTTGGCCAAGGTATACCAAATCAAACAAAAACTCATTGGCTTTTCCTAAGGTGGGGATGAGTGTACTCGTCTTATTTTATGCCCATAGGCTTTGGTGACATCCACTAGTACTTGGCTCCACCTTGACCTTTGTCTTAGGAGAACAAGGGAGCAATGCTCAAGAAGAAAGCTTGAAGATAAGGATAAGCTGCTATGCTCTCACCATGGGAAGAAAACACATACTGAGGAGATATTGGGAAGGTAACTGGAAAGTGGAAACCCGACTAGGCAGCAGCGACCTAGCGCCACGAAGGGGATGGAAGCTGCACAGGGTTGCTACGCAACTTGTGCTTCCCCTCTTCATCGACTATCTTTTGTAGAGATTGAGGGACTTTGACGAGTACTAGGCAACAAGAGCGTTCTTCCTTGTCTATTTCTTCTGTACACTCTAGGTATACTTTCTACAAACCAAGTCTGTGTCCCAAGTTCCCAAATCATATGACAGTAATTCTTCATCTTCGTTAGTTGCAATCTGGACAAATAAATTTAGGGTTGCTTATGGTACTTTTTCTCTGTTGTATTGTAATTTCACATTTACTAATAATATTCATCTTCCTACCACTTTTAATGTTCACAACTAGATGAAGATATATTTTTTTTTCTCAGTAGTTTCACTCTTTAACTATAGTGTTCTATAACCTTCTTTCTCACTCTCTCTGTTTC
Source organism: Iris pallida (assembly GCA_029216955.1). Taxonomy (NCBI): domain Eukaryota; kingdom Viridiplantae; phylum Streptophyta; class Magnoliopsida; order Asparagales; family Iridaceae; genus Iris; species Iris pallida. The sequence continues at coordinate 25,646,176 of JANAVB010040218.1, read as the reverse complement.
AGGCAAGGTTCGAAGCGTCAGTTTCAAACCCTCCCTATGAGTACCGCGTTCGGTACTTTTAATAATACAATCAACTTGTCGGATTTTGGAACTTAAGAAAAATATTAGTAACTATAAAAATAGATATATAATTAGTCTCATTTTTTAATTAAACCCAAACACTTTACTATAAAGTAAAAGACTGACAAGCTTAGATCCATCATACCCACCCGACCATCGTACGTACCCATCCATAGGCCCATTCAAGCCATATGCTCATAAGTGTACCAAAGTGGCAGACCATATATTTTGTTGGAGTTTTCAGACTTACTACTTCGACGCATACTAGGGTCCTACTCATAGGTCGTGGTAGCGGCCGATACCGATATGATACGACCGTTACATTATCGATTTTGACATGTCCCGATCCGTTACTGACTTTGGGGTCTCTTTCCTGGTCAATTCGGCAAAGAAAAATTAAATGAAAAAGTTAGAAGAATGGAAAAATAATGTCAAACACAATGATTCAGTTGTGTCAAACATTGACAATGTTACACTATGTCGATAATATTTCTTATAATAAACTACTATTTCTTTGATTCAATTGAAAAATAAGAAAATAGTCCAATAGATTCATCAATAAACAATAAAATTCAATAACCATTACCATGTCGAAGTTGTATATCTATAAATTTACAACATTTATCCATATTAATGTTATTCCATTCAAAATTATTTATCGTGGTCTATGTCTAAAAGTAAATAAACAATAGTATTTATTGCAAGTGGAATATTGTACTATTTAAAATTAACAAGACAACATATAATATATTAAATTATGTCTAAATATATCACATATGTGTAGCCTTTTAAACCACTTTCTATCATCTTTTAGCTATCAGAAATGGAGAACTCGATACTCCGATCCAAAACAGTCGACACTGATGATATCGATACTCATAGGAATGGTCCAAAACCATTTCCGATATTGTGAACCTTGGTCCTACTCCTAGGAACGATTTCCGGATCATGCGATCCCAAATGTTGCGGGTTCCCAATCCGAACAACCAAAAATGTAAGATGAAATTCAACAAAGATATGAAACAAATAGTAACAGAAAAGACAAACCAGTTAATTGTCAAAATGAAGCTTACACCAGTCGGTGGTTGTAGAATCTGATAGAATGTCCTAGTAGACACATATATATATATACACACACACACACACACACAGACAGAAACAAAGCATTCTCAAGTGAACTGCAGCATAGCATACTCATTAAGCATACCTCCTAACCATGAAAAGTAGCGTACCTCGTACCTGTACAGTGTACCAAAGAGAACCATAGCCTAACTATGATTCAATGTTCTTATTTAGTCCCGTATCGGTTATACACAAATGTGGAATCTCTCTCCCTCTACATTTTTCCTTAGGAAAAAACTGAAGATCTATTTATTGCTTTTATTGTATATGCCGATGATACCTTCTTACAAGGAAATAATCAGTGTTAAGTAACAAAGCTAAACATATTTCTAAACAACCAATTTTGGAACCAAATACCTGGACAAACTCATGTACTTCTTGGTAGTTAAGGTTACTCGGTCATAGCAAAGCAAAGAATTGCTATTTCCTAGAGAAAGATTTACTAGATCTTTGATGACTATAGATATGCTAAGTAGAAGCCTGTCGACTCTCTCTTGATCGATATACAAAATTGAGCCAACGACAACAAGTCATATGAAAATGTGAAAAGGTATTAGAGATTAGTATATAGATGTTGATATATTTATCGATAACTCAATATGAAAGTTTTTTCAACGAGCGTGGAGAGAAAGTATACATATGTTGTGAAAGTAACTGTCATGGCGGGCTTACTTAATTTATCCGAAGAGTTGTGCCATATATAAATTACTTTAGAGACCCATGTGACGTATGTACTCTTTCTAATCGGTAAATGACACAACACGGAAACTCCAATCACCGACAACTAACGACCCAAGATAACGAGGACTAAAACCCAAATGGTCGCAAAGAGAAAACTCTTTATTGATAGAGAATTCAATGCAATCAAACTTGTCTCTACTCTTTTACAAAGTCCTATTTATAAGAAAAGATAAACCCAAAGAAACACTCCTAAACAAACGAGAAAAAAGAAATTAAAAAAAGGCAAAAAATAAGCCCAAAATAGGTTAACCTTCCTTAGAACCAGTATAATGGTTGACATGTTTTATGCCAAAATTTTAGAACCGAATTTGCATAAAAATCCCCTGACTAAGCATACCGGTGGTATGCTACCGATATACTAGCGGTATATTGTTCACAGATTAGATTCTTGTCTGGATCCTCTTTTAACGTTCGCGTGAGATCCCTGCTTTGGTAGAACTCGATCCGAGTTCTTTGTGCTGCTTTATGTATAAAGTGCCTCTTGTCAGTGCCCACAAAGTTTGTCAAACCTCCTCTCCCAACTAAACTACTGTTTCTTCCACACTTTGAACAATCCAAGTTGAAGCTTGCGATAATGCAATGTTGTAAATTTCGCTAGGCGGAATCGGTGCGCCAAGGGTCCGACTAGCGCCTAGACGGCGTCTAGACGCCGCTTAGGTGCCGATTTTTTTTTTTTTTTTTGCACATATATGTATACATATATAAGTATTGTATGTGTAATATAGTGACACAAAAGCCTTTGAGCACCTATGGCTAGCAGAGTTGAATTGAAGTCTTGGTTTGTTGTAAGGTCAGGGGTTCGAATCTTTAAATTTTTGTTTAGTTTTTTTTAAAACATAAAAAGGGAGGAGAGGAGAGAGTGTATTCACAACAACCTCCTCTCCTCTCCTCCCCTTTCCTCCGCCCCTCCCCTCCGGCCTTCCCCTCCCCTCCCCTCCCCTCTCCTCTCCCCCCTCCCCTCCAGCTTTCCCCTCCCCTCCCCTCTCCTCCGACCCTCACCTTCCCTCAGCAGCAGCAGCAGCAACAACAACACCAGCAACATCTACCACCAGCATCGGCGGCGGAGCCAGGTAAGTTTTTTTTTGCTTTTCAAAATTCAAATATGTTTTTTTTCGAATTTTTTTGAAAATCTTCCCCAAAAAAGGGCGGATAGCCCGCCTAGGCGCTGCCTAGGCCCGCCTTGGGCCGCCTAACCCGAAATCCGCCTAGGACTGCCGCCTAGGGGGTTTTCGATGCGGCCGACGGCCGCCTAGTGCCTAGGCGCCGCCTAGGCGGCCGCCTAGACCGACTTTTAGAACACTGCGATAATGTCTAGTCGGTATCATCTCCGTCTGAAAATACACCATGTTGTTATTATTGATGTTAAAAACTTTGCACCTATGGTGCAGTTATGTGAATTTTTGTAACAACTTGTACCATCTCGCACTAACCTTTTGCAGTCGATTACGAACCTTCTCATGAATTGCTATCATGGTTTTGTCACGTCCTACTTGTGGCACCACCTTGTCTCCATAGATCCCTGTAACCAGCTTCTCTCTCCAAGATGTATGGTGGACTTAAAGTTAATCTCCTTTTACCAAAAACTCATCGTGGATGTAAAAGTCGTTGACGGACTATTCTTGACGAAGTTGCTCCCATGCCTCCACAAAACTCTCATCTTCAACATAAAAGCTCTTTGATGTAATCCAACCTAACCACCTCTTGGCTGAGCGTGGCTAGTAATGACAATCTTTTATTAAGTGCATTGGTCATCCGGTTGGAAACTCCCTATTCGTGCACAAGCGTATACGAAGTTCTCAAGTAATGTTCTCGATGTATGAGTGCGTCAAACAACCCAAACAATATTCACCAACCATTCAAATAGTCCATCTCGTGTCTTAAACACCATCTTCCACACGTCTCCCTACCAGATGCCTATTTGGTGTGGTCGCTTCAATGATCTACATTGGAGAAGACATCAGACACTCAGTTGATCTAATAGGTCATCTGGTCGCGACGTTGAAAATTTGTAGCCAATCGTGATTTTGTCAACCATTCACATACTTACGATCTCCCTAAATATTACCCTTATCTTGTAGAGAACTTGACCGTAGGTTCTTCTGCTTCAAGTTCTTCACCTTCTCCGAAAGATGTTGTCCTCCCTTGGACTTATGCGGTAGTATGGTAAGTTCGGTAAACTCGTCTGAGAAAGAAGATCAAAAGGTAAGCTGGGTGTCGCATATAGTTGGTATCCCTCCCGAAATTTCTTCTAGATGAATATAGCGATACTCGTCGAGGACTAGTCGTCTCTCCACTGGAATAGCTCCTCCCTATGTCGACTCTTCAACCTCTATATTTTCCGTCACTTCCAAGTCATGAATATCACAAGCCTCCTTGAAGCTCGTACTCGCATCCTTCGTGGAGACCGTTAATGATAGAAAGATCTTTCCATACTCTTGTAAAGATTCTGTTCGGTTATTTTTCTGCAAAGACGTAAGTTTGTACTTTGTCACGTTCTTCACCGTCCAATACGTGTTGTCGTGCCTATCGTATTTCGCGCCAACATCGTACTATCACGGCCGCCCAAGCAACATGTGAAAGATGTCGAGCCCGTTCGCCATGTCATATTAAATCTCGTCTCTATAACCTCCGATAGAGAAGGAACTCTACGTCGCTTGGTCACCTTCACACTCAACACTTTCTAAACCCTTCCATTATAATACGAGTCCAGGTACTTCTCCAATGCTAACCCTGCATATTCAACCAACCGTCGGTTGATAAAGTTTTCTTAACTGCTGCTGTCGATCATGACCCAAATCTTCTGCCATTGATAGTACAATGGGTTCGAAACAGGTTATCCTTTTGTACATTATCATTGTGTCTTGGTGTTGGGACAAATTTTATTACCACGTTTTAGGACACCTTTTTCTTTCTGGATTCCTCCTAACGATCGGTACGATGATAAGGGTTGTTGTTGTCGAATCGACCTCCACCGCTACAAAAGTAGTTTTTTTCGTAGTTGCCATAGGGACTATGTCCCCCGATGTTGTCTCATTCGTAAAAGCACCATCAGTTAGTTGGCCTATCACTGCCATGATCGTCATCACGATCCCTCGTGATGAGGTCATTGTACTCCTTGCTCGCACTAGATGAATCTGCTTGAGCTCTCCGTGTACGATTATCTCATGCTGATGCGTACATCGTCTGGGAGGTCACGGACGTTCCTTACTCGTGACGTCTCCTCGATGAATTCTGTAACCTTACCGTCTGCTCAACTTGCTATACGCAAATCTCGTGCTAAAGAGCGTGGAGGTTCGAGTCCTCTTCAAGGCATAATATTGAGAATGCTCATTGAATGAGCAATTCAATAACAGATTTCGGATCTAATCAATATTGATATACCGACTTATCTGTTGATACGAACGGCGATCCCCACGATCCGAGTCCAATTGGAATTGGAATAGGTTCGGCAGCGGATCACGAAATCGTGGCGATCTTCTCTATCTAATGAATGAGGAGTCCGTTTGAAAATCGTCCGCCCTACGCCCACCCCCCGAGTATATGATTCAACAGGAATCGCACAAGGGTAGGTTGATAGAAACCTCTGGTAAAATACCCACCAGTTCGTTCACCGCAGAGAAACTTTTATACGACAGACTGTCATAAAGAGGACTTCTACCTCTTGTACTTTGTTAGAGAGAAGTTGGTTGTCGTCGTTGGTTCCAGACATGCCTCGTGACACGTTGAGATTCTCATACCACATGACACAGCAAGGAAACACCGATAGTTGAAAACCAATGACCCAAGATAACAAGACCTAAAACCCAATTCTCGAACACGAAAATCAAAAGAGCAAACTCTTTACCAATAAAGAAAACAATTCAATCAAACTTGTCTCTACTCTTTTACAAAGTTCTATTTATAAGAAATATAAGTTAAACCCTAAGAAAGCTCCTAAACAAACTAGAAAAAACAAATACACAAAATAGGCCAAAAAAATCGATCAAAAATCAGCCCAAAATAGGTTTTTAGCCGCCTTGAACCAGTATACTGATTTTATGCCAAAAATTTCCAGAACCGAAATTGCACAAAAATCCCCTTACTAAGCGTACTGGTGGTATGTTGTCGGTCAGAGACCGGATTCTATTCTAGATCCTCTTCTAACGTCCGCTTCAGTAAAGGGCCATTCAAACCTTAGTTCCAGGATTTATTGTCTTAGTTGAGCATGATTGAGACACACGATTCACTTGAGACGGGTGTTGGAAGGGAGTGTCACTGGGATTCAGATGGGGTTGGAATTCCTAACACAAAGCAGAAAGTTCCGGAAATCTTGTATTAATTTGTAAAAATGTCCCTTCTAATTATTCGATGAAACCATAACTTTTTGGTGCCACTTTTCTATAGTGTTTTTCTTCTCTAAATCACTTCTGTTATTTTTTTTTCCATGAATCTGATAAACAACATATCCCAACCCACCTTATAAGCTCTCCCCTTTCTCTTTTGTACCCTTCACTTCTGTATCACTGCTATGAATATACGACCAACATAAAGACAGTTGATTTATAAGTGGAGTCATGTCATTAACTGATTAAGTCACTACATGGGCAGAACCAAAATATATTCGTTAACCTGGCTTGCTGTTTTGATAGCTATTGTTCATTACCTTGTGTCCACAAAGCTTAAATTGTGAAGCTGTAGGCTATTAATATTATAAATATAATGCTTAACCCAGTTCTCTTCCCCTCCCCTGTCTTTACCCACTTGGTGATAAACCTAGGGCTTGCAGCCAGTGGAGACAGAGACACACCAGGGAAGGAAATAGAGAAACTACTGGAGCACTGTGGAACCAGGAACGGATATCCTGACTAGTTAAAAACTATACCAGCTTGAGCTTCTAGTATGGTTAACTAACACGTAAAACAGCTTGATGTTCATCTTCATATGACAGGAACGAAGCTTTATTCGATAACTAGACCTTCTAGATGGTTTATAGTTTCATATTTCTCTTGGAATGTAACACAAATAATAATCCGCCAACATGCTTTAGGAACCATGGGAATCTCTCCTCCAGAAAAAAAGGGTGCACTATCACATATGCTTACTTGCATCACAGCTACCTAATTAGCTGCCAATATGTGTATTCTCCCATGCTTTTAATATCCTTCTACTAAAAATAGTTGCTATAATGTGCAAATCCCACTAAAATTTTGTATGCCATTAAATGAAAGGAACTTAAAAGAATGTATCGAGCCAACTGACTTACATTTCCTTTCCATGCTTCCAGAATAATATTGCTACCATCCCAGCGGTGATGATCACATATACTATACGCACCAAGTTATATGAAGGACTTCTCCAATAGGACAAATACTGCTTCCACAAGCAAGCTTTGAACTGCCCCCAACCGTTTTGTGGAAAGCGAGTAGGAAAGTGCAAGTCCGTTGAATTAGGTGGCGGTAAGCTCAACTGTTTAACCAGATCCTTGTTCTCCCTGAAGTGAAAAACATAAGTTGGTGACTTTGATATCTCATACCAGAAAACTTTTCCTGATAAATTTGTTGATTTTTTTACTGTGAGTTTGAGACCATTTATTTATTATATGTAGAAAAGACCAAACTGGCATGTAGAAACTGGATATAACTTAATGATTAACTTTACCTGTAAAGTGATGACTCCCTGTATATTTTTGCAAAATCTAAGTTATGTTCCATCTCAACAGATGTAGAGGTCACTTCCAACATCCATGTTGCTGGGTTATAATTATCTTTGATCCTTGGTATACCCGGAATACCCTGTTAAAGAAGGGTATAAACTTGAGTTTTTCGGAACAGTTATCTTTTACACTATTGCATTATCTCTGTACAAATAAATTTTGCATGTTCTTGTCTAGTAAATGGTTCAAGGGCATTTGACTGAACATATAATCATAGATTGCCAGCTTATTGTAACTGCAGATGTCTTGGAAATTATAAATTGACATGTACTGAATTGCAATAATCTTTCCCTTAATATATAAAATAAATAGAGAATAAAATTTTATATGTACATTGATGATAACGAGGTTTACATGTGTAGTATTTTCAACAAATTACCAAATGACCAGACATTGTATAGCAGAATCAATTATTGGCCAGAAATGCTAGTATAATAGTTTACAACAGCTAATAGTGCAGACAAACAGATATCTCACCTGATGAGCAACTGACCTATACTGAAATTATAGTAGACAATCTTGTCTTTACTCTCTGTAGACATCTGACATGTCGCACTAAGTCTAGATTGGTCTAACGTTTTCGGGTGTGTATGTAATATCACAAGTATCACCCAAAAATCATCAACTTATTTTTTTTATCTAATTTCAATACATCATTATTAGTAGCCCACAAGTCTTGATTCTCCAAGCTAATACTAATCAAAATAGAGCAAATCAACTAGCAAGTTTCCAAATAGGACTATCCTAAATAAGCAACTAAACATTAATACTAATTAAGCACAATTTAGACTCAACTAACTCACAGAAAACTAATAAATTAATATCCAATGTCTCAAAGAGACTCGACTGAGCCCAATCTCCAAATAAGCTCATCCAATTCAAGTTGGTCCTCCATCAATGCATCTTTTTTTGTTCATTTATGATGTTAAATATCTAGGATGCTTAGTGCAAGTTACTTGCTCAGAGGTACTCATGCACTGTCTTTACTCTTCCTGATTTTTTCCTTAATCCGTACTAACATAAAATCTTCTATGTTTATTATGTTTGTAATGTTAAGAAATATTTGATATGGGCAATGATGGATAGAGGAAAAGAAGACGATAAACATTTTCTCAAAAGTTGACTTTGTTTTCGCACGACAAAGGCACATAATACACCCTTTTTATAGATACTTTCATGAATGTTGATGATTCCCAAAAGACACTTAACTAGCACCAGATATGCATGGATGGACCTTCCACTGTTTCTCATGGATTAAACAACTAAGTAACTCATGACTTTAGGATTCCCTTAATTAACAACTACTAAGTCATTGATAAGTAGCCTTACAAAGGAGATTGACCCTTTAAGGGAGCCGAATGGAAGAAGAGGATTCAAATGTCTGGCATCAGAAATTTGAGAAAAATGCTTTGTTGTTGTTGTCATTCTATTTTCTCTCCCTGGAAAAAAACATTATATTTTCCCTCCCCCTGAGAATTTTATGAGAAAATTTGAGTTGCACCCCACTTTATTTATCATTATTCAAGATGCACCCCACCCGATTACCATAATGTAAGGTATTCCCACTTTTGACGGAAACCGTCCTTCACTGACAACCATCCCCTTTGATATTTTTTTTTTTGACAAAAATATCCCTCTATATTGTTTTCTTTCCCACACATGTACGGCCCCGTCGGATGCCACCTCCACGCTACGCTCGACCGCCCTCCCCTGCCCCCGCAACGCTCCCCAGCCTGCTGGCACCTCCCACCTCGCCACGCGCCCCGACTGCAGCAGAGCAGCAGCGCTGCCACCCCCTCCATGCCGTGCCTCCTTCTCGTTGACGGTCCCTCTCCCCCGCGCCACCCCCTCATCGCTGGCAGCCCCCTCCCCCGCGCCCCCGCCGGCAGTCCCCCTCCCCCCCGCCCTACCGCCACCCTAACCCCCCTCCCCCCACCCCTACCCCCGCGGGCAAGAAGACTTGTTCAACATCAGAATATTTAGGCACAACAAATGTTCTTGGGTTGGCCTCGAATATCACCAGTCTATAGTTGGCAATCCCCATAAGGAGTTTGGACTTCTGCAAGAAATTCTTAAGGAGAGCACCAAGCTGGTAGAGAGGAGGAAGATCGAGAGTAAGAGAAGGAAAATGGTCCATTTGGTAGCCATTGTTATTTATACGTTGGTTTCTTTGAGGTCTGATTTGGTAGCCATAAGTCCAAGCTCAATTAGTTAGTAATTAATTCAGAAAATGGTCCATTTAGTAGCCGTAAGGAGCTTGGACTTATTTATACGTTGGTTTCTTGGAGAGGAGGGAGGGCTCAATTTATAGAGAGAGAAAAGGTGCCGAGGCGGTGGGGAGGGGGCTGCCAGCATGGAGGGGGACCGCTGCTGCTCTGCTGTAGCTGGGACGCATTCGAGGTGGGAGGGGCCGGCCGGCGGGGGAGTGCAGCGGAGGGACGTGTGGGGAAGAAGACAATGTAGAGGGATATTTTTGTTAAAAAAATTGGTCAAACGAATTGACCGTCAGTGAAGGATGGTTTCTGTCAAAAGTGGGGGTACCTTACATTATGGTAATCGGGTGGAGTGCACCTTGAATATGGGTAAATAAAGTGGGGTGCAACTCAGATTTTCTCAAATATTATTTGGGTCCGCCAGTCTATGTGGATGCCATTTGTTAATCAAGTTTACAACTCAATAGTACAGTAGTTAATGGAGCCGCTACGACTAGATGTAGGCCTAGATGAACATGGTTTGAAGTGATACGGTTTTTATTAGCGTTACATATGACATGACCCTTAGCAAAGCCGAATGGAAGAAGAGAGAATTCAAACTTACGGCTCCAAAATTTTGGAATAAAGGCTTGTTGTTGTTGTTGTTGTAGACAACATGGATGGCCTACAGAGTAGACCCTATCTTGGAGACTTGTTTTCGAGAAATGCACTCGACGACACGAGTATGAGAAACACTAGGAGAATGCAAAAGTGGTGGACAATATTGACTGTAAAAGAAATGCCCTGTCAAGTCACAATAGGATTGATTAGTTTACCTACAAGATGTTCGATACATGCTTGGATTTGGAAGGAGCGGACTAGACGAGGATACGAGATTAAAGAGTTGCTTCTTTTGATCATTTGTTGTAGGACGACACACTAGAAAGTCTATTTCGTCTTAGATATGGTGTATGCTTCCACTGCAGAGATGCAATGTTCCTATCTTGCAGCAACCTCAATGCCTAGGAAGTAACCAGAGGGCCCAAGTCCTTTTTATGGAAGTGAGTGGAAACCTTGGAGACGTCGATAGTTGTATCAGTGGTGGTGGTGTCATACAAATTGTCTAGGAGAATCATCAGTTCCTATGACCCATAGTTGATGAAGAAAGAGTCAGCTGCACTTTATGAGAAACCAAACCGAGTAACAAGTTGGCTAAGCTTGTTGAACCAAGCTCAAGGAGACTACTTGAGGAAATAATGAATGGATTATTTAGTTTTATTGTCTCGTATAATATTCAAAATTTGTGTTTAGGTCTCCATATTTGTCCAAAAGAGGGTTTGGGTCTCGTCCTGACGGTTGGCTTGGCTGATCGTCCAAAGTGGAGACATAAACGCAAATTTCGAATATTATACGAGACCCTAAAAGTAAACTCAACTTTCGAATATGATGGAATCCTAAGAGATCTAACGGTCAGCCCGAGTCAACCGCCATGACGAGACCTATACCCTCTTCTGGAGTCCTGGACAATATGGAGGCCTAAACGCAAATTTCGAATATATGAGACCCTAAAAACTAAATAACCCTAAATGAATTTGTAGAGGTGACAAACAAAGATCTCCAACTTCGCCTATGTTGTATTAATGTTCTATATTTTCGCTACCGGTCCCAAGTCAGGATAAAGGAGGAGGGTTGTGTTAGGTAGCCGGCAACTGACATAATACATTATCAGATTTCTGTGAAATGAATTAATACATAATACACATTAGGGACGTTCTTCAATAGCGATGCGTTTTATCGTTCCTATCTCGATGCAATGAAAAATGAGCATGGGTGGACTGCTAGGCCGTGATCCCTAAGTGACGTATTCCACCGATACCACCCTAGTGCAATGAAAATTGAGCAAGGACGGACTAGACTATTCTCCAGAAGCGACATGCGACATCGCTACTCCAATGTGGTAACAAATAGACAATAGGCTATAGGGTATAGGAAGCAAAGATGTAAGGAGTTGGTGCATAAGAGTAACTGTTAGATTAGCTACTTGGAACACATGAACATTAACAGGAAAAGGAATGAAGTTAGTGAATACAAGATTAATATAGTTTGTCTAAAAGAAACAAAAGAGCTAGGTGAGACATTGAGGGAAATTGATAATAATGGTTTTACAATTTGGTATACATAGTGAAAAGAGGCAAAAAAATGCGGTAGAGATACTTGGTGAATAAATCATTAACAGGTTGTAGATGTAAAAAGAATATGAGAGAGAATAATATTAATCAAGTTAGTATTAGAGGAGTATGTTATTAATGTTATTAGTGCGTATGCTTCCCAAGTAGGATTATACGAAAAAGGAATTTTGGAATTATATGTATAGTTTGATTCAAGGAGTAACTAGGTGAAAAGTAATATATCGGAGGTGACTTAAATGGTCATGTTGGGAAGGAGAACAATGATTATGATAGTGTGTGTGGAGGTTATGAGTACAGAGTTAGGAATAAATACATTGTCGGTGTATTGTTCGCGTAATTCTCTCTCTCCTACCAATCCCGGAGGTTTTGACTTAAATGGTCTTTTCATTAACTAGATATCAGAGGTAACTTGTCCGTGGGAGAAGATTATGCTTTTAATATATTCATCATATCTCAGTTCAAGTGAATCTTCAGTAAGGGGGAAGATCCTCGATTTCGCCCCCCCCCCCCCCCCCCCCCCCCCACCCCACCCCAATTGAGATCTCAAGAACCAATGTTTGTAGTATCATTTGATACAAACAAATACCAGCATTATCATATTAGTTTTTTTTTTTCTTTTGATACAATACTAAACCATATTGATACTGACTGATAAACATTAGGGCACTTTTCTTAGTCAATTCTTCAAATAAAAAGAAGAAATATAGAGAATGATAGTGTGAGACTATGTTACCCGGACTCTCCGTTTTAAGGAGAAGTATCCGTGTCGACCCGATATGACATGTGTATAGATATGGGTATGGAATCGTGTCCGATACTCCATGGTGACAATCGGATCCTTCATGGTAACAATTGGAAGACTGATAGTGAAGTACATAGCTTATTTTAATGTGATAGTGAAGTAGATAGTTTATTTTAATATGGTAGACTGGTAGTAAAGTAGTAGGGGAGCTGAAGGGACGGTCCCTTACGGACTTATTCAACTAGTTCAGTAAAGTTTAATAGTAGTTTATAATTACAGGTTGTCTTTTTATGAAACTTTAGTCTATTCTCGTACCCGTATCCAAATTTGGATCATTTCTAGCCGAGTCTATGTGTCCTTTATTTATGAGTTTGAAAGGTCCAACTCTTGGATATGTACCCGTACCCGAGTCCAGGTAACACAGGTGTGAGACAATGATTCGGTCTGTGCCGGAGGCCGACATCCTCTAGTATGTTGATAAGATCCATTACCGAAACATTGTACCTATTAACATTTCTCTAAGTTGCATATATATTGTAGGTGTAATCTATTACAGGATGAGATTCACAACTTTCATTAACTTTAAAATTATTCCATTCAAAACAATATCTATTGCAACTTGCAAGTTAAAAATTAATTTGCTATTGCAGGTGTACTTTGCTATAATCAAACAACAAGCAGGTGTACTTTGCTACAATCAAACAGCAATATCTATTGCAACTTGCAAGTTAACAAGTCAACAATATTTGATATTCCCTACAAAATTAACGGAAAACAAATAATGCATAAATGCTTGAATGTATCAAATATTTTCCTTTTCTGGCTTTCAAAAACCAAATAATTCGAAATTCAGATCCAACCCCACACAACTTGTCAAATCAGTAGATATCAATACTGATAAAAAGATCCAAAACCGATTCTGATATGGGTACTCGGGAGATGTTATACCTGGAGACACTATGGACTTCCCTCTCCCTCAATGATCATCGGCCTACTTCAATACTATGTTGTTTGTTGTGGTTGTAGTCACGATAGATGGAAGAGAAAATAAACACTCGCCAATCCTAGTTTTGTAGTGAAAATAACTCATAGGAGAAATTTTGCACGTACCTCCCTACTGGGGATGTAATTGTTTTAACTTAGTGTATGTACACTGCTAGGTTCAGAATACCATTAAGCCTTAGAAGAACTTAGAAAGCACAAATAGTAATTGCAAGGACGACTTAACCAGAATTCTATGATACAAATTTCGATTTCAGCATAACTGAATTCCGTAATTGGCTTCTAAAAACCGGAATCCCTCTAAAGCCCGAGTTCGTTTTCTTGCAAGCCAGATTTCTTGTGTCACTCCAAGTTGCACTTTTTTTTCAAACACTGCCAAAACTATACTATGTTTTTGTCATATAAAGCTACTTAGCCCCTTGCCTACTACCTGTTTAGAATCTCTTGAAAACTTTGTAGTTAGTACTAGATCTGGTCATAAATAGAAGTATGGAAATGTTATACATCCTAAGTTTCTCCAAGAAAGCATTTCCCAAATGAATCATGTCTGCCCATGGAGTCCCACATGTGGGGCCGAATATAAATGACTTTGAATCATTTAGATATGGGCTAATTAGAGTTTAGACCCTGGATTTTATACCAGCTTAGAGTTTAAGCCCTATTATGTCCAATTGGAAAGTTTAGGCCCTGGGTTTTTTTTTTTTTCAAGCTTTCCCATTGTACCCTACATTTTATAGAAAATTTCATTCTCAGGCATTGGGAGGAAGGGCATAATGGGAAAAAAGAAAAGAAAAGAAATATTCAGGGTCCAAACTCTCCAATTGGACATGTTATGGCTTAAACTCTAAGTTGGTATAAAACCCACGGTCTAAACACTAATTAGCCCTTTAGGTATTCTTCTACGGAAATGATTTTGGATATGTAGCATTAAGTATCTGATTTGTTCCCTGAGTTCCCTCTTGAACCATGTCATCCTGCACCATGTTCTCTTTAATGATGTCTGTTAAATTTCAATTTTCCCAAGGAGTCAGAAGAAGATATTAGTTCATTTAGTAGATACTTAAAACTCAATAATCTTTGATAGTTCAACAATATTTAGAGGATTTTATTCCTTTGGAGGTTGAACTTTCGCGTAAGTCCTAGCTAAGGTACTACTAGAATGTCGTAATAGTTTTTGAACTATTTGGTATGGTGGTTGTTCTTTTCTCAGGTCAATGCAATATGTTAATTTGTTAGTTTCATTAAAAGTCTCTTGCAAATGTATGCTGTAGTTGTTATTTTTTTGAGAACAAGGCTCATTCTCCCACCAAAAAGTTTATCTTGGGAGCTCCCTTCCTTATATCGAAGGTCTCAACCACTTGGTTTCCCAACCTTTGGAGATGTATGCCATAGTCTTGGTGACATCTTTCTAACATCTGTCCTACTTCTAATAAGAAGCCCTAAAATTATAGAAGGCTTATTTGCATTTAAATACCCTCAATTTTGGCATATCTTCACTTTCTTGACCTTTTTATTGTGCACATGACTACTTGAACTTTTTTGTCATTATCACTTTGCTATCCACCATCAAAATTAACAAATTTAGGACAATACTACATCTAAGAGCATAAACATCCCCAAGCCAAATCTTAACTCACCACTATCTTTGTAGAGTAGAATAATGGAGTTGATTTTATTAATGAAGGAGAGCTACATATATATATATATGGGAGGCTAACCCCTCTCACTTTTGTTCTAGGCAATGTGGGACTAAAGCCCACTACTAATATTATTAATAAACTTAACACCCTCCCTCAAGCTGGAGCATAGGTGTCAATCATGTCCAGCTTGTTACATAGAAATTGAACCCGAGGACCCAAAAGAGGCTTCGTGAAGTTATCGACTATCTGATCACCGGTCTTCACATGGTAAAATTTTATTATCCCCTTTGTGTACTCATCACGGACGAAGTGGATGTCGATTTCAATATGTTTTGTCCTTTCATGAAATACATGATTAGTAGCAATATGGATAGCAGACTGATTATCACACCACATATCTGTTGTGCTCGATCCCGCTTCTTCTCCCAATTTCTGTAGAAGATGTTTCATATATAACACTTCTGCTGTGCCATGAGCTATGGCTCGATACTCTGTTTCTAAACTTGATTGTGCTATCACACTCTGCTTCTTACTCTTCCAAGATACCAAGTTTTTGCCAATAAATACAAAGTAGTTAGACATAGACCGTCTATCTGTGAGGCTTGTACCCTAGTCAGCATCAGAAAAATACTCAACACGAGTGTGTCCATGATTCTCCATTCGAATTCCTTTTCTTGGATTCTTGACTAGATAGCACAGGATTCTGAGAACGGCCTGTCAGTGTGAAACTCTTGGAGAAGCCATAAATATACTTACTAACTACGAAAGTGATATCCGGACGAGTCATCACTGCCAAGTAGTTGAGTTTTCCAACTACTCGTCAATACTGATCTTGATTGGTCATCAGGACCCCCTCGTCTGGAAGTAACTTAGCCCCTGGATCCATATGTGAGGTTGCTCCCTTGGCTTGCATCATTCCTGTATCATTCAGTATGTCCAGCACATACTTTCTTCGAGACATTACAATGTCCCGCTTACTCTGTGTGACCTCAATGTCCAACAAAAAGTTCAATGATCTCATATCCTTGGTTTGAAATTGTTCTTCCAGAAACTTCTTGAGGTCTGTAATACCTTGGTTATAGTCTCCCGTGATTATAATATCATCACATAGACACCAAGTAGTATCCTTCAAGCTGATGTCTGTCGGTAGAATACCGAATGATCCTTCTTTGATTGACACATGCCAAACTGAGTATAACATGTCTAAATCGACCAAATCACGCACGAGGTGATTGTTTTAGACCATAGAGTGCCTTCCGCAAATGACACACTTTACCCTCCCTTGTAACGAATCCGGGAGGCTGCAACACATATACTTCTTCATCAAGATCTCCGTGGAGGAAAGCATTTTTGATATCCAGCTGAAGCAACGGCCAGTCATAGCGAACAACCAAGGCCAAAAGGACATGAACATGTCATTTTGGCAACGGAAGAGAAGGTCTCGAAGTAATCCTTACCATAGGTCTGAGAATATCTTTTAGTTATCAGACAAGCCTTCAGGCGATCAAAAGTGCTATCCGGTTTCAACTTGATCGTGAACAACCATTTGCAACCTACTGCCTGTTTACCGGGAGGTAAATTAACTAAGTTCTAAGTATGGTTCTCTTGGAGAGCTTTCATCTTCTCAATTATAGCAGCACGTCAACCGGGATGTTTGAGACCCTCCTTAGTGGTTTTGGAAATCTGAATCCCATCAATAGTAGCCACTAGAGACTGAGTGTGGCTGGTAAGACCTTTGTAGTTGTCAACATACACGGGATGATCAGGATAGGCACGACGAGGGCGAGCTGGTGGCGGAATAGACGGAGCTGCTGGCGGAACAAGCGGAGCTGCTGGTGGAACAGGTGGAGGCGAATCAGTAGAGCCAGAGGAGGATGACTCTGTGGGCATCATTGTGCGGGTGACGTCGGCACTGATTAAATCGGTGTCTGCGGACCATCGGACCGGGAGACTGGCTCGACAAGGGAGGGCACCCATATGGGTGGCTGTTGTGTTTGAGCAGAAAATATCAAGAAATTTTCTTCCGAATAAACTTGGGGAACTAAATTCGTTGTTTGTGGAAGTAAAGGAAATTCAGTTTCAACAAAGGTAACATTCTGAGTGAAAAAATATCTTCCTAGACAGAGGAAAAGTACCGATACCCTTTCTGATCTTTAGGATACCTAAGAAAAATATATTGTATGGCCTTAGGATCTAATTTAGAAAGAGTCAGTCGGGTATCCCGAACATAGCATAAGCAACCAAAAATTCTGAGAGGCAGAGGAAACGGCTCTCGTCCGGAATATAGCCTAGAAAAGGGAGTATTACTATTGAAAACGGATGATGGCATGCGATTAATAAGATGACAAGCGGTAAACCGCATTCGACTAATTTTTTGGGGAGTGCGTGCTTGAAACATAAGAGCACGCGTTGTTTCCAAGAGATGACGATTTTTGCACTCGGCCACACCATTTTGTTGTGACGTGTAAGGACATGAAGTTTGGTGGATGATGCCATTGCGGGCCAGATGAGTATCAAGCTCACGAGATAAATACTCACGACCGTTATCACTCCGAAATTTTTTAATTGGAACACCAAATTGTGTTTTAATTTCAGCATAAAAATTGCACCAAATGTTAAATAATTCGGAGCAATTTTTCATCAGATAACACGAGAGTAGTCATCAACGAATGTAACAAAGTATTTGAAACCCATTGTTGATTCCACCAGATAAGGTCCCATGCACCAACTCAAACGGAGCGGAAGCAATTTTATTATGACTCACCAGATGGGGAACCTGATGATGTTTATCGAAATTACACGACGTACAATTAAAGGAAGTAGAAATATCTAAAGATGGGTACATTTTTTGGAGAGCTTGGATAGATGGTTGACCTAGCTGACAATGTAACTCGAAAAGATCGAGTTTCACGCCGGTACAGACAACCGAAGAAGGTACGTCAAACAAGTACAAGTCTCTAGCCACAGGCAACACCCCCCCTCCCCCCGGCTGCTGCCGCCAACCATGTAGAGTAAAATAATGTGATTGATTTTATTAATAAAGGAGAGCTACATATATATAGGAGAGACTAACCCCTCTCACTTTTGTTCTAGACAATGTGGGACTAAAGTCCACTACTAATATTGTTAATATACTTAGCAATCTTCTTCCTCCTTCCATCTCTAAACCACTGCTATCTTATTCTTCCTTCATCGTCCTTAAGCCCTATTCCACTACTACCATCTTCCTCTCCCTGAGCCCTAAGCCACCATCACCAGTTTCTCAATTCTCAATTCTTCATCTCTAACACCTACCGCTGGCCAACCCCCTCCCTGAAATGTTCCCCCCTCCCCAACCTACCCCTCCCCCCTCGTCTACACACACACACATAGACACACAATTCCGCTGTCACTATCTCTCCATGGTATTCTAGGCACTTAACTGGGAATAAATGCCTTTTTTGTTAATTTCATAAAGTTTGTGATATTTAAGTAATAAAAAGAAAAACATTTAATGTATCGATTTGAAGAAAATGGTCATGTTCGCAAAGTGAAACATAGGCAAATTGAGGGTATTTAAGTGCAAATAAGCCTATTTAAGATGTACTAAACTCTATCCGTAACATGTGATTAGTAATAATTAAACAGAACATATATATTTTCCTACAAATACATATTTCATGTATATACTTGAGTTACCTCGAAATATTCAATAACTTTTGTTGAGTGCTGGCCTAATGCTCCAGAGTATATCAACTCCCCTCCCCTTTTCATCAACATAAGCTGTGGAATATGGAACATATTTTGTCAGTAAAAGTTGAACCTAATTTGCAGAATATATTGGAGTGATTGCTGTAAATCCACTAAAAGTCATTGTTTTTTCTTACATCAATTTTGTACTTAAATATGAATAATATTATGAAAAGTAAATGTTAATTTAGCAAACCCTTTGACATCTTTCTACCCATTGTAGGCTGAAGTAATGTTAATTGCCAGAAACTACACACTCTCCCCCCTGCCTCTATCCCTAACCCCCATCCTCTTGAAACCTCCTCGCCCTCAGCCTGGCAAGTTATAATTATGATCTGCGACTGTGGTGGCCAAAGTTTTCAGCCAACCATACTATAGATTTGCAGTGGGAAAGATTTTTGCGTTAACTAGTGTCTTGTATAAGCCAACAGAAGACTGCTGCAGGATTGGAAGGGGGAAAGGGAAGGAGGTAGGGAGGATGTGGAAAGAAGAGGGTTGGGTGGCGTGGTGTGTGTGTGTGGTGGGGGGGTTGGTGTGTGTGTGTGTGTGTGTGTGTGGAGGGATTGAGGTGGAGGTTGGAGTGAGTAGGCTGATGGTGATGAATCAAGGGACTCTCCTATTTTTGAACAAACATGTAGGACTTTCCTAATTTACCTATTTTTAAGAAAATAAATGACTGGTCTAATGCAATTAACAATCCTTGAAGTTAAAATCTTAACAAGGCAAACATTGTATTCATAATAATATGTCTTCGAGTTTAAGAATATTAACTGTAGGGTACTTAGGTTGATCAACATAGGGTATTAATGTAGGATGTGTTAGAGGTTACATTTTGGAAACGTTGAGATTCTTTCACTAGGATCAAGGCTAGCTACTCTAGCGAATGTGGAATTAAAGAAGATAATTGACTACACAACCAAAGAGCATAAAGATAAACTACAATGACACTATTCTTAACAAGGTATTGCTATATATACTAGTGCCTAAATGAATTGCAGGGTGCTAGAGCATCATGGAGAATGCATATAGTGTTCATATACGCTGATGTTTAAGTTTGTTAAGTGTTATATTAGAACTATTAGTTAGTGGCTCTAGTCCCACATTGCTTAGAGCAATAGGAAAGATACTAGCCTCTCCTATATATATGTCTCTCAATATCAATAAAACTATCCCATTATTCTATTCTATGTGGTATCATAGCCATAATCCATCCACCTCTCTATCTCCCTCCACAAAAAAAAACCTAACCCTAAACCCCCCTCCACCACCACCACAGCCGCCGCCCCCCTACCAACCCCGCCCCCCCATTCGGCGACCCCCCCCTCCCCCGGCGACACCCCTTCCCGGCGACCTCCCCTGGCGCTACCAGCGCTGTTGCCACCCCGGCAACCTCAACTCCCACCCGACGACTGCCTCCCCCGGCGACACCCCCTCCCAGCGACCTCCCCCGGTGCTACCAGCGCTACTGCTGCTGCCGCCGCTAGGCGACACCCCCGCCCCGGCGAAACCTCCCCCCCTCCCCTCACATGGGTCTAATCCCTAACCGTAGCCGCCGCCCACTCCCCTCCAAATCCTAAGTTTCTGAAAAAGAAAAAAAAAGAAATAAAAATGTTACGATTGTCAGAGGTAAACATTGGTTTGTTTGCCCTAAACAATTAACTTGGAAATCTTCGAGGGTAAATAACATCGTTGTTTACCGGAACCTCTGATTCTCAAAGTTGGCCGTTGACTTGGACATTTCAGAGGAAACATGTTGGAACCTCTGACTCTCTAACGATTGGCTTCGGAAAGGCTAACAAAGAGCAGACACGGTGGTTGTCTTGCATGAGTCTTTGTTTTCTTGCTTGGTTTTCACATAAGGATCTGTCTCGAGAGTGTCCTCTCTATCCTGACTTGTGTGATCCACATATCTACTGTGGATATTGCTGTGACCAACATTTTTTTCGACACTTGGAACCGATATCTGAGGGATGGATAACACTGGGACGTATGCCAGTGATACTGGTACTAGCATTGGGAACGCAATAGCGGGACCAATGGGCACTAGTACAACAATTTTCTCAATTTGACTTGTCGATCGAAAATTGGACGGACCAGAGGGATACTTGATATGGCGTAAGAAGGTCGAGAAGATGCTTCTATGGATGCGGTTGTCCAAACATTTGACCGACAACCCCCCGCAAAGACTGATTTCATTTTTGAGCAATGGGAGATAGATGATACTCGACTGTTTACACAGTTGATGAACTCCATAGAACTATCGTTGGAAGACATGGTTTACAACACGGACTCCGTTAAGAAATTATTGACGGTCCTAGCAACGACGTTTGATGGCAAACACGATTTGTCTCGTTTTTATGACTGTCATTGGTGTATATACAGAGCAAATCAGAGAGATAAATCTCATAAGGATCACTTCAGAGCCTTTAAGGCTATTTCTGATGAGGTTGATCGTATATTGTCCTTAACAACAAATATCAATGAAGCTCGGGCTCAACGTGAACAACTTCATGTTATGGCGTATCTTGCCTCTCTACGTCCTGATGCGGACTCTGCTCGATCTCAATCATTGTTGGATCTGAATTTTCATCTTTAATGGAAGCACATTATCGTGTCATTCGCACAACAAAGGTTGTAGAGACCACTTCTAGTGATGCACCTCTGCTGATCGCTCTGCTCTTGGTGCTACTCGTATAGGCATTCGTGGTGGTCATGGTGGCCGCAATATTGGTCGTAATGGGGGCCGTGGGTAATGGTGGTCGCAATGGAGGGCGACGACGCACATGTTTTAATTGTGGTCAGCTTGGCCATTTATACTGGCAATGCACTAAAGCATCTGCCGCTAATATCACAACTGATGCTCCTGATGATAGTGTCCGATCTGTTCAGATGATCTCGAAATCATATACAGAGTTCCTTGATTTTCAGGCTCAACGTCGTAGTGAAGCTTCCACGTCTGGATCCACAGCAGGATATTCCGTAGCATGCATAGTCAAGCCAAAGAAGTGGGTAATTGACTTTGGTGCGTCTGCTCACATGACCGGTGACGCAGGTATGATGCGTAATTTTGTTCCTTTCGGTCGTATTTCTGGCATTACGGTTGCCAATGGAGGTTCCCTGACAGGCCGAGGACGTGGAAGTTCCACCCTTTCTTTCAATTAGTCAAATTACTCGTGAACTGCATTGCTCGGTAACTTTTTTGCCTTATGGTTGTGTTTTTTAGGATCCAAAAACTGGGAAGACGATTGATAAAGGGCATGTGGCTGGAGGCTTGTACGTTACCGACGTGAAACTCGATTCTTTTGAGTTATATTGTCAGTTAGGCCATCCATCTATCCAAGCTCTCCAGAAAATGTATCCATCTTTAGATATGTCTACTCATTTTAATTGTAAGTCATGCCATTTAGCAAAACATCACCGGGTTCCCTATCCGGTGAGTCATAATAAAATTGCTTTAGCTCCTTTTGAGTTGGTGTATTCTGATATATAGGGACCTTGTCCGGTGGAATCAACCATGGGCTTCAAATACTTTGTTACTTTCGTTGATGACTACTCTCGTGTCACGTTTGTTTATCGAATAAAAAATCGTTTCGAATTATTTCACATTTGGTACAAATTTTTGCTGAAAAAACACAATTTGGTGTTCCAATTAAAAATTTTCGGAGTGACAATGGTCGTGAGTATTTATCTCGTGAGCTCGATACTCATTTGGCACACAATGTTATCATCCACCAAACTTCATGTGCTTACATACCATAACAGAATGGTGAGAATCGCCATCTATTGAAAACAATACGTGCTCTTATGTTTCAAACACCAACTCCTAAGAATTTTTGGTCGGATGCGGTTCTTACCGCTTGTTATCTTATTAACCGCATGCCATCGTCAGTTTTCAATGGTCACTCAATTTTCTAGGCTATATTCCGGATGAGAGCCGTTTCCTCTGCCTCTTAGAATTTTTGGTTGCTTATGGTATGTTCGGGATACCCACCGACTCTTTCTAAATTAGATTCTAAGGCAATACAATGTATTTTTCTTGGGTATCCTAAAGGTCAGAAAGGGTATCAATGTTTTTTTTCCTGTCTTGAAGAGGTACTTTTTCACTCGGGATGTTACCTTTGTTGAAACCGAATTTTCTTCGCTTCCAGAAACAACAGATACGGTTTCCTAAGTTTCTTTGGAAGAATATTTCTTGATATTTTCTGATCAAACACAACAGTCTCCCATACGGTGCCCTCCCTTACAGAGCCAGCCACCCGGTCTGATGATCCACATACACCGATTCAGTCAGTGTCGACGTCACCCGCACAAACATCGCCAATAATGCCCACAAAGTCATCCTCCTCTGGCTCCGCTGATTCGACTCCGCCTGTTCCACCAGTAGCTCCGCCTGTTATGCCAGCAGCTCCGCCAGTAGCTTGCCCTCATCGTGCTTGTCGTGATTATCCCTTGTATGTTGACAACTACAAAGGATTTACCACCCACACTCGGTCTCTGGTGGCTACTATTGATGGGATTCAGATTCCCAAAAACGCTGAGGAGGGTCTCCAATATCCCGGCTGGCGTACTGCTATGAACGAGGAGAAGAAAGCTCTTCGGAAAAACCATACTTGTGACTTAGTTGATTTACCTTCCGGTAAGCAGGCAGTAGGTTACAAATGGGTTTTCACTATCAAGGTCAAACATGATGGATCTCTTGATCGCCTAAAGGCTCGTCTGGTGGCCAAAAGATATTCTCAGACTTATGGTGAGTATTATTTTGAGATCTTCTCTCCAGTTGCCAAAATGACATCTGTTCGTGTACTGTTGGCCTTAGCGGTTTGCTATGACTGGCCATTGCTTTAGCTGGATATCAAAAATACTTTCCTCCACGGGGATCTTGATGAAGAAGTATATGTGATGCAACCTTCCGGGTTCGTTGCAAGGGAGCGTCCTCTATGGTCTAAAACAATCACCTCGTGCGTGGTTTGGTCGATTTACACATGTGGTTACTCAATTTGGTCTGTGTCAATCAAAGAAGGATCGTTCGGTATTCTACCGACAGACATCAACTGTAAGGATACTACTTGGTGTCTATGTTGATGATATTGTAGTCACATGAGACGACAACCAGGGTATTGCAGGCCTCAAGAAGTTTCTATGCAAACAATTTCAAACCAAGGATATGGGATCCTTGAACTATTTTTTGGACATTGAGGTCACACGGAGAAAGCGGAACATTATAATGTCCTAGAGAAAGTATGTGATGGACATACTAAATGATGCAGACATGATGCAAGCCAAGGGAGCAACCTCACCTATGGATCCAGGGGCAAAGTTACTGTCAGACGAAGGGGTCCTGATGACCAATCCAGATCAGTATCGTCGAGGAGTTGAAAAACTCAACTACTTGGCGGTCATGACTCGTTCGGACATTTCTTTCGAAATGATTGTTGCAAGTAGATTTATGGCTTCTCCAAGAGTTCCACACTTGCAGGCAATTCTCAGAATCATGTGTTATCTAGTCAAGGATCAAGAAAAAGAAATTCTGATGGAGAATCATGGACACACTCGTATTGAGTTTTTACTGATGCTTGCTGGGGAGCAAGTATGGCAGATAGATGATCTATATCTGGCTACTCAGTATTTATTGGCAGAAATCTAGTGTCATGGAAGAGCAAGAAACAAAGTATGATAGCACGCTCAAGTTCAGAAGCAGAATATCAAGCCATTGCTCATGGCACATCAGAGGTATTATATATGAAGCATCTTTTACAAGAACTGGGAGAAGACACATGATCTCAAGCGGCAGATCTATGGTGTGATAATCAATCTGCTATCCATATTGTCACCAATCCATATTTCACGAAAGGACGAAGCATATTGAAATTGATATCCACTTTGTTCATGATAAGTATACAAAGGGAGTGATAAAAATTTCAACATGTGAGGACCCGCGACCAGATAGCTGATATATTCGCAAAGCCTCTTTTGGGTCCTCGGGTTCAATTTCTATGCAAGAAGCTGGGCATGATTGATATCTATGCTCCAGCTTGAGGGAGGGTGTTATTTAGAACTATTAGTTAGTGGGCTTTAGTCCCACATTGCTTAGAACAATAGGAGAGAGATTAGCCTCTCCTATATATATGTGTCTCTCAATATCGATAAAACTATCCCATTATTCTATTCTACACAGTTTTTACATATGATATGCTCATGTTGCTATCTAAGTTAGAGTGGTTGTTTTAAGGGTTAATATTTAGTACGAGTCATCACTTCTTAATGTTTGTCATTTCCTAGCCCTTATTTTAATTCTTTGGCTTGTGTAATAGAAAGCTGAATACATTTATGGATAGCAAGTTGTATCGTCTTATCTTCTTATCAAGCCTCTTTTTTTAGTGTAGGAGGAACTTCAAGGGTGCTTCTTGGTTGGATGAGCTTAAACTTCATGGCCAAAAAGGCTGGTCTACCTACTAGCCAATTTTTCTTCTAGTTTCTATAGGGAGGCACTCTCTTGTTCATACCTATTTGGCGACAGTTTGGACCAATACAGAGAGTTGACGAATTAGCAACCACTCATAAAAACATGTGCTAACACAATATGGCCGTCTATGTTACACGGACATGGCAAGATGGTGACTGAATCATACTTGACGGTTGGATATCAAAGGTCAGTCTTCTAATTCTCCTTTTATTACTGATGTCAATAACATTTTGCTTATATGCCTCTTGTTGCATCCTGTTCAAGTATGATTCAGTCACTATAAGACCGTCAAAGCTTTAGTAATTTTGTATTTCGGTTAATTAGTAGGCCGTCTATGTTACACGGACATGGCAAGATGGTTCCCATATCCGTATCGAGTCCATGCCCCCCTTATTTGCACTATACATATTTGAAAATGTCCATATCCTGTACCCGTATCGTGTCCTTATCCCTCTTCATATTTGTGCAACATAGTGGGTTGTACACCTAAGGAATAGTTTCAATTTTTTAAATCTTTGTATTATGTACATGAATAATATTATTGTCTTGATTGTCTTTTTTCCTTTTATAGCTATATAATCCTAGAATGACTCAGTCCTTGATTACACCTTCCTTTTTACCTTGGGTCATAAATCATAATAAGATGCGTAAACCCACTTATATCCTGAATATAAATATCGCTTCCTCAAAAGTTTTTGAGTATCAACTTGAGAGAAGTAGAACCTGATGAACGGTTTGATATCAAAGGTCAGTCTTCTAATTCTCCTTTTATTACTGATGTCAATGACATTTTGCTTATATGCCTCTTGTTGCATCCTGTTCAAGTATGATTCAGTCACTATAAGACCGTCAAAGCTTTAGAAATTATTGAACCATTACTTTCTTGTTGAAACTACTTGCTTAGTTTGGATTAAAAGCTATGGTTTTCCCATCTCTTGCTGAAATTGCTCGTTCAATTCAAGTGGTAGATTTTTTTTTCTTCATGAATCCTAGCTGAATTATTTCTCTATGATCTACTCATCTCTTGTTATCTCTCCATCCCACTCAAGCATAGTTCACATTATTCCTAGGAGTTTGTTTCTGTGTTATGGATTTTAAGTTTTAGCTTGTGACCGACTCAGTTGACTTTCTTATATTAGATCCCCATTTTTGTAACATTTTCAACGGAGGTCTTCCTACTTTCTGTGTTTCTATTTAAGTCTTTGATATTAGCATTAGAACTTCAAAATATGATTCAACTTCAAGTGGCTTACATTATATTAGATGTTTTCTTGTGCAAATTTCCTAGCTTTATAGTTGAGTGAGTTGCAATTTGTCTGTTTACGACCTCAATCATGAGCAGACAATAATTCCCACCTACTTGGACCAATCAACAGTAATGTGTACCATTGGATAGTCAACTAAACCAACCGTGTTCCGATCTCTAACTTTTTGAATCAATTCTCTAGATTATTTTAATTTCATATCGTTTCATATGTAGTTTGATCTTCATTGTCATTCCTTCGCTTCAGAATATTCATAAGAAAGGTCCTTGCATCAATTTTAAACGCTTTATTCCTTTGGCTTATCATTTGTTAAATGTCAGACCCAATAATATTGTTAGCAACCAACCATCATTTCACCATCTTTTATAAGGTAGAATTCTTATGATAGTTGTATACCTTGTGATCTTCTCCTAGATTATCTAGTAGTACCTTTCTTATGGTTGATCCAGTAAGGACTTTCCTATCCTTGCATGGAACTTTGTTGCCTCCTTGAAGAATTTTACAATTTAAATTTCATGTTGTCGGAGTTCGCCTATGGATTCAAGCTAGTCTTGGTATAGGTTTTGATCACGGATAATTCATATAGAAGTGTAAAGATCAAGTTCGAGAACTAAATAGGGTTGGGTTGGATGGTTGGTAGAACATACTATAACACTTCATTTATTGTGACTTAGGAGATCAAATGGAGTGGTCGGTTGGATTTCATGGAGTAATTGGTGGATGGAGTAAGAACTCTGGGTTCTATTGATTTGAGGTTTGTGTAAGGTAAGTGAGTTGATTTTGTTTACCATTTCTCACTATTTACTATTATTTAAGTTATGTTTATCTATTGTTAGTTGTTCAGTGATCTTTCTTATATGCGATCATTGTTGGTCAAAGCTTTATGGTTTTGTGTTTGTAAGCTTGCACATCTCTCGGTTAGTACCATATGATAGTCATTTTTTCCATGTTGCAAAGTGGGGCATGTTAGAGTTTTTTGAGACTGTTGCTTTTATTATAGATACTGGTATCAAGAAATTAACTTCAATGATTGCACTGGAGCCTTGTATACTGGGGAAGCGTTGTGCACCGCTGGGTTACCCTTGTGGTACCATTTCTTTTTGGCCATACATTTTAGGCCCTGAAATATGGGATCAGATGACTAGCTTTTGTGAAATGCTATCATGCTAGTGCATGACTTTACTATGCATCACAGTGTCCTAAAGAAGATGTCTTATTTTTTGTGTTTTAAACAAAAAGTTCTATATTTGTTAGATTTTCAGGTTACATAGTCTTCAATCAGGGATATTTTTATAGATATTTTTTCCAAATTGGATTAGATCTTGATATTCCAAAATATAGTTTTCTTTCATCAGTTTGTATATTCCTGGTTGTGGTTATCTTTGATATATATTTTACATGTTTTCAAATTGTGACATGTTAAATATGGATTACATGCTTACTGTAGCATTGATATGCTTCCTGAGTATGTGAACTCATTAACAAAATCCGACAGATTGTTTGCAGGAACGGGTTGATTTATTTGGTGTAAAATTGGTGCAATTTAGAGATTGGTGATATTGGACACGATAATAGAGTAACTGATTTTTTAGAATGATCTTGGTTAAGAGTAATATTATAAGGTGCCATGTAGATTGCAAATGTTCAATTAATATAAGGATATTGATTATTATCCGTATGAGTTTGTTTGATTTATTAGTGATTTTGGTAATAGTAGTACTTGAGGCTTACAGCTGGAAGAATTGAGTTGTGCCATGTCAATTGTCTACGATATTAGAGCTTAGGCGGTAGATCCAGAGTGTAAATTAAGATTAAAGTGTAATATAGTTGATCTTGAATATGATTTCTAGGTTGAGGAAATATGGGGATGAATCTATTTCGTGAATGAGGGGGGAGAATTTTAAACTTGTTATTAATATACATCGAGGTTGAAGAGATAATATATAGTAGATGCAATATATTGAGTATATGGAATTAAGTATTATAGTGTGGCTCGTGTTCAACTACGGAGTGCGATAGACGTCATTCGGTCGGAAAAGCCTGAGAGGAGTGGAAACAACAAAAGGGACTTGAAAGAGCCAATACTACAAGATCAACTAAAGTACCGGTGTACCACTGGTATATTGGACAATGACATTTTTCTAGCAACTTTTGGGTTAGAAAAATTCCGCAATAAGCATACCAGTTGTATGTCGCTCGGTCAGGTATTGGTATACGGGTCAGATTTTAAGGGCCGTTTTCAACTATCAGATTACACCTGACCTAAATAAGATTAAGAGAGCTATATTAGGATTCAACACCCCCCCCCCCCCCCCCCCCCCCCCCCCCCCCCCCCCCACCCACCCAACCTTAATCAAGTGTGCTTGAAGGAAAAAGGAGGCTTTACTTGTGAAGAACTTGGAAGTCTTAAGGGAATCTAGAGAGAGAAGGAGAGCTTGTTGGAGATCTCGTTGAGGGAGGTTTTTACAATACGATTTTTTTGTGAAACTCATGTAAAATACTCTCGTGATTCAATGAGATTTTCTCTCCGTGCTGGACTTAGACCGTTCTTGACTGAATCACGTTAGATTTATGTTTTTGTGCTGTGTTAATTGTTATCGTAAAGTAAACTCTTTCGTACCACGATCATAAGAATTGGTATAAGAGCATAAGAGAATCGAAGGGATTTCACTTTCAACGATTTGGGCCAACGGTAGTTGACGACATTTGCCCGCTTCCTTTTTTCTCAGATTGTGATTTGTTTTGTGAGATCATTGTTTCGTAAGGATTCGTGGGAGAGTCCAATTAAGGTTTTCAAGATGACTTCTAACAAGGTTAATAGTACCAAGTTCAAGGTGGATAAGTTTAACGGTAAGGTAACTTCTCGATGTGGCAGAGAAGGGTTAAGACGATCGTCATCAAAGAATGACTGTATAAGGCCATTGTCGATAAGGAGAAGAAACTTGCCGACATGGAGGAGGATGCATGGAACGATATAAGACCAGAAGACACAATATCATTATAACTTTGTCTGGCTGATGAGGTGATGTACAATTTTATTTTTGAGACTAGTGGGACAAGTTTATGGAAGAAACTAGAGAACTTGTATATGAAAAAATCATTACCAAATAAGTTGTACCTCAAGAAATAACGATGCACTCTTTGCATGAAGGAAATTACTTATTTTACACTATGAACAACTTCAAGTTAGGTGGTCAGCAATATTCGGTGTCTTGATGTAAAGGTAGAGGAGAAGGACCAAACATTGTTGCTCTTGTCTTCGCTTCCCAGTTCAAATGACCACTTGGTAAGGACGATTCTTTATGGGAAGAAGACTCAAGATGGAGAAGGTTACAACGACACCTCAATAATAAAATTATGAGAAGGCCAAATCAAACAGAGTAATCATTAGGTTTATTGCAGTGAAAAGGGAGGTCGAATAATATAGATGGAGGCAAGGGCAACATGAAAATCCAAATCTGGACATGATGGCAATGCATGCTTTTTCTACAAGCAGCCAGGACACATGAAGAATCAACGTCCACAATATAAGCATTGGTTAGAAATGAAGGGCAAAGGTGCTAGTACAATCAATTCAAGTCAAGCCAATGTTACAAAATAAGATGACAAGTTACCGTGTGATGTACTTGTTAAGTATTATATATATTAAGTATTAGTAGGCTTTAGTCCCACATTGCCTAGAACAATAGTGAGAGGAGTTAGCCTCTCCTATATATATATGTAAATCTCATCATTAATAAAGATTATCCTATTATTCCACTCTACATGGTATCAGAGCCATAACACATCCACCCCTCTCTACAAAAAAAAACCTAACCCTAATCCAGCGCCCCCCCGTCTCTCCATTGCTGTTGTCGGTGCCCCTGGCCCTCTCCCCCATTCCCTACCGCTGTTGCCCCCCATCCCCCGCCCCCCTGCTGTCGCTGCCCCCCCCGCCCCCGCTGCTACTGCTGCTATCAGCCGCTGCCCCCACGGCGACCTCTACCCCCCTCCCTAGCGACTCCTCCTGCCCCTGCTGCTGCCGCTGCCCCTTGCTGCTGCTGTCAGCCGCCCCCTCCCCCTCCTGTCAGCCTCCCCTCCAAGTACACCCCCCTCTCCATGGATCAAGTGCTAAACCCTAACCCTTGCTCCTTTCCATATGTCGCCGTCCAACCACTCCAAATCCTAACCTAGTTTCCAAAAAAAATTGTTATGATTCTTCGAGGGTAAACATTTTGTTGTTTGCTTGGAACTTCGGACTCTCAAACAATTGACTTGGAATTCTCAGAGGGTAAACATTTGGTTTGTTTGCTGGAACCTCTGACTCTCAATGTTAAATTCAGAAATTTAATAAAGAGCAAACATATGGTTGTTTTGTACGAACCTTTGTTTCTTTTCTTAATATTCACATCGGGATCTAACAGAAGGTAACTTGGATTATCTCTCTGTCCTGGTTTGTGTGATCCACATTCTCTGTTTCCTATGCACGTGCCGGTTCTAGCTACTTTTGTAGCGCATTGGCAGAGTTGACGTGATTATCCAGTTGGAAAGTTTAAATCGACAGCCGAATTATGAATCCTGAAGGATGACACACACTACGACGAATAGCAGTGCTACAGACACTAGTGTCGGCAACACAATAGCGGAACCAACAGGCACTAGCACGATGATTTCCTCAATTCGACTTGTCGATTGGCGGTTGGAAGGACCAGAGGGCTACTCAACATGAAGAAAGAAGGTCGAGAAGACGCTTCGAGGAATGCGGTTGTCCAAACATCTGACTGACAACCCTTCAGCAGAGAATGATCCCATATTTGAGCAATGAACGACAGATGATAGTTGACTGTTTATACAGTTGATGAATTCAATGGAACCATCGGTGGGAAAAATGGTTCAAAATACGGACTCCGTGAAGGAGTTATGGGAAGTCATGGCGGCAGCGTTTGATGGAAAACGTGATTTGTCTCGTATCTATGACTCGGTCATTGGTGTATACCGAGCAAATCAGGAAGACAAATCTCGTAAGGACCATTTCTGGGCCTTTAAGGCTATGTCTGATGAGATCGACCGCGTCTTACCTCTTACAACGGATATTAATAAAGCAAGGGCCCAACGTGAGAAGCTTCATGTCATGGCTTATATTGCCTCTCCGTCCTGATGCAGACTCTCTCGCTCTCAGATTATTGCTGGATTTGAAGTTCCATCTTTGTTGGAAGCACACTATCGTGTCCTTCAGACAGCAAAAGTCGTTGAGACCATCCCGGGTGATACTCCTGCTGATCGATCTGCTCTTGGTGCTGCTCGTACGCGATTTCGTGGTTGTCGTGGTGGCCGTCGCGGTGGCCAAAATGTTGGTCGCAATGGAGGACGTGGCAATGGCGGTCGTGATGGACGAAGACCGCGCACATGCTTTAATTGTAGTCAACTTGACCATTTCTACTGGCAATGCACTAAATCACCTGCTGCTAATATCACAACTGATGTTCCTGATGATGGTGTCCGATTTGTTCAGTTGACTTCGGACTCATATACAGAGTTCCTTGATTTCTAGCCTCAACGTCGTGGTGAAGCTTCTACGTCTGGATCCATAGCCGGATACTCAGCAGCATGTATAGTAAAGCCAAAGCAGTGGGTAATTGACTCTGATGCGTCTGCTCACATGACTGGTGACGCAGGTATGATACATAATTATGTCCTTGTCCGTCGTGTTTCTGGCATTACTATGACTAATGGAGGTTCCCTGACAGTCCGAGGACGTGGAAGTGCCAGTCTTTCTTCCGGAATATCGCTCAATTATGTATTGCTTACATATTGGAAGCCGTTCTGTTTAATTTTAATTAGTCAAATTACTCGTAAACTATATTGGTCGGTAATATATTTTTTTTCTGATGGTTGTGTTTTTTATGACCTGAAAACTGGGAGGACTATTGGTAAAGGACATGTGGCTGGAGACTTGTACCTGTTTGACGCACCTTTTTCTGTTGTCTGTACCGGCGTGAAACTCATTCCTTTCGAGTTACATTGTCGGTTAGGCCAACTATCAACCCAAGCTCTCTTGAAAATGTATCATTCTTTACCTGCTTGCTTTTATTGTGAGTCGTGTAGTTTAGCTAAGCATCATCAGGTTCCTTATCTGGTGAGTCATAATAAAATTGCATTTGCACCTTTCGAGTTAGTGCATTCGGATGTATGAGAACCTTGTCCAGTTGAATCAATAATGGGTTTCAAGTACTTTGTTACATTTATTGATGATTACTCACATATCACTTTTGTTTATCTGATGAAAAATTGTTCCGAATTATTTAACATTTGGTGCAATTTTTATGTCCAAAAAAATACAATTTGGTGTTCCAATTAAAAATTTTCGGAGTAACAATGGTCGTGAGTATTTATCTTGTGAGCTCGATAGTCATCTGGCCCGCAATGGCATCATTCACCAAACGTCTTGTCCGTATACACCACAACAGAATGGTATGGCCGAGCGCAAGAACCGCCATCTCTTGGAAACAACACGTGCTCTTATGTTTCAAGCATGTACTCTGAAAATATTTTGGTCGAATGCGGTTCTTACCGCTTGTTATCTTATTAACCGCATGCCATCGTCAGTTTTCAATGGTAATACTCTATTTTATATGCTATATCCCGGACGAGAGCCATTTTCTCTGCCTCTCAGTTTTTGGTTGCTTATGCTATGTTCGGGATATCCGACAAACTCTTTCTAAATTAGATCATAAGGCAATACAATATATTTTTCTTCGGTATCCTAAAAATCAGAAAGGGTATCAGTGTTTTTTTCGTCTTGAAGAGATATTTTTTTAATCGGGATGTTACTTTTTCGAAACCAAATTTCCTACACTCCTACAATCAACGGGTCCGGTTCTCCAAGTTTATCCAGAAGAGAATTTTTTAATATTTAATGATCAAACACAACAGCCTCCCTTACGGGTGCCATCCCTTACCGAGCAAGTCAACCGGTCCAATGGTCCGCAGACACCGATTCAGTCAGTGCCGACGTCACCTGCACAAACATCGCCACTAATGCCCACAGAGTTATCTTCCTCTGGCTCTACTGGATCGCCTCCACGGTTCCACCAGCAGCTCCGTCGGTTCAGCCAGCAGCTCCGCCTATTCCGCCTCTAGATCGTCCTTGTCGTGCCTGCCGTGATCCCTTGTATGTTGAAAACTACAAAGGACTTACTAGCCACACTTAGTCTCTGGTGGCTACTATTGATGGGATTCAGATTTCTAAAACCGTTGAGGAGGGTCTTAAATATTCCGGTTGGCGTGCTGCTATGCACGAGGAGATGAAAGCTCTCAGGGAGAACCATACTTGGGACTTAGTCGATTTACCTACTGGTAAACATGCAGTAGGTTGTAAATGGGCGTTTATGATCAAGGTGAAACCGGATGGCACTATTGATCGACTAAAGGCTCGTCTAGTAGCTAAATGATATTCTCAAACCTATGGTAAAAATTACTTCGAGGCCTTCTCTCCTGTTGTCAAAATGACATCTGTTCGTGTCCTCATGGCCTTGGTTGTTCGCTATGACTGGCCGTTGCTTCAGCTGGATATCAAGAATGCTTTCCTCCACGGGGATCGTGATGAAAAAGTATATGTGTTGCAACCTTCCGGGTTCGTTGCAAGGGAGGGTAAAGTGTCATTTGCGGAAGATCCTCTATGGTCTAAAACAATCACCTCGTACGTGGTTTGGTCAATTTACACATGTTGTTACTCAGTTTGACATGTGTCAATCAAAGAAGGACCATTCGGTATTCTACCGACAGACATCAGTTGGAAGGATACTACTTGGTGTCTATGTTGATGATATTGTAATCACGGGAGACGATAGCCAAGGTATTGCAGGCCTCAACAGGTTTTTGGGAGAACAATTTCAAACCATGGATATGGGTTTATTGAACTATTTCTTGGGTATTGAGGTCACACGGAGTAAGCGGAACATTGTAATGTCTCAAATGAAGTATGTGTTGGATATACTGATTGATGCAGGAATGATGCAAGCCAAGGGAGCAATCTCACCTATGGATCCAGGGGCTAAGTTACTTCCGGACGAAGAGGTCTTGATGACCAATCCAGATCAGTATCGACGAGTAGTTGGAAAATTCAACTACTTGGTAGTCATAACTCGTCAGGACATCTCTTTCATAGTTAGTGTTGCAAGTAGATTTATGGCTTCTCCGAGAGTTCCACATTGGCAGGTAGTTCTCAGAATCTTGTGCTATCTAGTTAAGAATCCAGGAAAAAAATTTGAATGGAGAATCATGGATACACTCGTGTTGAGTGTTTTACTGATGCCGACTGGGGTACAAGTCTGACAGATAGATGGTCTACATCTGGCTACTCTGTATTTATTGGCGGAAACTTGGTATCGTGGAAGAGCAAGAAGCAGAATGTGATAGCACGATCAAGTTCAGAAGCAGAGTATCGAGCCATTGCTCATGGCATAGCAGAAGTATTATATTTAAAGCATCTTCTACAGGAATTGGGAGAAGAAGCAGGATCAAGCACAACAAATATGTGGTGTGATAATCAGTCTGCTATCTATATTGCTACCAATCCTGTATTTCATGAAAGGACGAAGCATATTGAAATCGACATCCACTTCATCCATGATGAGTATACAAAGGGGATGATAAAATTCCACCATGTGATGACCGGTGATCAGATAGCTGATATCTTCACGAAACCTCTTTTGGGTCCTCGGATTTAATTCCTATGTAACAAGCTGGGCATGATTGACATCTATGCTCTAGCTCGTGGAAGGGTGTTAAGTATTATATATATTAAGTATTTGTGGACTTTAGTCCCACATTGCCTAAAACAATAGTGAGAGGAGTTAGTCTCTCATATATATATATATATATATATATATATATATATATATCATTAATAAAGATTATTCCACTCTACAGTACTTACAGTACATAGCTGGAAGGATGTATTTTTCGAAGTTTGATTCTTGACTCAGTGTGTTCGTATAATGTGTCTGAACATTGAGTGGTTTAACACCTATAAAGAGTTCAGTGATAGCGTTGTCCTTATGGGGAACAATGCGTCGTGCACGCGTAGGGAACACCAAGCTTCACATGTTTGATGATAGGGTGCGGACATGTGATCGTTAGACATGTTTCAGACTTAGAGAAAGAACCTTATTTCATTGGGCATGTTGGACATGGCGAGATGCTAGTTTGTTAGTCATTATTCGGTTTTCAAGATAATTAAAGGCTACATGGTGGTCATGAAGGGACAACTGATGCCGTCAAATTTGTATTGATTGGATGCGAGCACACTTACTGGTAGTGCAACTGTCGTTACAGAGAAGGAATTGGAGAATACCGTAAAGTTGTGGCATGTGTCTTGGCTACATGAGTAAGAGAAGTCTTTGTGAGTTGCACAAAAGGGAGTTGTTGAAATGTTTAAAGGAGTGCAAACTTGATTTATGCTAGTATTGCATGATAGAAAAGCAACATAAGGTGAGCTTCAAGAAGATACTGTACAAGACTGAAGGACTTCTTGATTACATGTACCGCTATAGAGCTCCCTAATAAGCTTCTCTCTTCAAGATGTACGAGGAATGCAAAATCGGTTTCCATTAAAAATCCCTTGTAGATGTAGAGGTTGTTGATGGCTCTTTTGACGAGACTGCCCCCACGCCTCTGCAAAATTCTCATCTTCTGCATAAAACTTTTTAATATATTCCAATAGTACCTCCTAGATGAGCATGGATAGCAACAAAACCCTCCTACTAAGTGTGTTGCTACCCAGTTGGAAACTATATATGGACACGAGCATGTACGAAAACCTCAAGCAATACTCCCAATATTCAAGTTTGTTTGCCAGCCCAAACAATATGACCAACCACTCAACTACTCCATTCTGCGTCTTAAATGTCGCTTACACTCACCTCCCGACCAGATGCATATTTGTTGGTAGCCGCCTCATAGATCTAACTTGGATAAGACATCGGCCACACTTAGTTGATCTAACATGTCATCCAAATGCGACATTAGAAACTTGTAGTCAAATATGGTTTTGTTAACCACACACAACCTCGTGATCTCCATAATATTCCTGTTCTTTTGCTACTGAACTCGACCACAAGTTCTTTTGCTTTAAGTTCTCTACCTCCCGAAGGATCTTGACCTCCTGTGGACTCATGTGGTAGTACGGCATGTTCGGCAAGCTCGTCCTAGGAACAAAGATCAACACCCCGTTGGGTCTCACACATGGGTGATAGTCCTTTAGAAAACTCTAAAAAGATGTCACGAACTCCGTCAAGTACTAGTTGTACCTCTGTTGGACTCGCTCCTCCCTCCGTTGACTCTTCATCTTGATATTACCCTTCGTACCAAGTCACACGCCTTACAAGCCTCCTTGAACTCCGCTTCCTTCGTGTAGACTGTTAAAGAAAGGAACGCCTTGCCCTCCTCTTCTAAAGATGCGGTTGGAGTATTCTTCTTTGATGGCGTAAGCATGTACCTCATCCCATTATTCACAAACCGATAAGTGTTGAGATGTTCATCGTGCTTCGTCCCAACATCAAATTACCATAGCCTCCCAAGTAACACATGACAAACGTCAAGTCCATCAATCACATTGTAATTGCCCTCATCTTTGTATTCTTCGATAGAAAAAAAGTACTTGATACCTCTCGGTCACCATAAGCTTGGAGCCTTCTAAATTCGGTAAATATAATATTGGTTCGGATGTGTCTCTAATGTCAACCTGACAGTTTTAGTCATTTGTCGAACTGATGATGATCTTTTGGCTTCCCGCTATTAACCACCACTCCGAACCGTTGACCATTAACTGTATATTGGGTTTGAAAGAGCCTTTTCCATCGTAAAGAATCATCAAGTCTTGGTGCTAACATAATCTTTCACACCACGTCAAGAGTTACTTCATCGTCCTCGAAATCACAAGGATTACAAATGCCGTCGCCGCATGTATCTTCGTCGGATGCCTTACGATCAGTGTAAGCCACATGCTTCCGCTATGGACAATCGCTCGGACGGTGAGCCAGTTCATTGCATTGGAACACTTACTAAGACATGTTTAGCGTAAGGGTCATCGGACAGTATAGTCACCTCTCTGAGTTTATTTTCCGCCGCCTTCTCTATCGCTTTATCGTCTTTGGATGTCTCAACTCCTGCTTCGATCCTAGACCAATCTACTGTCTCCAGTTGTCATCTCGATTGTCACTTCTCTTGCAACAATCGCTTAACTGTACAGATCGGTTCATAGCCTCCGTTAGGTTATGCGTCGACTCCTCAACCGGGGCCCTTTCTTTACCTATCTTTCTCTTTGACATGGAAAGCAAGAGCCTCTAAAAAACCCATGCATGTCCTCGTTCGAAAGCATTGATGGTCACGTTGATCGACCCCATTGACCCTTGATAATAGCACCTGGCCTAGTAGGCCTAGGACAACTTCCTCTATGCTATCCTCCACCACGTAAGAATTACTGCTCAAAGGCTTTTTTGTTCTCTGCAGAAAAGTGATGAGTGAGTGAAAGTATGCTCCAATACGATCTCGAATCGCTGGCTTGAGCTCATCCATGAAACGAGATACATGCTTCCCTTTTGTCTCGTCGAGATGGTGTCACTCGACAAGATGCAAAAACTCTGCAGTATAATTGGGATGCTCATTTGCCTCTGTGCATGCCTCTGGTAAAATGCGTTGCTCATAGTTGTCGAATAGGAAGCGTGCCTTCAACTTCTTCTGTATCTTCTTCCATAAGGTGACATGTCTTTTCCTGTCCCATCTACACCCGTTGTAGCCTATCTCACCAAGCTGATCCTCCGAATTTTAATAGGCATGCCACCAACTTCACATTCTTGCCTGCAGAGGTCTACATGTAATCAAATAATCAATTCACCTCTCACAACCAATCCATGAACTCCTCGATGCCGAGATTTCCATGAAAGATCAGACCTTCAACTTGAATTCATATCATTTCCCGTATGGACCTTCCCTACGACCACTACGTTGATAAGTACAACAGTCGTTGAATCTATCATCATCGTCGCAAAAATTGTTCCTCCCATAGCCGCTATATCGTCCGCGTCCGTCGACGTTGTGCCGATCGCTATAATTCCATCTATCAAGCATCCTTGTCGCCTCCACGATCGTCATCACGGATTCGTCTTGCAAAATCATTGAACTTCTTGCTCGAGGTAGACAATTCTACTCAAAGTGGACGATGCTCTCGCACCAATACATGTTCTTTTTCCGAAGGTCGCGGGCGTTGCTCACGCATGACGTTGTTTCTAGGTTACATAACGGTGTGCCTCAATGGTTCCTGATTGCCTACCGCATGCTCGACTCGCTGGACGTTTAGGGTAAGATCTTGCAGAGAGACTTTCATGTGAGGGACGCCGCAAAGAGGCCCAACCCCTTGCTCTTCGGCAGGAAGTTGTTAGTTGTTGTTAGTGTCGTTAACATGTCGAGCCTCTGATACCACTTGACACAACCCGAAAACGCTGATTGCTGAAAACCAACGACCCAAACTAACTATGCCTAAAACCCCAATTTTCTAGCACGAGATTCACAAGAGAATCTCAATATTAATCAACCATACTAGCGGTATATGCCATTCAGGGAGCCAAACTGTTTTAGACCCCTTTTATGAAATCTGTTTCATTTACCTCGTCAAATGCCTCAAATATGTCAATACTCGGCTGGTGAATAGTACAGACAGCTGTCCTTCCTGTTCCAACAACATTTTTCACTGCCCGCATGACAATTGCAGCTGCTCTAGCATCTAGACCTGATGTGGGTTCATCCATGAATATAATAGATGGATTTGAGACAAGCTCTACAGCAATTGTTAGTCGTTTCCGTTGTTCAGTAGATAATCCATTGACCCCAGGCAGTCCTACTAGAGAATCTTTGATCACATCAAGCTCAACTGTCTCGAGTACTTCATTTACAAATTCCTGCAGGTAAACACACAACATTATGGACTTCAAATGGTATGTGCCAAACCTGAAATATAATTCAAATTGGAACTCCTGTTGCTACTTTCTGACAAAGATTTTAGCTTTTGCAGTAATATATCCATGCCTGAAATCAAGAGGTAAAACTAGAAAAATAATCACTTACGCTTCTAGTTTTTGAATCTATTTGGGACGATAGTCGCAGCCAAG
This sequence comes from Iris pallida, assembly GCA_029216955.1. Lineage (NCBI taxonomy): Eukaryota > Viridiplantae > Streptophyta > Magnoliopsida > Asparagales > Iridaceae > Iris > Iris pallida. Next base: position 25,606,194 of record JANAVB010040218.1, on the reverse strand, counting down.
CTGAATACAATACTGACTCTTCTACTGTAATGTGTGGAGAATGTATGTCATTCTGCTCACAGTAACCTGATATCCTTGCAAATGTCTCATGTACCTTAGGATATCCACTGATTCTTATATCCCCTTCGATAGTACCCCCAGTTTTCCTTCCAGCAAGAACATCCAAGAGGGTGGTCTTTCCTGCTCCAGTGACACCCATTAATGCTGAAAGAATCCCAGGCCTGAATGCACCGGTAATATTATGTAACAGCTGTAATGTTTTTTCAATGTAGCCTTGCTCTCTCATTTCCTAATATGTAGGAGGCAGTTATAATTAAATATTAGAACTTACATAATTGTTCATAGTAAATTTTATTATGTGGAGTGCCTGATATCGATTTCATGATTACCTGTGGAGTGTCAACATAGTACTGCAAATCCTGAAATGTTATTGTTAAAGGAATGAAAGGTATAACCATCCCTGCAGCATATATGTAAAAGTTTAGTTCATTGTTTGACTACTTATCTTCATAAAGAATGGACAAAGCAACATATACCTGTTTTCTTGTTTCCTGTGGCATTCGTGGGAGATGTTATTGTGCTAGTTCTTTTAGGTTCTTCTGCATTACTTGGGTCTTGTATTCCTTGTATTTGAGAAAGCTTTTCTTGAGAGATAATAGCACGAGATACCCCAGGAGCTAAAAGACCATTCGCGACAGTGTCACACCAAATGTAAGTATGATGATAATGTCTTTCATAATAATACAATGGGCAGAGATTTCTTACGTTTTCTGAAAGTTAAAGTGATGGTAATTAGAATATTGAGGATTATAATGTACAAGAACAAGGCTCCCACTGATATCCAGTAAAAGTAGCCATCAAAGTTCAATCCATGGCTTGTCAAAACCTGCTGTCCGATAGTTATGTTTGCTGATGAAATCTGTACGTTCAAAAATGTGTTAAGACAACATTGAAGATCTTTGAGAAAGTTAGTTGAAGGTTAACACAAGTGAATGAATCTAAGAAATCCAGAAGGTTAATGGTAATTAGAATATTTGAGTGAGTTAGTTGAAGGTTGATGGTTGTTTGTTTTCACCTTTTCCCATCGCGGTGCAAGGAACTCATTTCCTGTCAAACCTATTTCTGCGTATGTTAATGGAGAAACCCAGAAGCCCCACTTCAACCAGCCTGGCATAGAAGCTGCAGAAGTATGCATTCACGATTGTTTACTTCAAGCAAGAAGGAAGTGAATGAATCTAAGAAATGTAATCTTTGTGGGAGCTATAAAAGATAATTCTCATCTCTTTGTGGGATCTATAGGTCTGTTAAGGCTCATGTTAGAAATAGTTTATCGATTATGGTCCTTTCAGAATTCAGATATGTTAAGCTATTTAAGGTATCTTCATGTGCCAATCTTGATCTGCTCATAAGAGAGGAAAGTGTTGGTTCCCGTTTGTAGATTCTTTATCGACCCAAATCATCACCAGTATAAAAAACATTAGAAAATCAATGATTAGATGGTGAACTTTATCTCACTTACACATGATCGTATCACATGGTCCCGGAGTTCCTCATCTCGAACCGATAGGGATAAACACTTCAGGACAAGAGAAGCTAGCGACTATTTGCAAGGTCAAGTGCAGAAGCTTGAATACCATGCTTTAGTTCAAAGTTTAGAAGGTCTTGGGTTATGAATCCTAGTTGAAACCTGATCTCCGTGTCCGTCTGTACAGTAATCAATATGCATTCTAGTGATTGGTTCCAGGATAATAGTAAAGAAGCATAGAAGTAGATTGTCATTTACCTTAAGAAAACTTTTTTTTCATAGACCTATGCTTGATATTTGTTTCTTCAGATCGAGCACCATAATATCTACAGACTGCTGCAACTATTTTGGCAAGCACATCATACAAAACATCTCTGGCTTGATTGAACGGGGCAGGGTTTGTGTGTTTGTGTGCAAGTATGTGTGTTTTAGAACTGCACGGCTAGCAAAGAATTTGGAGTCGGTTCTGTCTATCCACGTTTATGAAAACTGGAAGGCAACTGGAGAACTGGAACTTTCTAGTTTCCCAGAATATATTACAGAAAACCAAAAGTCCATTCAAACCGAAACCCTCTAGGTTTCAAGTTCCTACACTAGAACCAGAAGTTTGCTTTACAAACCAGAATCTTCTAGTTCAATCCTCAAACTTTAGAAAGCGGATCTGTAGTTCCTACAAATTGGAAAAGTGAATTTGTGTGGCTCGGATAAGCATGTATGTCTGTAAAGGTTTCATTTTGGAATGATTTATAGTTTCAAACCTTCATCTCCCTTTCAAGTCATTACCTATGTTGAATAATTAATATTAACCCTCAAGCCTCACCAAGGTCTAGAGTTTTGGTGCAAGCGGCAGGGACGTTGACATGGTACTAGAGCAACCCAGGGTACACATTAGTTTCAAGTGGATTAAAAACAATACCGTTGCACGATTCCAATTATCGGCCCACAAAATTGACCTTCGACCTGTGGGAACGTGTTGAATATATTAATATCAACCTCAACCCTCACCAGGACTTAAGTTTTAGTGCAAGTGATGGGGACTTTAACAACCCAAAAATGTAAAACACTACGATTCATGATGCCCAAATCTAGGGTGTTTTTATTGTGTTTTGGCTTAGGGTGTCTTCTTATTGTCCTTAGGGTGGTTATTGTTGTGGGAGGTGTGTGTGGTTGGGGATGGGGGGTAGTTATTATAAGATTAAAATGACAACAGAAGCTTTTGTGTATGTTTTGGGGGTGTCAGGTGACTTTATTGTCACTTTAAGTAGTTCTGATCAACACTTATCTTGGATTGTTCTTGAACCATCTTTAATGCTTTCAAATAGAAAGTAATCTATTTTAACATATGCTCAGCCTGCAGATAAATATACTTACGTCGTGGTAGTATGAAGCCACCAAATAAGAGTACAGCTTGTAAAGTCAAGGTACCACAGAATGTAGAAATCGCCGCTGTCTGGAAATAGGAGGCAAGGAGTCGGAAGAGGGATAATGACATTTGATGCACACCAAAAAGCAGAAGGAATTGGCGAAAGAACCTAAGAGAAGAAGGTAAGAGATACATCTGATTATAAGTTCTATATACACTATTCACCTCACAAAGATGAAGAGGGTCTCAAATTAAGATTACCTTTCTCCCTCTGGACTGTATCCAATAATGTAGTAAGTAATAGATGTCCACAGCAAGGACTCTACGAATGATATGGGAACTTTTAGAATGAAAGCAGGAATTGAATAAGCCCATGCAGGATAGAAGTAAATATCCCTTTGTTTATAGAAAACTGGAAGTCTAGAAACTGTCATAGCCAACTCTGGAAATCCATTGACCATGTTCATGACGAGTGTGAAAAAGAGAGCACCGAAGTAGCTATTAGCATGGATAACATCAACTCCAAGTTGTGTACGTAGAAACACGGTCATTGCAATGAGTGCTACGAATACAAACTGCAAGAGGGGTATCAGCCATGCATCTCAATGCTTATGTTAAGACATTAGTGAAATAACAAATGATATTCTGAGAGTAGAAGCTACCTGAATTGCTTTGAAAATATACACAAATGAATTCCTCTTCATGAGAAGCAATTCTCTTGCCATGCAAGCTCTGAATAGTTCCCATTTAGGCAGGGAATAGTTATCAAATGATAGAGCATTTTTATGGGACTGGGACTTATCATATGGATTTGATAGCTCTTTTTCAATCTCTTGTCCAGCGTAGCATGCTTTAAATTTCACAGAGAACTGATCTACAGATACATTATGGTAACTATCGGAAGGATGACACCAGTACTGCTCTTGATCCTTTCTGGACAAAACCTAACCGAATTGTAGACATTAGTCAGAAGAGACTGTGATAAGAAGAATATGTGATTATTTACTATGTAGTGTTCTAGTTACCTCCTGGAGAAATTCAGCTGCTCCTTTTCTTTCTGGGCATTTGAAGCCACATTCTTCGAAAAAATTAAGAATATTGCTACGAGCACCATGGTATACTATTTTCCCTTCTGCCATTAAGATAACATCATCAAATAAATCATAGGTCTCAGGTGCTGGTTGGAGAAGTGATACCACAATAGTAGCTTCCATGATGTGTGCCAACTGTTGAAGACCAGCAACAATTTGGTACGTTGTGGAGCTGTCTAGGCCCGTTGATATTTCATCCATAAATAGAGCTTTTGTTGGTCCAACAATCATTTCTCCTAGTTGATTCATATAAGAGACAAAAAAGAAATGTTAAAAGTTGTGTTGCAGTTAAATACTGGGAGTTCTATGGAGTTGTTAAATTCCTCATCTGATAGCTGATTAAAAGAAGAGACTTTTCTCTCAGCAACTTGACTATACCTGTTGTTAACCTTTTCTTTTGGCCACCAGATATGCCTCTTCTCATGGCATCCCCAATCATTATATCTGCACATATGTCCATTCCCATTATCTGTTGACAAAACATGTTTCAGAATGACACTCATAAAGCGTAAGGCTAATCTGAAGTATATTTTGCGGCAAGGTTTGAAATAATAACTTCTATCCTATAAATGAAAGTTACCTTTAAGATGTAGTCTGTTTGGAGACTTCTTTCTAATCCTTCTGCAGAAATTGCCTAATTACAACAATTTCATTATTCATTTTACTGCGCATATGAAATTAAAAAAAAAAACGTTTCATAAAATATGTATCTGAAGAACAAACCTTTTTCTGAAATTAAGGGATTGGTTATCGTGTGGTATTAGCTGAAGGATTAGCATATATATAACATTTGACCCTGACGTACTTTCTCTGTTGTTGTCATAGAAACTGGGGTTGCATTTATTCTCTTACGAAGCACAATTTATCTAGAATCTTCAGTTTGGTTCAGTATTGAATGAATTGAATTCATGTTTTACCTTCATGTATGTGTCTATGTCGCGTTCAGGGATGATCCTTAACTGCTTCTCCCTTCTACTAACTTCTTTCATAATTTCTTCACATGAAAAACATTATAATTCAGGATGGCTTCCATCAGTTGGTTATGGACGGCTGATCATATCATTCTAAATGGCTGTGAAGAAGTTACCTGCTCGACTTCCAACACCTTGAAAGCGCGCTGAAAAATCCAATGTCTCTCTTACAGTCATCTCAGCAATATGTAGGTCGTACTGACTGACATAAGCTGATGTTTTCTCCGGAACAAACTCCGCCAGTTTAAAGCCATTGTAAGTAATTTCTCCTGTGACCTGTACAAGAAACTACCTACTGTCAAGACTTGAGATGTGCTTGGAAAATTGGACTCTTATTAGACTAGCTGAAATATGAAATTGCCTAATCTCTAATGGGAACAAGTTTTGTAGGATGTGCTAGTTGTTTCCCAGGAGAAAAGATTTATTTTAATAGCATGGCGTAATTGGTGGTCCTATTGTCATCTAAGAATAACATGACAGAAACATCTACCAAAATTTCAAAGTAAATGAATAAGTTCCCAGTGTGGAGGATGTAAAACACTATTTTTCATTCTTCACATAACATTTTAGTGCTCGTTTTCCAGCATCATTCAATAAAAGTAGTAACATGCTCAACGTTTTTTCCATTGACTAATATTATGGTGGACATTGTATCTCATTTTGCAACTACTCACTCCTATCCTGCTCCAGGAAATTCCTATAAGTTATATTTTCATTATTTCCATTCATGTAGACTATTTCTTAGTCAGGAGAAATTTGAAGGATTGTGTTGCGAGGTAAAAAATTATGGCTCATAAATTACATTTTCTGCATTAAAAGCAGAATTCTAGTTTCAAAGAAGATGCCCTTGCTCGCTGCTTTAACTGAAAATTGAAGCTAGAGGAATATGGCAAAAATACCTTTTTGTAGGGATTAGCAGAATTATATAATAATGATTTTGTAAACAGAGGAAACTAAATAAAACCTCTTTAGCTACAGTTTATATCTGAAAAGCATCGTGAAAACCTTTAGAGATTTATCTAGTTTCCCTGCTAGTGCCAGTAGGAAAGTAGTTTTTCCACATCCTGGAGGTCCGAGTAAGAGAGTCAACCTGTATTGCAGGAAAATCGTATGTAAGTAAACTTCAGAGCTAGTAAACATGCTGAAATCCTGCTGATTATTTTCTTTGTAAGAGTATCCACAATCATGAAAATGGTCCCCAAACCCATAGATATGCCTAAATTACTTTCTAGTACAAGTCAGGTGATCATACTTTTGTGAGTTATTTATCAGGAACCCTTCTAATGCCTTGACTCTAGAACTCAGAATATAGTAAATAGAGATCAGTATGCTGAGTAAATAAACTTTGAAATACTTTCCTGGAAGGTTTGATGATGCCACTGACATCTTTTAGGATGCTTATCTTTGTCTCCTGGGCCTTCAGACCTGGCACCTTAGCAAAACCCTGTTTCAATATAAGATGGTTAGTTATTAGTAATAGTTAAGTGAAAGTCTTGTGTACTATAATTCCATCTTAGTTTTTGATTTAATTTCTTGAGAGTGAGTTAGTAATTAGCTATTACCTTTTGTTAATAACACGAACCTCTCTTTGTCTTCCTTATCCAAGTGTTCCTCCTCTTTTATTTTTATGGAAAAAGAGGACTTATGTTCCATGACCACAAGTATTTGACATTAGGTTCTTATATTTTTATGACTTTATCCAAGTCCATCATCCTCCAGCTCAAGATTCCATTCATCATTAAGTATAGAAACTTATAGTGAAACTTGTTACGGATAACCTTTTAGCTAGACACTATGCAAACTACTATAACAACAACAAAGCCTTTATTCCAATTTTTGGGCCGGCTATTTGAATCATTTTCTTACGACCAGCTGTTAAGGGTTGTATCTTCTGTAACACTAACTAAAACCTGATTTATTTAGAACTTCAATCCATTCATTTAGGCCTACTTTTAGTCCTAGTGGCTCCTTTAACTGCTACCTTATCGTTCCTTAGCGGAACATCTACTGATCTGTTGCAGAAGACTGCAAACTACAACTTTGCTTTTACTGAAAGGGGAATCTGACTTTTGTTTATGATAAGGTCTCAAATATGATAGTCAATAAACTTTTACTTCGTTAGAGTAGAGAAATTTCACATGGAATTTCTTTACATAAATACTCCAACAGAATCCAACATGGTAGAAGTCTCCAATAATGTGAAGTAGCTATCAAACACAAAATTTACCGAAATAATGCCTTTGGCAGTATGTAGTAGAGTAGGAAGGGGTCTCCCCTGCACCACTTCACATTCTGCTTCCACCCGTAGATTCTTGTAGCGTACCTCGATTGTAGGTTGTTTCACATTTACTCTGTACGAAACCCTCTTTATTAGTGCAAAACAGATTGATAGAACAAAGCATAATGTACTATATACCATAATGAAGGAATGCAGGAAACAAGAAATTTGCATGCCTTAACTGCATGTGCATGTCAGTAGACTCATAAAATGTGTGCATAGTTTAAGTTTGCTTACATCTACTTTGTTCATTCTAGGCATTTTTTCAGTTTGTGTTTACAAGAAAGTATGAATTAACTTAATAGCAAAACATAGCATATGTTTTTATGTTAGAGCTACAATTAGGCCTTGGATTTTGCTTCTTTTGGACTTCCAATACTGGTTCGCAATTAAAAAGTTTTCTTAGTCAAATAAATTAAAACTATTCTTTCCGTTTTGTTCCCTAATGAACCCAAGTGCAATCGGTAAGAGTCACAATAGGTGATACCCTTGTACCCTTATTTTCAGTCTTAACCCCGACACAAAAAACTGCTTGTAGGGAAAGTACCATATTTTCACAGTACAGTAGCATATATCATTTTAAGGGAGGGCTTCTCTGGCACCAGGGTGAATGCTGAAGTATGCCGCTTGAATCGCGGAAACAACTTCTCCATATATGGGGGTTGCGTTGCATACATCTTGACCTTCCCTTGACCCCTTGACCCCTTGACCCAGTTGGATTGGTGGTAGGCCAACTAGTTAGGATGAACAGACTTGGAGACGGAGAAAAGTTGACAAGATTTTGGTGGAAGAGAAGATTGATAGTAGAAAGAAACTTTAGCATAGCATTAAACTTTGTAGTGTTTGTTGTGTACAAAATGGGGAGAGAGCACTCCTACTCTAGAAGAGTCTACACACTAATTAAAACATGACTAAGACTATTCTAGACTCTTCTACAAATATAATTTTTGAATATGTCTAGAACATAAACAATTTAATTTTACGAAGAACATTTAATGATGGAACATCCTAGAATGTGGACCAAGAACCAAAACAATAGACCCAACGACAAAATACAACTCTAGTGGGTAATGGCCCAACATGATTTATGGGTTCAAAATCAAGTCTACTCTCAACAGACCCTGTATAAGCAGGAGCTTTGTGGCGCTGTGATCCCCATTGTTCTACCACAAAGAAAAGAAATATGCTTCTCTTAACTGAAGATCCCTTATTTTCAGTCTTAAGCACGACACAAAAACTTGCTTGTGGGGAAAGAACATATTTTCACAGTGATGTAGCGTGTATCATTTTAAGGGAGCGCTACGAGGGTAAAGTTTCATGCTTGAATGCTGAAGTATGCCACTTGAATCGCGGAAACAACTTTTCCATATATGGGGAATGCGTTGCATACCTATTGACCTTCCCTTGACCCTGTTGGAATGATGGTAGGTAGGCCAACTAGCTAGAATGAACAGACTTGGAGACGGAGAAAAGAAGATTTTGGTGGAAAAGAAGATTGATAGTAGAAAGAAACCTTACTATAGCATTAAACGCACCCCGATTCTAGAAGAATCTACACACTAATTAAAACATTACTAAGACTATTCTAGACACTTATACAAATATAATATTTCAATATGTCTAGAACATAAACAATTTAATATACCAAAAACATTTAGCACCAAAACAATAGACCCAACGACAAAATACAACTCTAGTGGGTAATGGCCCAACATGATTTATGGGTTCAAAATCGAGTTCTCTCTCAACAGTGTTGGGAACCAAGCGCGGAAATCGTTCCCCCAAACCAGGAAGTCCTGTGAGAGAACCGAGCAAAAGCACACAAACCACGCCAAACACAATCGCAGACACAAAGATTTTTGATGTGGAAAATCCTTGCGGAAAAAACCACGGGACGATCGGAGTCCAACCCTGAAGAACCTCCACTAATGGAATAAAGAGAATACACCTCTACAAGCCCCTCCCGATCCAACACGGATCACCACAACTCACTTGAAAGAAGAAAATTTAATTGCGGACTCCGAAGAACAAGAGATGTCGAAAAATTGCTCGAAGCGATCTCTCCTTCACAATAGTCCTCAATCCTCTCTCCCTCTCAAAGATTGTAAAACACTCTTGTTTTCTTTTTGAGATATTTTTCAACTTGCATGCATCACCCTTTTATAAGCCCTTGGTAATCTATACATGGAAAGCCAATATATATAGAAACTTCCAATATGCATCAATCATATATTTAGTGGAAATCCAATCATAATTGGCTTGCCATAATTGGAAGCCCAATTATATGGAAAGCTACTATATGAAGGATCCAATCATAAATATATGATCAAAGTAAATATGGAAATCCAATCATATATTTTCTTACCATATATGTTCCAAAATAGGATCCATGCACTCCCCGAGCTTCTCCGACACACGGATGGCGCTCGTCGCACTCCGGGGTATTCTCCTCATAGGTTGGGAACCCCACCCACTCCAACAAATCTCCTCCTTTACAACTAGGTGGAGGAACTCGTCATCCCGACGATCCGCCTGCAGTACTCAAACTTTTTCCTTGGTAGAACCTTCGTGAGCATGTCCGCTCCATTGTCATCAGTATGGACCTTCTCAAGCGTCGCGTCCTTCTTCTCAACCACATCCCATATCCAATGATACCGAGTCTCAATGTGCTTGGACCGACTATGAAATGTCTGGTTCTTCACAAGGTGACTTGCACTCTAGCTATCACAAAGCAAAGTATACTGCTCTTGCTTTAGCCCCACTTCCTGCAGCAACTTCTTCATCCACAGCAACTCCTTGCAAGCCTCCGTCGCCGCAATGTACTCTGCCTCTGTCGTAGACAAGGCAACACACTTCTGCAACCGCGACTGCCACGATACCGCTCCACTAGCAAACATCATCACATAGCCCGAAGTAGAACGCCTCGTGTCTACATCTCCAGTCATATCAGCGTCGGTATACCCAACCAGCTTCGGCTCGTCACCACCAAAAGAAAGTCTCCAATCGGCAGAGCCCTGAAGGTATCATAGGATCTACTTGATCGTACTCCAATGTACCCTTCCAGGATTGGAACGATACCTGCTAACTGTGCCAACTGCGTGAGCGATGTCTGACCTCGTACATACCATAGCATACATGAGACTTCCCACAGCTGAAGCATATGGAATCCGCTCTATATCTTCCTTCTCGTCCTTCGTAGATGGACACTGCTCCTCAGTGAACTTAAAGTGAGCTGCAAGAGGGTTACTCACTTTCTTCGACCCGTCCATTCCGAAACGCTGAAGTACCCGGTGAATGTACTTCTTTTGGGACAAGTGTAGCAACTTTGACTCTCTTGGCTGATTTCCATCCCAAGAATAGTCTTCGCTACGCCCAAATCCTTCATAGAGAAGGCTGCGTCCAGTTAGCGCTTCAACTCCGCTATCCTAGTGGCATTTCGACCCACTAGTAGTATATCATCAACATAGAGCAGTAAAATGATTAAATCATCCTCGACAAAGTACCTGACGAATACATGGTGATCTGACGTCGTCCGTGCATAATCATGCTCCCTCATAAACGACTCGAACTTCCTGTACCACTGCCTTGGGGCCTGCTTCAGACTATACAAACTCTTCCTCAACCGGCAAACCAAGTGTGACTTGTCATTCTCACATAATTCCTCTGGCTGCTCCATGTACAACTCCTCAAGAGCACCGCGGAGCAATGCCGTCTTCACGTCCATCTGCTCGACCTCCAAGTCGAAACTGGCTGCCAATGCTAGCCCCACCCGAATAGACGACTGTTTGACGACTGGCAAAAAAATCTCATCATAATATACGTCCTTCCGCTGACCGTAGTCTTTAACTACCAGCCTCGTTTTGTATCGAGGGCGAGTAGCATCATATGTCTGCTTCACTCTGAACATCCATCGATTTTTCAAAGCCTTCTTGCCCTTTGGCAGCCGCACCAGATCATAAGTGGAGTTGGCCTGTAAGGAACTCGTCTCCTCCTGCATAGCCTCCATCTACTCCTGCCTATGTTTGTCGTCCATAGCCTCTGCAAAACTTTCAGGCTCTCTTCCCTCAGTCAGCAGCACATACTCACCCGATGAGTATCTCGTAGATGGTCGACGCTCTCTGTCGCTCCTCCTCAACGGACCACTGGTGCTGGCTGTATATCAACAGCCTCCTCCCCTTCAGGAACTACCTCCCCGGCATGCTCATTCTCCTGAAGGTTATCTTGACCACCATCAGCAGGCTGATGATGAAGGTTGGGAGCAACCCCATATACTGGCTCTTCCATAACTGGATCATCTGCGATGTCCTTTAGAAACTGCTCCAAGCGAAATGACTCTAACTCAGTCAATTCCTCAGCCTCAGAAGGCATCTCGGAATCCTGAGTGTTGGTCATGGTCTAGTCCTCGACGAATACCACGTCCTTGCTTCTGTAGAGCTTTCTTCCCACGGAGTCATAGAGTCTATAGCCAAACTCATCCCGACCGTAGCCGACAAAGACGCATCGCCTATTTTTCGGCTCAATCTTGGATATCTCGTCCTTCGATACATGCACGAAGGCCTTACAACCAAACACTCGCAGATAATTGTATGACGGCTCTTTGCCTTACCATACTTTATCAGGCACATCACCCTGCAAAGGAGCACTAGAAGATAAATTAATAACATAAGCAGCTGTGTAAAGTGCCTCACCCCAATAGCTGTCCGGCAAGTTTGCTCCTGACAGCAAACACCGTACCCTCCATCAGCGTCCTGTTCATGTGCTCCGCTACGCCGTTGAGCAGCGGTGTCTTTGGTGGAGTCTTCTGGTATCGTATCCCTTGTCTGCAATAAGCATCAAAGTGACCAATGTACTCGCCGCCATTGTCGGACCGAAGATATAGCAGCTTCTTGCCCGTCTCCCTTTCAACAGAGAGCTGAAATTTTTTGAAAGTGGACAGCACCTGATCCTTGGTCTTTAAGGCATAGACCCAAAATTTCCTGGAACAATCATCAATAAACGTCACAAAATAAGAATCACCACCAATGGATTTTACCTTCATAGGACCGCAGACATCCGAGTGAATCAACTCGAGCAACGCCGGCTTCCTCGAACTTGGATGACTTTGGAAAGACACCCTATTTTTCTTTTCCGCTAAACAGTACGTGCACTTCTCCAATTTTGTAGACTTTAGTCCTGGAATTACCTTCCTTTTCACCAAGTAGCTCATCCCCTTCTCGCTGATATGGCCGAGCCACCTGTGCCACAACTCGGTAGACGCATCACTTACTGCGTTTACCTCATGTGTCCCCTGTGCGCTCCCCTCCATATAGTAGAGTCCGGACTTCTTGTTTCCTCTGGCAATCACCATCGAACCTCTGGAAAGCTTCTACTGACCGTTCCCGAAGAGATTGAAAAAACCCTCGTCATCCAACCTTCCAACCGACACCAGATTGAAACGAATATCAGGGACATGACGGACATCTTTGAGAACAAAAATTACACCCGTCTTCGTCCTCAAATGTACATCTCCAATGAGAACCCCTTCGACACATTTCCGTTGCCCATCTTCAACACTCCACAGTCACCTGTTGTGTAAGTGGCAAATAGTGTCATGTTGTGAGATACGTGCGCTGAAGCACCCGAGTCCACCAGCCAAGAATTGTCATCGCAGGAGAGGTTCATGACAACCTCATCACCTACGACGATCACATCGCCTCCATGTGCTGATGCCGTCGCTGTAGTGTTCTCACTTTGCTTTCCCTTGTCGCTCTTCTTCTCTTTCTTCCAAGCGAAACAGTTCCACTTGATGTGCCCTTCTTGCCACAATGGTAACACTCCGAGTTCTCGTACCAACCCTTGGACTTTCCTCTGCTCTTATCTCTGCCACCACCTGGACCCCTGCTTTTGCCCCTTCCGCGGCTCTCTGAAACTAGCGCCTCTGAGTGGTGGAATGTGGATGAAGTACCCTGAGAACGTCTCCGCATCTCTTCATTCAACACCCTGCTCTTGGCAAACTCCAGACTGACTACGCCTTCCGGAGCAGAAGCGATCATAAATACTCGTACGGTCTTCAATGTACATAGCAACGAAAGTTCCTGAACCTTGTCATCGAACTTGACTCCTATCGAGGATAGTTGGTCCACCACGCCCTAGAACTCACTCAAGTGATCCGTAATGGACGCACCATCTTTGTACCGCAGACCTATCATCATCCGGATCAGGAACAATTTGTTTACTCCGGTCTTTTTCGCGTAAAAAGATTCCAGCTTCTCCCACAACGTCTTCGCATGCTCAATATTGGCAACGTGGTTGTACACGTTCTCGTCAACGAACTGTCGCATGTACCCACACACCTGTATATGCTCGAAGTTCCAGTCCTCATCGGATTTGCCACTGGACTTCTCGGACGCAAATACTGGAAGATGCAGCTTCTTGACGAACAACAAATCCTTCATCTTGCTCCGCCAATAATGGTAGTTGGTACCGTTCAGGTTCACCATGCGCAACGGCTTCGCGTCCATCTCTGCTTCCTGGTTTGACTGTCAACTCCTGACACTTCTTTGAACCCAAAGCTCTAATACCACTATGTTGGAAACCAAGCGCGAAAACCGTACCCCCAAACCAGAAAGTCCTGCAAGGGAACCGAGCAAAAGCACACAAACAAAAAACGCCATACACAATCGCAGACACAAAGATTTTTGACGTGGAAAACCCTTGCGGAAAAAACCACGGGGCGATCGGAGTCCAACTCTGAAGAACCTCCACTAATGGAATAAAGAGAATACACCCACTACAAGCTCCTCCCGATCCAACACGGATCACCACAACTCAGTTGAAAGAAAAAAATTTAATTGCGGACTCCGAAGAACAAGAGATGTCGAAAAATTGTTCGAAGCGATCTCACATTCACAATAGTCCTCAATCCTCTCTCTCTCTCTCTCTCTCTCTCTCTCAAAGATTGTAAAACACTCTTGTTTTCTTTTTGATATGTTTTTCAACTTGCATGCATCACCCTTTTATAAGTCCTTGGTAATCTATACATGGTAGGCCAATATATATGGAAACTTCCAATATGCATCAATCATATATTTAATGGAAATCCAATCATAATTGGTTTGCCATAATTGGAAGCCCAACTATATGGAAAGCTACTATACGAAGGATCCAATCATAAATATATGATCAAAGTAAATATGGAAATCCAATTATAAATTTTCTTACCATATATGTTCCAAAATAGAATCCATGCACTCCCTGAGCTTCTCCGACATACGGATGGCGCTCGTCGCACTCCGGGGTATTCTCCATATAGGTTGGGAACCCCACTCACTCCAACAAACAGACCCTGCATAAGCAGGAGCTTCGTGGCACTAGGAAAAGAAATGTGTTTCTTAACCTAGTTTGACAAGTTTCGAAGTATTAAATATTTTTCTCCAGTCTGCTGATTCCAAATGTTTACTAACCGAAGAAATTACAGGTAGATCTAGTTTTAACTGGTTAGTGAATATTACTGGAAATTCTCTGTTCCAGATTTTTTTTTTTTTGGCTTCCGGATTTCACTTCTCAGTCCACTGATCAAAAGACATAATGACTGAAACATGCTTTCATTAAATCTTTCGCAACGTCTTGGAATGATAAGTAACTTACCTGGAACCCTTGACCCTACTGGAATGGTGGTACGACAACTAGCTAGGATGAACAAACTTGGAGACGGAGAAAAGTAGTGAAGATTTTGATGGAAGAGAAGACTGATAGTAGAAAGAAACCTTACTGTAGCATTAAACGCACCCCTATTTTAGAAGTGTCTACACACTAATTAAAGAAATAAATCCACTACCCCCCTATGTTTCATGGGTATTACAAGGACCTCCCTTGTTTTGAAAATAATTATCCGGACCTCCCCTATGCTTTATGTTTTATTTTGAAAATAAGGATGGTTAGTGTAATAACTCTTTATATAAAATATAAAACAAAGTGGAGGTCCGTGTAATTATTTTTAAAATAAGGGAGGTTTGTGTAATAAACATGAAATATAGGGAAAGTAAACGTAAATTGCCCCTAATTAAAACATGACTAAGTCTATTCTAGACTCTTTTATAAATATAAATATTTGAAGATGTCTAGAACATAAACTATTTAATATTACCAAGAACATTTAACACCAAAACAATAGACCCAACGACAAAATACAACTCTAGTGGGTAATGGCCCAACATGATTTATGGGTTCAAAATCAAGTTTTCTCTCAACAGACCCTGCATAAGCAGGAGATTCGTGGCACTGGGAAAAGAAATATGTTTCTTAACCTAGTTTGACAAGTTTCGAAGTATTAAATATTTTTCTCTAGTCTGCTGATTCCAAATGTTTACCAACCGAAGAAATTACAGGTAGATCTAGTTTTAACCGATTAATGAATAGGTTACTGGAAATTCTCTGTTCCAGATTTTTTTTTTTTTCGGCTTCCGGATTTCACTTCTCAGTCCACTGATCAAAAGACATAATGACTGAAACATTTTCATTAAATCCTTCGCAATGTCTTGGAATGATAAGTAACTTACCTGTCTATTCTTTCTCTCTGTTTCTGCAGCAGCCTAAGGTTGTCGTTCTCGATACTTTTGATGAGCTTCTCGACAAGCATCCGCCGGTCTAAGGCTCCCATCTTGGTGACATCGACTATCTGCGCCTCCTTGTGCTCTTGACTGCCGGTACCATTGCCGGAGGAATGGAGCACCGACATTTTCATCCGTCTAAGTGTGGGCAGCCTCTCGATTGCAGCCCACTGCAGCTCGTACTCGTCGTCGTCTTCACCCCTCCTGGAGCTATCGTATCTCTTCGAGCTCCGTCGTATGTCATCGAGCTCGAATGAGGGGGAATCCGCAGCTGCACGTTCTCTGTCTGCCATCGGCAGAGCCATAAGAGAGAGTTGTAAGCAAAATGTGGTACCACCTAGTTGTTGTTGTGGCTCAAGACTTTCAAGATGTTAATGGCGTGAGATATTAAACACTATTTACGGGATTGGCTGTCAATTTTTTAAATTTTGAGATGCCTCTGTAGTCTCTGTTAGTAACTTGAATATTTGAGGAAATATAAAGAACACACTCTTTATTTTAAGCAACTGTCGACGTTATAATTATTCCTGAAGTTGACTTTGAGAATTTGACATCGAAACTGTCGTCTAGCTAATGCATTCGCATTCTTTTGACAATTGTTATTCACAGCTCTAAATGTGTTAGGGGGCCAGCACATGTTGGGTTGTGGGGGAATAACATATTTAAGTCAAAAAAATTGTTAAGAGGGCACCCTCTTTCTCTTCCTACTTTCTTCTTCCTCTTTCTTTTCCAACACTAATCGAAGATAGTAATAACCAAGACTCCTTAACAATTAAGATAAATTTTCATCATAAATTTTGTTGGGTTTTTCAAATATAGGTTGTTATTTATTTTATTTTATTTTGGTTCTTAGATTTTTATGCCTAATTATTGTATTTTAATAATTTTGTAGTAGATGACCCAATTCATGATGGTGTTGGGTGGGTTTTTCGACCTATGTGGAGAATATTTCAAAGTACGACGAACGTCATCCGTATGTCAGAGAAGTTCGGAGTCGAAGGCGACAAAGGAGACGAATTTTAGCGGGCGTCAGAACCATCAATTTTTAGAAAATAGCAGCCATCATTGGTATATCGTTGGTATGCCGAAAATGATGAAATTATTGTTGTTCGTTCCAGAATCTTTCTGGCTCGCCGATTCTGTATACCGCAGTATACCACCGGTATACCGATGTCGGGGGCTGAGGCCCTTGGATCTAAATCAACGGTCTAGATGACTACAAGATTATGGGACTTTAAGTAGATTGTTCCTAACCCCGATCCCTATCAGAATCTACCAAAGAGAAAGATTACAGGGAGAAAGTTATCAAGTTTGCAACATTCAAAGAAGAGAAAGAAGAATTTGTGGCTATTTCGAAGGGAGATCATTTCGGATGATTGTTCTCGTCACCTTCGTTCTTCGGTAACATCTTGTAATTCGTTTTTATTACTTTGAGCAGTTGTGGTGATCCAGTTGGATAGGTGGAAAAGTTTGTAGAGGGTGTTTTCATGTTGCACTGCTGCACGCAGGAGCAGCTGCGGCTGCACTGCTATGCACATATGCACAAAGTGCTGATGACGGATAATCCCGTTGATTGTGGGATTTGAACAGTTATGGAAAGAATGAGTCAATTATTTAGATCCGATTTTTGTGGGATTTGAATTTAATTGTTTCCTATCTTTCCATAATCAGTTGGCGGACATGATTAGGGTTATGATTTCCTCTCTATTATATAAATACTCTCTGCGTGCCCCTTTGAGGACTTACTTCAAAGAGAGAGACGAAGAGAGTACTGTGCTACTGGAGTCAGGAGTTCGTACGAGTCAGTATAGAGGTGATGACGAGCATTCCAGAATTTTTTTTTATGAACTTACTGGTTCCTGGAAGCGGATCGCGTGAGGACGAATCTTTCTTTGAGCAATTGTGATCTTCATCACCCCAACAAGCATTATTTTCTACTTCTTTTCTTTCTCTTCGTTAGCGTTGTGTCTCAATTGCAACACGTTTGCAAGGAAGAACGGAATACTTTATGTCAGTTTGTAATTCATTATTGGAGAAGTTATAACCTGGTTATATTATTGTATTCAATTGGAATTGAATAATCAGAGGGCAAATTCGTTTGCGTGAACTTCTGATCTCAACTACAACTTCTAGATTACATAGTGCGGACTTTGAGTATGCGTGGATCTCTGTTCCTGTTCCTGGCTTCTGTTCCTCCGTCTTTGATCTGTTTCGGGACTAAGACTTTACTTCTTTACATATGCATTAGTTGGGTAATTTTTCTTTCTGAGTTTGTAATCATCCAACTCAAAAAGAGTTTGAAGTCTGCTGCTGCAGTAGTAGTGATAAAACATGGTATCTATAAACCTTTACTGTTATATATGTACATTTCTTTCTATCTACCTCTTCTGAAAATTGATCTTCTCTATACACAACGCGAAAAGGGAACCATAGATCAGAGGGAAGGCAACAAGAGCGAACGCCGCAAACCCCAAACGATCATGGTGAAATCCGTAGTAGTCTTTCAGGAAGGAAGAAACTGACTTCCTTTCTCCAAACACATTTACCTCCTCATTGATATCTCCATACTGCGATGTGAAGAGGCAGTTCAGGGACCAGGACATGGGGCTAATGTAATAGAACCAAATCCACCACTTTGGAATTCGCTGCAGGAAAATCGAGGAGAAATTAATTTCCGTATCGACTCTACTAGTTACAAGATATAAGTATATATGCACGTGCGTTTCACGTATTTCACAGGTTATTATCAGGAATACTAAAAGATAGTTGTTGTAATTATTCTAATATTTATTAAGACTATTTAAGAAGAGTAAAAGACAACGCTCTTAATTATTCTAAATTTGTTATTGTACTATTATCATATTATTATATATATTGTTTATATCTGTCTGCAAGACGATTTAGGAAGACCAAAAGACAGCTCTTGTAATTACCTAGTTGTCCCTATTAACTTTAATCAATAATTTTAGTTAGTAAAGGTATATTTGGAAAGACAAGTTTTACCATGAAGCTGATTTTTTTTTCCATTATATAGTAGTATAGATTATTTTATACCTGCCTGCAAAACTATTTAGGAAGACCAAAAGACAAACCCCATGCCCGTATTAACTTTAATCAATGACTTTAACTAGTAAACATATGCAATGATATATTTGAAAAAAAAATAAAGTTTTACTGTAAAGCTGAACTTTTCTCATAATATAGTAGTATAGATTATTTTATAGCTGTCTGCAAGATTATTTAGGAAGGCTAAAAGGCAGCTCCCGTAATTATCTAGTTATCCCTATTAACTTTAATCAATAATTTTAATTAGTAAACATATGCAAGGATATATTTGGAAAGAAAAACTTCACGGTAAAGTTGAACTTTTCTTATTAAATAGTAGTATTCATATAGTACTATAGATTTAGATATTGTAGAATTGTGCATAAAAAAAGGATAATTGAAATACATCTTTTAAATTTCTTAAATATACATATATATGGACCTATGTTTTACATTGTATTATTATTTACTTCTACGCCCTAAATCATTGGCAAAATTAGAGGGGCCAAGCTACAAGAAACTAAGAAATGGAAGTACATATAAATTTCTTCTAGGGTTGAGATCCAACACGGAACAAAATTGTAGTGTTTTTTTTCTTTCCTGAGACTAGAAATTTGAATGTTTGTGTGTGGTATCTCGATAACTTACCATTGAATAACTGGTTACCCTTTCATCTTTTCAACCAAATTATAAAGATCAACCGGATGGATTCATGAAGTTCTCTACCTAAACTATTGTATCTGATATAGTTATATACTGAAGTAACCACAAGTTCATTGTTAGATGCTTAGGTAAAGCGAGAGGATGACTTATGGGAGCAGGTAATATGAAGCCTGATGTAGTTATATATTGTAGTAACCACTGGTTACCCTTTCATCTTTGAACCAAATTTTAAAGATCAACCGGATGGATTCATGAAGTTCTCTACCTAAACTATTGTATCTGATATAGTTATATACTGAATAAACACAAGTTCATTGTTAGATGCTTAGGTAAAGGGAAAATATGACTTACGGGAGCAGGTAATATGAAGCCTGAGAATAGATTCATCATGGAGTTGCAGGGAGATTGCAGTATCGAAGCGACTTGAACATTTGGGGTTAGCGAAACGAGCAGCATTCCCAGGTATACGTAGGAAAGCAACGTGCAGAACATGGAGTAAAAGTACAATAGGAACTTATAAGCTGACCAATAGTAGCCGATTGTTGGATATGTGATGACCACAAACAATAGTACTTGGATGAACACATAGGGGATTTCAATTACCATCTGGGGGAAATAGAAAAGGTAAATGTTGTTAAAACGTAATATGAGAATATCAAGCTATTTTTTTCTATATATAAGTACACAAACAACAAATTTTACTTCAGATTGAAGAAATTTATAAATCCGCGCTGCCCTTGGTAGGTATGGAAATTGAAACATTATCAAGATAGCTGATTCACCTGTGCAACTGAGTAGGCCCATGAAGAATACATGCCTGCATATGTTTCCCGATATAGAACATTGCGTTCGGTTGCTACAAACGGCAGAACTGATGAACAATTGTTTATGCCCAAGAAGTTGACAGCAATAAACATCGATCCAAACATGTTGAACAGGTCTTGTTGGTTATTTCTTGATCAAAAGAATGTAAGAACATTAGTATGCAGGCATGACATATCAGTTTACCTTAAGATTCAAATATGAAAAAAAACAAATCAACTTGGAAATTCCGTAGTCATGGACATTGAAGCATACTTAATATTTTCTGGTTACACTATTTGCAGACTTCTCGGTTTAGGGTGAGGAATTTGTTTGTGCTTTCACTTTGTGAACCACTAATTGAAACATTAACATTTTGCTAAAAGATTATATTTCCTTAGGGTGAAAAGGTAGATAAAATTTGATGTCTCCATATATAATTTCTTGCTCCTATAATATGAGGAACAAAAAGTAAGGGAAGAAAAGATTTTAGATCTAAGTAGATTATATTAGATTTTTCAAATTTAATTTAAGATTATATAACATTAGAAGAATTGAAATTTTGGATGTGGTTAGATTAGAGTATATTTAATTTAGATTAAAATTTAATCTACCATAATCTAATATAAACTAATCTAATTCAAAATTTAAATCATAGCTCAATTTAATATGATCCATCATTTAAAAAATATTCAAGTTTAAACCTATTTATAATTAATTAATTAGTTGATTCATTAAATAAAAATAAAGTCAAATAGAATTTTTTTTTAATATGGGATGTACTAATTGTAGACCTCAATTATAGTCTGATTTAATCTAATTCTAATTCATGATTTAAGTTATATCTAATCTATAACCTAATTTAATTTAAAATTTACATACACAATAATAGAAGTTACATTTGCTAATATTATATGAAAATAGAACTTTAAGTTAGGGATTAAAACAAGGGTGGTTATATTAAGGATCCAGAGGGGTCTTAAAGTCCTAAAAATATTAGGAAAAACAAAGGGCTAAAATATGAATGGTATAACAAAAATAAGAAGAAAAAAATGGACAAGTCGGATTTAATAACGTGACAGAGAAATTACTCCTTATGTTATATTAGGCAGTTGTTTGATCCTTTGTCTAAATAATGTGGAACTAGTTAGTGAGCTTTGACATAGTGTTCAATTAGTTGTCTTTTTTTATTTTGCTCTTACACTATAGTTAGGATTTTATGTTTTGAATTCTATTGAAGAACTCATTATGTAACATAGAGATTTTGGGTTGCCTTCCAAAAACATTTTGTTTGGTTATTTACAAGATTTTATGTCTTATTCTCTCAATAAAACTGTTTTGAAACAAAGATGACATATTTAATCTACTTTATTACAGCTATGGTCAAGCTACTTCTATCTGGATATGGCAATCACCTTCAACTTTTTATGTTTCTTCATGTAGTTTTTGACATTTTAAAGTTCATTTTGATAAGATAAATCAGTAAAAGAAAATAAAATAGCCCATAA
The DNA here is from genome assembly GCA_029216955.1 of Iris pallida. NCBI lineage: Eukaryota > Viridiplantae > Streptophyta > Magnoliopsida > Asparagales > Iridaceae > Iris > Iris pallida. The sequence continues at coordinate 25,584,361 of JANAVB010040218.1, read as the reverse complement.
AAAATGCTGACATTCCCATTTTCACATTACTAGGCCCATCGTGCCAATAAAATGTTCTAGTGACATTAGAATTTATCTCAAAGTATGAATAGCTCTATACTGAGTGATCTACTGATTAACTTATGCTGTTGAGCTTCTTATGAAGTGCAGTAGGTTTCAGGTTGACTGGATGGGTATGCTTACTTTTGTCATGCATACTACATCTAATAGGTAATTGATCGTAAATAAAAGTGCAAGATATAGAAGAAAAAGGTCAAGGATTTTACAATGTCTTTCCGTGCTTCCAGAACAACACTGCGAATGTGATCGATGTGATGAGCATGAATACCATTCGCACTAAATTGTATAAAGGACTTCTCCAGTATGACAAGTGCTGCTTCCATAAGCAAGCTTTGAACTGCACCCAGCCATTCTGTGGAAAACGAGAAGGAAAGTACAAGTCTGTCGAATTTTCTGGTGGTGAGCTCAATTGTTCAACTAGCTCTTTGTTGTGTCTGCCATAAAAAAACAAAACAAATAAACACTTGATTATTCCTACTTCTTTAAGTTAGAAATTGTTTTTGCAGTGTTTTTCTTCATAACTTGGTGTCAATAATGTATTTCAACAATCAACTGTTAATCTTGGATTCCAAAGCTGTATTATTTGTCTTCATAACAAACATTGGCAAACAACTAGTTGTGATAGTTTCCGAAGATAGTTACACTTACCTGTAAATTGAGGATTCTCTGTATATTTGTGCAAAATCCAAACCCAGTTGCATCTCAACAGATGTAGTGGTAACTTCCAACATCCACGTCGCTGGATTGTAATTATCTTTAATCCTTGGAACTCCAGAAATGTCCTAATGGGGAAGATAGTAATCGACATTCAGAGATATTCCTAACTGATTGGTGAGAATAAATGAGAAGAAGACGTGATCGACAAGATAGTTTGCATATCCATCATCCAAGAAATCAATATCTTTCATTGACTCTGAAAAATCTGGGATACAAGTCTTTCTTGTTCTTCTGTTGCTGTTGTTCTTCTTGTTGCATACAAATTTTGAATTTAGCATATTCCTCCTTTAGCTTTAGTTGGTAAGAAGTAAATTGATGTATCATTCTAATTCTAATTAAATCTAAAACTTGATATACGAAGATGATCATGTACAAGGATGACTTGCCTCAAAGTACTTAATTACTTCTCTCGAATTTCGACCTAATGGTCCAGAGTATATCAACTCGCCTCCCCTTTTCATTAGTATCAGCTGTAAGAAGATGAATTGAAATAAAAATTAGAAACTTTATCAGGCCTTCTCTAGGTTAATCCATCGTCTTTTATCATAAAACACGAGTTTTTGGAATTTTTATGTTGTTGTGACATTTTTTTCCCCATCTTTTCTACTTAAAGGACTATTACCTCATCAAATGACTCAAAAATATCGATACTGGGTTGGTGAATAGTGCAAACCACTGTCCTCCCTGTTCTAACAACATTTTTTACTGCACGCATGACAATTGCAGCCGCTCTAGCGTCTAGGCCTGATGTGGGTTCATCCATAAAAATAATTGATGGATTAGAAACAAGCTCTACTGCAATTGTTAGCCGTTTTCGTTGCTCTGTAGATAATCCATTGACCCCGGGTATTCCAACTAAGCTGTCTTTGATTCCATCAAGCTCAATTGTTTCGAGGACTTCATTTATAAATTCCTGAAGAACAAAGTAATCATTATAACAACGACACAGATGACATAAAACACAATTTGTGTCTTGATTCGAACTATACTCTAATATCCCAGGACATGTTTTTCTTGTGTTCACAGTTTGTAACTGCAACTGATGAAAATAAACAGAGTTAACTCACTGATCGAGTATTTGGATCGATTTGGGAAGGCAGCCTCAGCCAAGCTGAATATACTACTGATTCTTCAACCGTAATTTGTGGAGAATGTATGTCGGTCTGCTCACAATAACCAGATATTCTTGTAAAAGTCTCCTGTACCTTGGGATATCCTCCAATTCTTATATCCCCTTCAATAAAACCCCCGGTTTTTCTTCCAGCAAGAACATCCAAAAGTGTCGTCTTTCCTGCTCCACTGACACCCATCAATGCTGAAAGAACTCCAGGCCGGAGTGCACCAGTGATGTTGTGGAGCAGCTGTAGTCTTTCTTCTGCATAACCTTGCTCTATCATTTCCTAGGGTGCAGAGGACAACAACGGTTAGTAAATAAATCGGATTTCACAATTTCTGGGTAGCATAGGGGACTCCTATCATACAACTTAGTTACCAGTGGCGTGTCAACGAAGTACTGAACATCTTGAAATGTTAGTGTGAGAGGAACGAAAGGTAATATCGTCTTCCCTGCACCATCATCCGTTACCGTTATAGTTGGACTTATTGAATAGTCATCTAGTGTTCTTTTTCTCAATGTAATAAAGACCATTGTTAACTTTACCTGTTTTTTCATCTCTTGCAGGTATCGTGGGAGATACAGTTGCGTCGCTACTCTTTACCTCCTTTGTATCTTCGCGCTCTTTTCCCTGCAACAGTGAAAGCTTTCCACGCGAGATAATGGCACGAGATGCCCCAGGTGCTGAAATTGCAGAACTACCTCAAAAAGTTGCACAGAGAGTGATGATCGATGTTTGCACATGAGAATCCAGCTCGTAGAGGTAACTTACGTTTTTTGAAAGTTAAAGCTAATGTAAATCCAAGGTTGAACAGCAGAATATAACCAAACAAAGCCGCCAGTGATATCCAGTAGAAGTGGCCATTGAAGTTCAGACCGCGGCTGGTCAAAACTTGTTGCCCTATAGTTGTATTTGCTGAAGAAATCTACAGAAATTCCAAAAAAGAAATAAGAAAAAGGAGATGTAACAAAATTTAGTCAAAATCTGCTATCACAGCAAACCTTTTCCCATCGGGATGCAAGGAACTCATTTAAAGTCAATCCTATTTCTGCATATGATACCGGGGAAATCCAAAATCCCCATTTTAACCAGGCGGGTATAGAGGCTGCAGAAGCAAGGTACATGTAAACTTAACTAACATATCTAATTGCATCGATTTTATTAGAGTAAGTCTTAGAAAGTACGAAAGGACTTACGTTTTGGGAGGATAAAGCCACCAAACAATAGGACCGTTAGCAAGGACAAGTTACCACAAACTGCAGAAGCCACCACTGACTGGAAATATGAGGCGATGAGACGAAACAGGGATAGTGACATTTGGTGCAGAACAGAAAGTAGAATGAATTGGCGGAAGAACCTAACATGTCATAGGAAAATGCATAAGAAACTCGAATAACAGTAAGTGCTATGAATTAAGTTTCAGATATACGTACCTTGAAGCCTCCGGGCTGTACCCAATGACATAATACGTGAGCGATGTCCATAAAAAGGACTCTATCAATGAAATGGGGACTTTCAATATGCAAGCTGGAAGTGCATATGCCCATGCAGGATAGAAGTAAGAATCTCGTTGCTTATAGAAAACCGGAAGCCTGGATGCTGTCATAACTAACTCCGGCAACCCATTGACGTTACATATGATGAGTGTGTAAAAGAGGGAACCAAGATAGTAATTAGCATGTTGAACGTCAACCCCCATTCGTGTACGTATGAAAACTGTCATTGTGATGATGGAGACGATTACAAGCTGCAGAATAGGGATTTTAACCATTTTAGCTGAATTCTTAGTTCAATTCGACTAACAGAATAGGAACTTGTAATATGGATGTGACACGTGGATTTCACTAACATTGAAAGTGTATTGATTTTTTCTTTAGCTGGTTGGGAAAAAAAATCAAGGGATCACATGAATGTAATCCAACGACTTTTCATGGTCGAGTTTGAAAAATTAGGAATTCACGAGTTACCCTAGGATTTTTTTGTTCTTCTTAGTTAGGGCATGGAGGATATTTAAATGCTCCTGAGAGGTGACAGTCACCTGAGTGGTTTTGAATATGTAAGTAAATGAATTTCTCTTCATGAGTAGTAGTTCCCTTGCCATACAAGCTTTAAACAGTTCCCATTTAGGCAAAGAATAATTGTCAAAGGATAGAGAGTGTTTGTGACATTGGGACTTGTCACTTGGCTTTGATAGTTCCTCCTCAAGGCTCTGCCCAACTTGATATGCTTTGAATTTCTTGGAGAACTGATCCACAGAAATGTATCGGTAACTATCATATGGATCTGACCAATACTGTTCTTGATCCTTCCTCGACAGAACCTGAATAGAAGTTTACCTATAGTAAGACCTTCAGGAGTTCTTACAGAAACTTGTAGGTTGTTAATTAGAACATTACCTCCTGTAGAAACTCAGCTGCTCCTTTTCTTTCCGGGCATTTGAATCCACATTCTTCGAAAAAGTTCAAAATACCTTGGCGTGGGCCGTGGTATACGATCCTCCCTTCTGCCATTAGAATAACATCATCGAAGAGGTCATAGGTCTCTGGTGCTGGCTGAAGAAGTGAAACAACTATTGTAGCTTCCGTGATGTGTGTTAGCTGTTGGAGACAAGCTACGATTTGGAATGTCGTTGAGCTGTCTAGACCAGTTGATATCTCATCCATAAACAGAGCCTTTGTTGGTCCCACAATCATCTCTCCTGGAGTGAGATTGGCAAGTAAGATCATAAACACGCGTAAATGTACAAATTTAGCATATTGCAAATGACTCTTACGCATAAGCTATAGAGTTAACCTTAAAGTAAATTCATGACTGGCTAACTAATAGGTAACCTTAGCCTTCTCATTTTACCTGTAGTTAGTCTCTTTTTCTGGCCACCAGATATGCCTCTTCGCATAGCATCCCCTATCATTATGTCTGAACAATTGTCCATTCCTGTTATCTGATAAACCAACATAACTTTAGGAAATTGTCGGAACAAAGCTTAAACAATGTTGTCGACTATTATAGCTCACTAATCGTGAGTTTTAATTTTGTTTCCTTGAAGAGAACTACCTTCAATATATAATCTGTTTGAAGACTTCTCTCTAATCCTTCCACAGAAATTGCCTAAAATAAGAGTACATATTTTCAGTTAAAACATGATGGCATATATAGGGTATGACTCGATCATGGTAAAGAGCCGTCGCTTGAAATTTGCAACTGAATATGTATAGAATGTTGTAATCAATGAATTAGTAAACGAAGGTTCAAAGGTGTGAGACACATGACGTTGGCAAATTATACTAGTAAGAACGTCGTTGGGGAACAGCGGAAATAAATCCAAGAAATCAGAGAATACCTCAGAGAAAATTCACAACCGCAAAGACAAGGATTTATGTGGTTCGTCCAAGGTGCCTACTTCCACGGACGAGGGTGATTCAGTTCCACTATAAAGATTACCATATATATGGTAAAATCCAATCTTAAATAGGATTACCATATATATGGTCAAAAAAGGTCATGGGCCTATTTTTGGACATTTTCCTTCAAACGTCATATTTTCACCAATTTAAATTTTTATATATTAACGAGAACAAATTCTATTGAACTAATAAATTTCTCATGTCTTGTGTTTCCAATGGAAATTGTAAAGTCATGTCCGACCTTCATGTATGCGTCTATGTCAGCTTCAGGGATGATCCCTGCCTCCTTCTCCCTTCTACTGACTTCCTTCATAATTTCTGAACAAGAAAGACCACCAGAGTTCAGGAAAAGTTGTCTGGATGATTTATGATCTGTCATTAGAAATCATTCGAATTTGATGTGAATCCTCACCTGCTCGGCTTCCAACTCCTTGAAAACGGGCTGAAAAGTCCAATGTCTCTCTTACCGTCATCTCTGGAATGTGCAGATCATATTGGCTGACATAAGCTGATGTTTTTTCTGGAACAAACTCGTCTAGCATGTACCCGTTGTATGAAATATCTCCCTTGACCTGTGGAAAGTACTCGCTACATTCAGGGGTTGAATGTGTTACTGATATTTATAAAAACCAATCAAAGTAGAAATCTCATGTCTAATTGTTTTTGTGCATCTATTATGTGTGAAACTTTATCTTATTTGGTGCCGGAGAATGCATAAAAGGCATTGTTAAGGGTTCAAAAGATATTGGAAATTAATATTATAAATTATCGCCACTATGAGAAGTTATGTGTGATTGTGAACTTGTAGCTGCAATTGCCTTAATTGACATTATTTACGCAAAGTATGTTCTCCGAAGAAATCTTGATAGAGTTTTTTTTGGGTCGGATCTACTTTCTGAGTGACTAAACAGAAACTAACTATAAAACTCAAATTATGAATAAGTCTGTATGGTAAAAAGAATAGAGCATACTTGACAAGTTCTTGAAACTAACATCGAAATAATATGCTAGAGGAGCTGAGACTTTTAAATAATTTCTGACTTACAACTTAATAGTTATATATATGATGCTTAGGAATAAAAAGAATAGTTAAACCTTGAGAGACTTGTCTAGTTTCCCTGCTAGTGCCAGCAATAAAGTCGTTTTCCCGCATCCTGGAGGTCCAACTAAGAGAGTCATCCTGCAGTAATAGACAAAATGAAGCTTTGCTAATAAATTTTGATTTGATTGTTCAATTTGTGAAAGCCTTCAGTAGAGGTTTCCTTCAGAAGTTGAATCGACTGTCAACATTTGTGTGTATCCATTTTAAGATCGTTAAGCTTGGGGTTTTTGCTCTTCAGAAGTGAACAAATTTTGAACTTACCACAGAATCTTGACTTTCCGGAAAGATATCTTGAATTGCTTACCTAGAAGGTTTGATGATGCCACTAGCATCTTTTAGGATGCTGATCTTTGCTTCTTCAGTCCTCAAACCTGGAACCTTTGCAATACCCTGTTCCAACATAAGTTGCATATCACTTAGCACTGTTGGCTTCAACTATGATGAACCAAAATGCTCCATGTTTAGCTACTTTTTTACTGTTGCTTGACATGTATCTTTTCTGATTATTTAGTAATATATCATTAATTTACTTTATGTGTTACCTTTATGAATCCTCCAGTTTTTTTTTTCTTTGTCCAAGTATACATCATTTTCAACTCAAGAATTCAAGATATTTCCTTCTACCAGTATGACTGATGATTAGGCTTTAACTTTCATGCTTGTGCTAATGATCTAGAATAGCTAATTCGTGTATGATAAGTCTTGGCATGCCTGTGATGTGTGCACAATATGGGGAAGCCTGTAATGGGAGGCCACCTCTTTAGAAATCAAGAAATTTGTCATATATAGCAAGGTTCGCAATATCGGTATTGGAATCGGTATCGGACCCTTCCTACGAGTATCGGTAGCGGTTTCGGATCAGAGTATCGAATTTTTTAGTATCGGGAAAAAATAATTACTATTAAATTATTAAAATGTTAGATTTTTTATTTTTTATTTTTTAGGCATAATTTTAAGTATTTTTTGTGTTGTTTCTTAGCAATGTTGGAATTAAATGAAATAGTAGTCATCATTGCCGATTGGTTTACCTGCAATAGATAAGTTTTTTTTTTTAACATGCTTTTGCAACCTTACCATGCTTTTACATCCTTACTGATTGGTCTTCTTCGTTCAATTTTCTTTGTCGAATTGACTGAAAAAGAGGCCCCCGATGTCGGTATCGGTATTGATCTGTTGTATCGTGACAGGCTAAACCATATCGGTATCGGTCGTATCGGATTGGTATTGGCCGATACTGCAAACTATGATATATAGACAATCCTTAAGTTGGAGTATTATGTCAGATAAGTGCATCCGAGACATACTATATGAAACAGTAGTTACTCTTTCTTACTGTACTTAGGGAAACAATCTGCAAGAATTCTTCATAGGCATTTCAGCTATAAGTGGAAGGTATTTTTTACCCAAAAAATGCCTTTGACTGTGTTCCATAGAGTGGGTAAGGGCTTCCCTTGAACTACTTCGCATTCTGCTTCAACATTTAGGTTCCGGTATCGCACCTCTATTGTGGGAAGTTTCACATTTACTCTGAAGAAAAAAAGGAAAAAAAAACTTTTTGTCAGTGCATTACAGTTACATATTTCCTTTTAAGTGTATTATGCATAAAAGCGAGTATCATGCATGTTCAGATACCTTGAATATAAAATTTATGATTATTTCAATCCATGTTTAGTTTTTAGTCCATAAAAGAGGATACATGTCTATATGATTATTATTCAGGTTATTTAGTTTTATGGTCTCATATAATATTTAAGATTTGTGTTTAGGTCTCCATATTGTCCAGAAGAGGGTTTGGGTCTCGTCCTGACGGTTGGGTTGGACTGATCGTCCAAAATGGAGACATAAACGCAAAATTTGAATATTATACGACACCCTAAAACTAAATGCAAAATTTCAAATAATTATGGAGACCTAAACGAGATCTAACAGTCAGCCCAAGTCAACCGTCACGACGAGACCCAGACTCTGTTCTGGACAATATGGAGACCTGAACTCAAATTTCGAATATTATACGAGACCCTAAAACTAAATAATCCTTATTCATTCATATTCAAACCTATCTGTGAAGCTGGTGTACCTCCTATGCTTTTTATAAGAATAATTTTTTCTGTGATTTGTATTTGTTCTTTGGAGCTGGTATTAGAATTTGGTATAGTTAATTGAATCAATGTTGGTCTACCCAGAAACTTGGATCAGAGTATTTATTTTCCAAAAATAAAAATAAGATGCCATACTTCCATAAGAACAAACTTCATCTGTACTGTACTCTCACAAAATCTTTCTAATTGTCTTTTGTTTAGATAATACCAACTGGATTAGTACTCTCATGCTCATAAAATTTCTAAGAGCTTTGCTATGCCTACAACCAAATGCTTACAATCCCCTTACAACTGCCACGTGTCGGACTTCTATTGGAGGAGGGGGGAAAGTGGTGGGGTCAGGTGGAGCCCATGTAGCAGGAGGTGAAAGGGGAGGTGGGACCCGGTGGGACCCATGTGTAAGGGGTGGGAGAGAGAGGTTGTAAGAAGGTTGTAAGAAATTGGTTGTAGACTTAGCATTTTCCAATTTCTAATTGGCTTTTCCTACATAATATACCAAAAATGAGCAATAATATATCTAAAAATAAGATAATAACTTAGAATAAGGTACTTACAAAATCAAAAATCCTAGAGGAACTCACGAGTTCCTAATTTTTAAAACTCGGCCATTGAAAAGCCGTTGGATTACATACATCTCTATCTCTTGATTTTATTTCTCAAGGGACTAAAGAGAATTAAATACACTTTAACGTTAGTGAAATCCACGTGTCACATCCATATTGTAAGTTCTTATCTTAAAAAAAAAGGTTCTGATCTCGTATGCTTTTATAAGAAGAAAAAAATTTGTGATTTGTATTTGTTCTTTGGAGCTGGTATTAGAATTTGGTATAGGTACTGGAATCAATGTTGGTCTACCCAGAAACTTAGATCAGAGTATTTACTTTCCCAAAAAAAGAAAGCCATACTTCCATAAGAACAAATTTCATCTGTATTGAACTCACAAAATCTTTCTAATTGTCTTTTCTTTTAGATAATACCAATTGGATTAGTACTCTCATGCTCATAAAATTTCTAATTGTCTTTTCCTACATAATATAACAAAAAATGAGCATATCTAAAAATAAGATAATAACTTAGAAAAAGGTACTTATTGTTGAGAACTAATAAGGGACTTTAGTCCCACATCGGAAGTTGTATTGTGAAGAGGAGGTGTACTCTCTATAAGTAGTGGCAGGAGCCCATCAATAAAATCATCTGAGAAATTCCACTCATTTCAACTTGGTATCAAATCCAGGTTCCCAAAAAAAAAATTTCCTCCCTCCTTGACGCCAGCCCCCCCCAAACCCCCCCCATCTACTATTCCAGCTCCTCCCCCCCCCCCCCCGACCTGCGGTGCAGCGCCCCGGACCTGACCTCCCTCCCTGACGCCGGCCCCCCTACCCCTCGATCCACTATTCCAGCTCCTTCCCACCTCCCCCCCCCGGACCTGTGGTGCAGCGCCCCGGACCACCCCTCCCTCCCTGACGCCAGCCCCCCACCCCCCGATCTAACTCACCACGGGACCCCGTGACATGGCGAGATGCCCCAGAGTCCATAATCCAACCTGGTTGATGGACAGATGCAAGAGCACGTGCAGGTATACCTGTGCTGGGTTGGGCAAAGCAAATGATGTGATCCCCCGAGATAGATGACGTCCCAGGAGTGACATGACTGTCGGCCGAACCCAGCTTTGGGCCTCGCAACTTCGCAAGGAACTCCCGCTCAAGCGGAATTATTTCTGCCAGTTGATTTTCTCCCCCTTCCTCCGCCAGATGTGCTTTGTGTCCTCCAAAATAATCTTCCCTTCTACCAGCATATACTCTCCTACCGTTGCCGGAGAGTATTCAGACTGCTGATGGTACCTCCAGACCTGTAATGGGTAAAGGCACTGTCGCATGCACCCCTTCCCTTACTCTCAACAATGTCTTACATGCTCCTTCTTTTCCTGTCAATCTTATATCTATTAGTGCCATTATCCTTGATCTAAACTGTATTGTTTTCTTTGACATTCCTAAGGTAACTTTTCAGGAGAAGGGGAAAGGACGGCGACTAGGGACTGGCACATGGCATAAGGGGCTATGGTACTTGGACAGGACCGGACTGGACAAAGCATTGGCATCTCTAGTAGCAGACGCACAACCGGACGCTTCACGTAGCAGTGTAGAAGACGAATTGCTCCTCCATCACCAGCGTGTCGGGCATTCTTCCTTAAAAGTTATTAGTCGAATGTATCCGTCCTTATATCAAAGGGCTAATAAAGAGAAGTTATTTTGTAATGCTTGTGAGTTGGAAAAACATAACAGAAACTCGTATGTGAGCTCCGGGAATAGAAGTTCAGCTGCATTTGACATGATACATTCGGACGTATGGGGCCCTTGTCCTACAACCGGTATTAACGGTTTTCGATGGTTCGTCACTTTTATTGATTGTTATACTCGCGTAACTTGGATCTACCTTATGAAGAATAAAAGTGACGTCTTTGAGGCATTTCGAGATTTTCATCGCCGGGTAGAAACACAATATGGCACTAAAATTAAGTGCTTACGGTCTGACAATGGGACGGAGTATACTAATAAGAAGGTTGCTGAGTATTTATCCACTCATGGAATACTACACCAAACTTCATGTGCCTATACATCGGCACAAAATGGTGTGGCCGAACAGAAGAACAGACACCTGCTGGAGGTCGCACGGACGATGATGCTGGTTATGAATATCCCAAAACACTTATGGGGACATGCTGTCTTGACTGCCTCTTATCTCATCAACAGAATGCCATCTCAGGTATTGGACTGGAAGACACCGTTGGAAATGCTTACTGGTGTAACCACTTACACAGTTCCACCGAAAGTATTTGGGTGTGTGTGTTTTGTCCAAGATAATAGGCCGGGAGTTGGTAAACTGGATCCTAGAGCGGTTAAATGTGTCTTTGTCGGGTACACGGCGACTCAGAAGGGATATGCATGTTGTAGTCCGGTTGAGCGGAAACTGTTTGTAAGCATGGACGTTACATTCCGAGAACTGGAACCATACTATGGTTCAGATGAAGATTTAGCGTTCGGTGACACACCTAACACGGAGGGTGTTAGACGTGAGGGGGAGAGAATAAGCTCAAATATGGTAGTCGGATCGGTCCCGTGTCCGGTCGTGGAGAACTGGACGAAAGGGGGAGATAGCAATGACTCCGATGAAGAAGACGATACATATGTTACGCAGGGGGAGAAGCCGTGCCCAGTAGACCTGTCAATGGATAGTCGAAAATTCGAATCCGATCCGATTCCGTATCCGAACTTTCGGATATTTTTTGAAATTTCGGATATCGGATTCGGATATCCGAATATTTTTCGGATATTATCCATTTTCGGATACGAATTCGGATATTAAGGTATTCGAATCCGTTAATATCCGATCCGACTTTAAATTGCAAATTTCGGATATCGAATTCGGATATCGGATTCGGATATCCAAAATTTTATATATATTATATTATAATATAATGTATATGTAATATATATTAATAATAGAGAAGATTAAAGTATTTTATTCTCAACTGACTTTTACATAAATTAATTACAATATAATTTATATATAATAGCAATATATATTAATTACAATTTACAACAGAAGAAGAAAGGACTCAAATACGTAGAGAAAGTGAATTTGGTTTTCGGATATTCGGATAATAACTAAATTTTTAATATTTCGGATTTCGGATATTCGGATAATAACTAAATTTTTAATATTTCGGATTTCAGATATTCGAATACTAGCATTCGAATTTTTTAGCTAATCGGATCGAATATTATCCGATATCCGTTAAACTAGACGGATACGAATTCGGAGTGTCAAAAGAGATATCCGTTCGGATATCGGATCGGATTCGGATATTACAAAAAAAATCGGATACGGACACGGATAATGTCTTGTCCGTACCAATAAGCATCCGTTGACACCCCTAGTGCCCAGTGTCAGTGCCTACTGTACCAAGTCCAGTGCCTACCATATCAAGTCACTCGTCTACTCCTGCCCCGGCTCTTGAAGATGTTGCCCCCGCACTGAATCACTCTGATTCCGATGCGGATCTATCTGACTCTGATGGTATGTCCTCTCCACCACTTATTACTCCTTTAAGGAGATCTTCTCGCATCAATGCGGGTAAGGCTCCTCGTCGTTATGATGATTATGAACATGATATTGCCAACTTCTTGTCTTATTCTAACATTTCTCCAAATTATTGAGCTTTCATTGCATCGTTAGGCTCTACTTCTTTGCCCAATTGTTGGCAGGAAGCAAAGAAAAATCCAAGGTAAGAAGCTGCAATGATGGAAGAACTTGGGGCACTGGAGAAAAATAAGACATGGGAGCTGGTTCCATTATCCAAAGGGAAGAAAGCTGTGGGATGCAAATGGGTGTACACAATAAAGGAGACACCAGAAGGAAAAGTAGAGCGGTACAAGGCGAGGTTGGTTGCAAAAGGATACACACAATCATATGGCATTGACTATGATGAGACGTTTGCCCCAGTAGCGAAAATGAGCACGGTAAGAACTCTGGTCTCCATTGCAGCAAACTATGGGTGGAAGCTGTCACTCCCTGATTCCGGTATACGTATTTTTAGCACGTATACTGCTTATTTGTAATTACGTATATTTATACGATATTTATTTTGTTGTATTTCTTCATGTATATCCCAAATTATTTTACAAAATAATATTTCGTAATTTATTTTCTGTGATTTTAGTTTACAGTTTTGGCTCTAATTGGGTGACATGTTCTCGGTTCACTTGAACCCGTTGGGTCATCATGAACCAACTTGGTTTAGGCTTTTATATAAAACCCCATTCCTTCTCTCTCTCTCCTCTCATTATTCCTCTCATTTATTTCCTCCACCAACCAAGGCAAGTGCCAACTTGCTCAAGAGATGGATTTATATTTTGTTAATGATTTCTTACAAAATTATTTGTCAAAATATGTTCTTCTCCTCAATCTATACTAGTTTAGAACTGGAAATTTTCCATTTTGAAGCTTTGATTTTTGTAGATCTAAGTTTTCTCCATTTTCGGATTTACATGGTTTTGATCTATTTTCGTTAGGATTTTGTGGGTTTTGATGCTTCCATGTGGAAGAGAATTCAATTTCACTCAAGTTAGAACTTTGAAAATCTAGATTTGGTTTTGATTTGGTCAAGTTAAGGAAATTGGAAGTTTTTGGTGTTCTTGAGGAGGCTCTCGGCCTGGAAGAGAAGACCCTTCAGCCTGCGCTCTTTAGCGCAAGTTGAACTGCGCAACTCGTCTTTTGACGAATTGCGCAACCCTTCGGCCAGCGCATTGCGCTGAGCTGAACTGCGCTGGCGCTCCTTAGCTCCAGCGCCATCCGATCCTGCGCAGTCTAATCCCCGCGCAATCTAACCCAGCGCGCTTGACTTCAGCGCAATCCATTCCCTGCGCAACCTGACCCTGCGCGATCTGATCCTGCGCAGTCTAACCCTGCGCAGTCTGATCCATGCGCAACTCGACTCTGGCGCAATCCATCTCCTGCGCCATCTAACCGCTGCGCAGTCTAATGCCTGCGCAACCTAACTCTGCGCGTTTGACCCCTGCGCAGTCTAACCCTGCGTGTTTTGACTTCTGCGCATTTGACCATGCGCATTCTGACCTGGGCTCTTATGTATTATATTTTCTTGTATATATATAGGTGAATGTTTGTGTATGCTATATATCCTTACGCCTTTTGTCCCGAGCATGATATGAGCACTAATGTGACCCCGGAGAACAAAGTGTTCCTTCCTGATACATGTACCTGAATGTCCCAGTTCTTGTTCATGCTCGACAAATGACTCGTAACTCCACGTGGCGTATTTGCATTGATGCATTACACTAAGGAGGGTAGAACATGTTGACATACTAATTGACATGGATCCTCTTTGGGGTACTCGTACCAAAGTACGACTTTAGGAGGATAATCATGCAGGCCACAGCATGTGAGTCCAAGATTTCACCTAGGGTTAAACTAGGCAACTAAATATACTAGATGCAAGGGGAGGGCAGAATCCCGAGATCGTGTTACACCAGCCGCCTTGAGATATTGTCTTGACGCGCCGGCTGGTCTCCACGGATGCTGTGTCATCTGCAACGAGTGGATGACTGTATCCGATTAATTCCTGCTATATATTATATGTTTTGGCAAGGTGGCCTTGCGAGGGACCTGTGCTCAATCATACCTGTCTACGCGAACCCCTGGGTTGGCTAGCCTTGCTGGAAAGATACGATCTGAGGATTTCTTAATAACATGATGCGAGGATAACCTCGCCATACTAGAAACTCGTAGACTTGACTGGCCGTGAAAATGACTTGCTTGTATTTTTCTTTTACTTTCCGCGAGTAACTGAGGAAAGCGGACTGTTATGGTGCGTGATCCAACCCATGTTCTTGTTTGATTGTTGGGTTGGTTATCGTACTATGACAGGCTGCGGACCGAAGTTACGAACGGAAGCCTAAATTTGATTGTGATGTGCTACTCCTGTGAATGACTAAGGAACATGGCCCACCGCGGTACGTGATCCAACCCATGTTCTTGTTTGATTGTTGGATTGGTTATCGTGCTGCGATAGTCTGTCGACCGAAGTCACGACCAGGAGATCTTCTTACTTATATCTGTAAACTTATGTGAAGGTCATAGAGTGCGACGCGTCCCGGCTCCATGTGGCACCTTTTGTCCTTGTTTGGTTGTAAGGGTGCCAGATGGGTCCGACGATGTAGCGCTACCCTATAGCCGCAGCATAAGCTTTATCCTTATCATTATAACTGGGTTTTATCTTAACTCTTGTGCCCCTTTGGCGGTACTTGCTATTCGGGGCTGACCCCGCTGGTTTTGTTTGGCCAGATCTCGTAGCAGAGCCAGAGGACACGATCCTTCTTCCTGACATCCATGGTGCATACTAGGAGCATGGCTGGTCGGGAACTCGAGTGAGTTTCTTCTCCACCACTCCTGCTTATACTTTTGCGGCATTTAGCCACCGGCACCTGTTAGCCGGATTACTCGATATTTTGTGTCAGTACATAATTGTAATTAAACAGACTGCAGCTGTGTATAATTTTGTGCTCATGACTCTCTGAGATAGCTATGTTATAAAGCTAGTCTCTCATGATCATTTTGATGAAGCGTCGGGGACGCCTTACTGCTTTATCTTTAATGTTCATTTATTTGCTGATGTGATTTGATTGATTGAGACATAGAACTCTGTGGGACCATAGGAGACTCGCTTGTAGCATGTACCCCCTAGTCTCTCGACAGCCACGATCGCCGTATGACGTTACGTACCTCATATGGAGTAGCTGGCCTAGTCCGTCTCCGTATTTCGGTACTGGGACGTGACAGAAGCTATACCAGTTAGATGTGAAAAATGTCTTTGTCCATGGGGACCTGCAAGAAGAAGTATACATGGAACCCCTGCCAGAGTGCTATGCGACAGAATCAGACGGAGGGACGTCGCATGGTAAAGTGTGTAAACTAAAGAAGTCACTATACGGACTCAAGCAATCTCTTCGTGCCTGGTTTGACAGATTCAGAAAGGCTGTTACAGGCATGGGGTACCATCAAACAAATACAGATCATACGGTCTTTCTCCAGCATACAAGAGGCCACGTTACTATACTTGCTGTGTATGTGGATGATATAATAATCACTGGTGATGATGAAGTCGAGATTACTAAGCTGAAGTCAAAACTCGCGAAGGAGTTTGAGGTGAAGGATTTAGGAGCGATGAGGTATTTTCTGGGTATCGAGGTGTGTGACGGCGAACAGGGAATTGTTCTCTCACAGAAAAAAATACGCACTAGATCTGCTAAAGAAGACAGGGATGCTGGGATGCAAAGCAGCAGTAACTCCAATTGACCAGAAGTGCAAGCTGGGAGCAGAAGCAGGAGAGCCTGTTGATCGTGAAAGGTATCAAAGACTTGTAGGAAGATTGATTTATCTGGGGCACACTCGTCCGGATATCTCATTTGCGGTGAGTGTAGTGAGCAGCTACATGCATGATCCAAGAATGGGTCATATGGAAGCAGTGTTTCAGATCTTGAGATATCTGAAAGGGACGCCGGAAAAAGGACTATGGTTCAAGAAGAATGGACACATAGAAGTTGAGGGATACTGCGATACAGACTGGACAAGCTGCATAGACGACAGAAAGTCTACCACGGGGTACTGTGTTTTTGTAGGAGAAAACCTAGTCTCATGGAGAAGCAAGAAACAGCCAGTGGTAGCACGGTCGACAGCTGAAGCAGAATACAGGACAATAGCTCAGGGAGTGCAGAGTTGCTATGGGTAAGAGCACTGCTGACAGAGTTGAAGCTGGACAAGGGAGCACAATTACGTCTTCTGAGCGATAGTCAAGCTGCAATAAGTATAGCTAACAATCCAGTTCAGCATGACAGAACGAAGCACATCGAGATCGATCGATTCTTCATCAAGGAGAAGCTGGAACAAGGGTACTGAAGATTGACCATGTTCGCTCAGAAGAACAAGTTGCAGACTGTCTGACTAAGGGTTTTAGTTCATTGAGTCTGTCAAAGCTAACAAGATGGGGATGATTAATATCTATCGTCCATCTTGAGGGGGAGTGTTGAGAACTAATAAGGGTCTTTAGTCCCACATCGGAAGTTGTATTGTGAAGAGGAGGTGTACTCTCTATAAGTAGTGGCAGGAGCCCATCAATAAAATCATCTGAGAAATTCCACTCATTTCAACTCTTACAAAATAAAAAATGATGCTTAATAAATGTCTTTTCCTACATAATATAGCAAAAATGAGGAATAATATATCTAAAAATAGGATAATAACTTAGAATAAGGTACTTACAAAATCAAAAATCCTAGAGGCCATTGAATAGCCGTTGGATTACACATCTCTATCTCTTGATTTTTTTTTTCTCAAGAGAAAAATTAAATACACTTTTAATGTTAGTAAAATTCACGTGTCACATCCATACTGTAAGTTATTATCTTACAAAAAAAAAGAAGTTAATGTTAGTAAAAAGCTTTCACCTGTCTATTCTCTCCCTCTGTTTCTGCAGCAGTCGAAGGTTGTCGTTCTCGATGTGACTGATGAGCTTCTCGATGAGCAGACGCTTCTCCGAGGGCCCGAGCTTGGCGACGTCGACGACTCTCTTCTTCCCTTCGCTTCCGACGTGATCGATCACCAACATTCTCGCACGTTTGAGTGTCGAGAGCCTCTCGAGTGCTGCCCACTGCAGCTCGTACTCGTCGTCGTCGTTGACCTCCATCGAGCTGCTCCTCCAAGAGGTCGAGCTAGGCAGCCCGAGCGCCGGCGCCATGCTCCTCCCGATCCTTTCTAGCTCAATGCTGAGGGGCTCTGCCTGGTCTTTGCTTGTTAACTCTGCCATTCTTCTCGGGAAGAAGCTGAAACGAGAGTTACAGTGCTCATTGCTTCCTTTATATATATATATATATATATATATATATATATATATATATATATATATATATAGAGAGAGAGAGAGAGAGAGAGGGGGAGAGAGAGAAAGAGAATAAGGGAGGTGAGGTGCCACTTTACGGGTAGTGGCTATGTGCCACCCCCCAATGCTATTATCATGTTTCGAAAAGTGTGCAAGTGCATGATAATAGCAGGAGTGTCACATAGTCACCTCACCTCCCTTATTTTCTCTCTCTCTTTCTCTCTCTCTCTCTCTCTCTCTCTCTCTATATATATATATATATATATATATATATATGGGTCATTTACTTTTAAGCTTTAAATTTAGGTTTATATATGTTTGCATATTGTTCCGAAAAGACGAACAGTTGATTTGGACTGTCTGTTAGATCTCGTTTAAGTTTCCACGATATACTAAATTTGTGTTTAGCTTTGGTGCTTATGTTTAGGTATCTATTGTTGGAAAAGTGAATGTATATTTGAAATAATAATAATTATTTTTTTTACAACGAATCTATGGCAACGAATCTATGGAAATGTGTACGAATCTACTTAACGAATCTATCGAAAAGGTGTGTCATTTCCATCGTGTCTCTTTATTTCTATAAAAGTACAAGTGTTTGAATAATTCAATCACTCAATCCATTCATCTATATAGCATTAAGTCTAAGAGAGAGAGGGACTACCAACATTGCTTTGTCGAGTTTCTGCGGTGTGAAGTGCTGCTACCGAAGGAAAAGAACCATTGTATCCTGGAAGACTAATCCGCATTAAAACAGTAAGCACCAGTGCGGAACGAATATTGTCTTAAGGACATTGAACCAAGTTCAAGCCTCGATCTCGATTAGATTATTATTTTATATTTTTTTCAGAGTTTAAATACAGAGTTGAGAATTCTTACTAACATATATTTATTACTAATACAGAAAAAGGGGGACATGAAACTAGGGGTGTCAACGGATGCTTATCGGTACGGACAGGACAATATCCGTATTCGTATCCGTATCCGAATTTTTTTTGTAATATCCGAATCCGATCCGATATCCGAACGGATATCTCTTTTGACACTCCGAATTCGTATCCGTCTAGTTTAACGGATATCGGATAATATCCGATCCGATTAGCTAAAAAATTCGAATGCTAGTATCCGAATATCCGAAATCCGAAATATTAAAAATTTAGTTATTATCCGAATATCCGAAAATCAAATTCAATTTTTCTACATATTTGAGTCCTTTCTTCTTATGTTGTAAATTGTAATTAATATATATTACTATTATATATAAATTATATTATAATTATTTTATGTAAAAGTTAGTTGAGAATAAAATACTTTAATCTTCTCTATTAATTAATATATATTACATATACATTATACTATAATATATATAAAATTTTGGATATCCGACTCGGATATCCGAATTCGATATCCGAAATTTACAATTTAAAGTCGGATCGGATATTAACGGATTCGAATACCTTAATATCCGAATTCGTATCCGAAATGGATAATATCCGAAAAATATTCGGATATCCGAATCTGATATCCGAAATTTCAAAAAATATCCAAAAGTTCGGATACGGAATCGGATCGGATTTGAATTTTCGACTATCCATTGACAGGTCTACATGAAACCGAGACCAGCAAGGAGGGAGGCGGGGACCAGGATGTGGGGTCCGTTCTGGAAAAAAGATCGGGCCTGAACCTAGGGCCTCGAAGACTACCTCGGACGGTTGGACAATGCATAGGTATTGTTTCGAAGAGGGTATGGATCTCATCTCGATTTGGGCTGACGGTTAGATCTCAGTTAGATACTAATAATACTAGTATATATGCACACGTATCTCATAATACTTGAAAATAACAATCTTTTTATTATTATTATTTTCTTCCTTTTTTTAGATAATTACGTAACTATCCATATTAAATTTAGCGAAAATTTTAATTAGTAAACATAGATGAGGGTATTTTTGAAACAAAAATTTTCGCGGTGGAGCTTACTTTTCTCATTATATCGCAGTATAGATTCAAAATTTACGTTTAGATAATTTACAATCAACAAAGAATGCTAAATTTACAACCAAATGCCTACAACCATCTTACAACCCCTCTTTCCTTAGAATAATACTATTTATCCCTCCAAATCATCCCTCCTAACGTGGCAGCTGACATGGCATATTGATGTAGCAGCTGACATGACAAATTCTATAACTAAAATTAAACTTAAAATTAACATTAACAATAAAATTAAAATTAAAATTAATATTAATACTAAAATTAATATTAACATTAACTATAACATTAATATTAACATTAATATTAATATTAATAATGGAAAAAAAATTGGATAATTAATTTTTTGGGTTAAAATTTATCATGTCATATGACATATAATATTAACATAGACCCACCAGATCCCCTCTTTCTCCCCATTCTCCAGTAGGAGGTCGTCACGTGACGGATGTAAGCTCTTACCATCACATACCAGGCTAGACAGAGGACTTCTTTGAACATGGATCAAACTTCAAAGGAAAGCCTTCTCTACTCCATGTGAAACATAGTGGTCAGCTCAAGATTTTTTAAACGGTTGTTGCGGCCAGATAATATAATATAGACCATGTGACAATCTCAATAATTTTTTATTGTAGTTTATCATAAAGTTGACTTCAAGATTGCTACACATTCTTTGGCTTTCAAAAGTTTTATAAATATTAGTGTTTTAAAAATGGTTCCTTATAAAGGCACTTCATTTTTTATCAGGACTAGTCTATTTTAAACTTTGTATTATTTACAAATTTGTCATTGAAAAAATTGATCAGGACTATCCCACTCTTTGGTATAATTTACTAGTGCAAACAAGGACTGCCCAATTTTCTGGCAGTCCTAGAAACTGAATGGACTGCCAAAAAACTGGACAGTCCTAAGTCACAGCATGTGAAACAAAGGACTGCCCATTTTTTGGCAGTCCTTACTGTATGTAGGGCTGCCAGAAATTTGGACAGTCCTTGTTTGCACTAGTGACTATACCAAATAGTGGGATAGTCCTGATCAATTTCTTCAATGGCAAACTTGTAAATAATACAAAGTTTAAAATGGACTAGTCCTGATCAAAAAATGAAGTGCCCTTATAAGGAACCCTAAAAATTGGATCGGATCCGTCGGTTGAACCGATCTATCTCATGAACCAGTAACTCGGTACTTTTTCGGGTGGTTTACTATCGACCCATTATTTTGTTTCCCCCAAAATCCGGTCAAATCGGTCAACCCGATCGATCATACCACCGAACCATATGATCCAGTTAGATTTTGAACAGATTTGATCCTGACTTTTGATTTTTGTTTTGGATTTTACATGCATGCTTCTTGACTAATTCTACTATTGTAAACATGCAAAAGTTCCAAGTAGTATAAATGTATGAAGATGAAAGAGTAGTTGATATTTAGAAAGAACTTTAATTTCTTGAAAATATTAAAACATGAGAAGATTTTGTACATTTATAGGAGAAAGCTATGATTTTCTTCTTTAGGCTGCCTAGGCGATCTGGGACTAAAGTGAGGTATAAAATAATAATTAATTAACAATTCTAATTATTTATAAATCAATACTCCCTCTGAAGTTGGTGTATAGATATTGCACATGCGTGACTTATCTAAGAACTTGAAATTTTCTTAACTCGAGATGACTTGTGAGAATGCTTGTCACTTGATTTTCTGTTCTGATAGTTGGTACCTCGATTACTTTTTCCTTTAATTGTTATTTGAATTTCGATTTGTAGAAAAACTATCGGTGGTCGAACCATCTAGATGAGGCGATCAGGAAGACCTATAAGGGTGCTAGCTTGTAGCAAAAAGATCCGTAATGCCATGGACGACTTGAAGAATGCGATTATTCGTGAAAAAGGAAAAAAGAAAAAGAAAGAAAAAAGTGGGCTCGTGAAGTGAAATGGAGGAAAACGCAAGTGAAACTGGAGATTCATGAGTTCAAGAAGATGTCCAAACAAGCACAAGGTGACACATTCTTGTGCTGGTTTACATGCAAGTCTCCTTAATAAAGAATCCCTCAATCTCAACATACTTGGTTCTATTATGTTGAACCAGACTGTGTGCAATATTACGAGCAGCTTTATTATCACACAACAACTACATAGGTTGATTATGTCTAGCTCTCAAATCTTGTAGTAGAAGGTCAAGTCATAAAATCTCACAATTCTCTAGTGTCAAACTTGGCTTCTGCACTCGATCTTGCAACCATAATTTGATTTTTACTTCTCCAAGTAATAAAGTTCCCTCCAACAAAGGTGAATTAATCGGACGTCGAACGCCTATCTTCAGTTGAACTTGCCCAACTTGCATCAGTATAACCTTCAATTCTTAAATGAACGTTCCTCCTAAATAAAATTATTTTCATTGAACTTCACTTCAAATATCTTAATATCCTCATGGCCTCATCTTTATGTTGTTCTCTTGGATCATGTATGTATCGACTAGCCACACTCAAGGCATGAGCAAGATCATCAAACCTAGTATGTCCCAAATACATTAATCAGCATACCAATTTCTGATATCTTCTTTTGCAAATGGTACTTGGTCAGGATCAACAATACATTTCGGTCTCTCTTCTAGTGGCGTAACTGCAGGTTGACATGCCAACATACCGGTTTCTTTCAACAAATCAATAATGTACTTCCTTTATAGCAGAAATATTCTTGATTTACACCTTGATACCTCAATGCGTATAAAATATTTTAAGGACCCGATATCCTTCATTTCAAATTCAGTAGGAAAATATTTTTGGAAGATTGGGTTCAGGGAGTGAAAAATGAAAACATATAAGAAAGAGAAAGAGAGAGATATATACTAGCCAACACAGCACCATTGGATGGTTGCCATGTCATCAATCCATGGCCCCATCCAATCAAAGTCCTCCACCAAAGAAACAAGGGACCAATGAGTAAAAGGATGGCCTAATCAGCACTACTAACTCACTCAAAATTACAGCCTGAGTAGTATACCGCTGGTATATCGTCCTTATACTATTGGCTCAGGAAATCTCAAAATTTGAGATTATTCGTGCATGTCGTTATATGTACGGGTTTATGGTGTCTCTATGGGTCTAGGATAGTCTTCCAGGTGAGTTATTTTTATCAAAAAAATCCAAAAATCAAAATTAAGTTGCATAAGTCTAATTATATTTTAGACCTAACGATTGTCCTACGGATTGTAGTGCCCCTCTCCTGACGACGCACTATGTGTAGGCTTGTGGCTAGTTCGACTTAGTCGGAACTGAGTATTGGATAACATTTCGGCATTTAATCGATCGAGACGAATGCATAGAGAACCTTACGTATTCATGGATTGACTTCTATGTAGTGAGTCCTAAATGCAGTGGATTGTGTCTTAACGAATAAACTATATATATAAGAGTCTCTTCACATACCTTTCTATTGTAGTTTTTTGGACATTCTTGATGCTTGGTTTTGATGAATGCTCTTTCGTGTTGGTTTTCGATGATTGTTTCTATTGTCCGCTTTCATCGATTTATGCATTCATTTTGCGAATTCTGAGAGAGACGAAAGATAGAAGAAGCATATTAATTCGACATTGGTGCCGTTGTAGGAGTACGTGTGGCTGAAGTTTGACCGTTACGAAGCGATTCTATTTCTCTATAAATTCTTTACTTAGTGGGTGGTTCTGGCCCTTCTTTTTTATTCCTCCACACCTTTATTTATATCCTTGCAACATCCTTACATCGATGATGCCTAATAAAATGTAACCGATAAATAAAAGTCACATGTATGTTATAACACCAAGAAATTGGAACACTAGGAATTGTAGTTGTTAAGTGCATCTATGCACAAAATTTATGTAGAGAGAACTTCGTATGAAGAAGCAGAATAGATGTGGCGCGTTACCACGAAATAGTTGGAATAATTTGGGACTAAAACGCCAATCGGAACACATAGAATCGCAAAAATGAACTGATGTACAAGTAGAGATTTGCATTGCTTTATTCTAGTTTTATACCATACTTATGTTGTATAGTTAAACTGTTCACACATTTGCATGGTCATGTACAACTTATGCACACGGTTTGGCTTTCCTCGAAAAGGTATCTGAGGTACTGAAATTGAATCAATCTCGAAGAAAAATATATGGAACGTACATCACGCACGAGGTATTGTGGGACCTTTAGTGGGTCAAGCTACCCTGATTGGAATAAGTAACGCATCTCAATACCACATAATGGTCCACTATGGTATCGAATTCACCAATGACCTCATATAGACATGTTGTATGCTAACGAATGTCTTATTCATGGACGGTAAGTATTAAATTTATGTTTATGCAAGGTAGGTCAATTCGGCTGTTGGTAAGAAATTTACTTATAAGTGTTATGATATATGTTTCCTACTTTCACTTTATTTCATTGATTGTGAATTATCAATCAATCCTAGTTCCAAATAACAAGATCACTTAATAAATTAAATGCTTCACATGATCATAGTCTTGGTTTAAGTGATTTGGGTTACTTTCGTTCACTATTGTATTCCCAATGTACTGCCCCCCTCCTCTACAGGTGTCATGAACAACGTGAGTACACGAAGCTAGTTGAAGTCTCTAAAAGTGACCTAAAAGCTCTTCATATTTTTTGAAGTATTTTGAAGTTGTTTCTTTTGAAGGCATTTTGATTTCAACGTACATAAAAAAGGCAGGTGTACGGAATGATAATATATTTTTTCATGACAGCTTGTCAATCATTTTGTTATTTCATGAATGTAAGCCGAGAGGATATTTATTGTATCAAGATCTCGTACTCCGCTACAAATTAGTTATGAAAAGCTTTTTTTCCCTATATTGTGCCTTCAATTTTACGTTGATATGTAATTTTAACCTTTTTGTTTAAATGAATTATTATGACTCCTGTACGTTCTTCTCTTGTACAAGTGCAATTTAGACTTGTACGACATTACGTCCGGTAGTACTTAGCGATTCGACGGAATCGGGGCATGACACGGACGATCCACCTATATGGTTCTCAAGAAACACTCAGTAAAACCAAAACCAAATCATTAGAAAATAAAATGGATATAGTAGTCCAGTATCAGGTACAAGTATACGAAGTATATGGTACATGATATATTATTGATACAAAATACATAAATGACATAGAAAAGAAAAAAAATATGATATCAAAATACCATCAAATATGAATATTTGGAACGAAAAGCGACAATTATAATGATTGAACTTGTCTAGCATGACAAATCACATATTCGGTAGCACGAGAGTCAATTAACCACATTAATTATAACAAGAGAAGAAGTATTAAGCGTCTTACCCTTGCTACATATTATATATAGTAAATAATAATGATGCCTTCTCAGGATCATTCATGGCTTCAGTTATTGAGGTCGGACTTTCATTGTAGCTAGGATCACAAGACTTATCCCAATGTCTAGGATGGCTAATAAACTCAAAATATCGGCTCTTGGAGTGTCCAATGAGGCTATTAAATGGATATTTACCCAGTGGACGGTATGAACCATCCACGTAGTGAAAAATTAGTCTTGACTGGTCTGGCCAGGCCGATCAGTTCTAGCCTTATCAATTTTCTGGGCCGGATATGTCAGATTGGCTATGTGGGTTGCGTGCCCTAGTCGTGATTATTGCGAATTAATGTTGTTCCCTTCGGTTTTCATGACACCTTTCTTGTCACCTTCATGTTCTATGTAGGCATGGGACGCTTGGAGCCTACATGGAGGGTCCTTACGCAAGTATTCTCCATTGACTTGATCAAAGTCGTCATCCAACTCACCAAGAAAGAGATATATTCTTTGTCTCTTGATGGTTTCTGGTGAACTTAGATACCCTTTTCATACTTTATAGCCACTTTGTTGAAGTGGTCTAACTATTGAAATATCTTAGTTAGTTCTCTAAAGTATGTAGCCAAAGGTTGACCATTTTATCGAAGACAAGATGCTTTTTGACATAAGGTATATATCCAAAATTTATCATTTTCATCAAAATATGTCGTCTTAAGAGAGTCCTAAATTTCTTTGGAAGCTAGTAGGAAGATGAATGTACCATTTCATAATCTCAGGCTTCATTGATTGCAAAAACCAACTTTTAAATTTCTGACCTTAAGAGAACCAATCATCGTACTTGGGATCATTCTTCTCTTGAGCCTTGATAGCCCATGAATAGATCCCATCTTTTTCCTTCCAGTGACATGTTTGAATATGGGGAGCCCACATATCTTAGTTCTTTTTTTCAAGTAACATACCAATATTAAAATTTGAGTTGTCTGATTATACTATAATCGGAGCAATAGATGATTTAACACCATCTTTACCGGCCATTATGATGAAATTATGGCTAGCAACGACAAATATCACTTCTTGTTTAGTCTGATTCAGATAGGACCACAATGACAAAGTTGCTTGGTAATCAAGGGTACGATGTTGATAGGACCTTAACAACAATAAGTCGCTCGTTAATCAAGGGAGATACAACAATAACAAGAATTTGCTCGCAACAACGGCTTCTAGCGAAGCTACTACAGCTTCCAATGAAGCTAAGAGAACCTTTGGCGAAGCAAAACCTTCAAGATCTGTCATGCCCCGATCATGTAGGAACGAAAATCGTCACTGGATGTGATATCGTACAAGCCTAAATTACACTTGTACAAGGCAAACACAAATATGGTCGATAAAAGCGATCTCAAAGTCAAAGTCATTGTAGTAGAAAATAAGCATAGAATGTCGATAAACAAAGATATATGGAAAACAATTCTCTTAATAACCTGCAATGGAATTACAACAACCCTAGGCCAAAGAATAACTCAATTACAACACAAAATCCCAATACAGTAGATGCCACAAGGCTTATAACTCATGAACTCATGCAACCAACATTGTTCCATACATTATATACTTTATAAACAAAAGAAAACGTATTTGGCTGTACAACTTCAAGTTATCAATCCGAGCTCTAGTGCCTCAACACGTCTAAGCAAAACTTCACGCCTGGGGAGTTGGGGGTTAGTACATTAAAAATGCATTGGTGAGCTGCTCTAGTCAACTCAACTAAAATGAACACGTTGATTATATGAGCGCAGACAAAAGTTATAGTCTTTCTAATCTTATCTTAGGATTAGTTAACAATTCATAAGCATACATGTGTATATAAGTATAAAAGTGTCACTCAACAAAGTAGATCTTATCCAATACTTACCATTCTTCCCTGCTTACAATGAATTCATTTATAATATAAATGTGTGTCATAAGTGTGCCCATGCATACGACATTCATTAGCCTTCGCAATATATATAGTATGTTGTGAACTCTGTCATGTAACATTTGTTAGGATTTATAAGGCTTTAATAGAAATACATACTACATAGCACCAAACAATGATTCTTACCCTCAATTGATTGTCCTTTCCTGCAAATAAGGCATACCATATTCCATACGAATCGAAGATATCATTAGATCTATTTCAAGGTCACTGTGACACGTCATTATGACGACCATTCATGCGATGGTTTCTAGCCTCGCCGAAGGTCTCAAATTACCTGTGTTAAGCATTTATAATCCTTGTTTCCCCTAGGCTGAACCGATTTTGATGCCATAACAACCGTTTGAGGAACCAAATCTTGTGTACAAGTTGTCCATGACCATACAATATACGTGAAAAGTTAACTATAAAACATATGAATAGTAAAGAATCAGAAATAAAATATTATACATCTCTACTCAATACCATATTCCTCGAGCCATCGCTTGCACTTCTATTCTTCCCACATTCCTGGGATTTCTACCTTGGCAAATCAACGGTTCCATGTTTCCATTCCTTTGAAACCACAACTTATACTCCACATCACAATTCTACACAACACAATATATATTTCGCATAATAATATAACCACAGAAGTATACTCTATATGATAGCATAATTACAACACTAAATTCATGTCTATGACAGCAGTATATAACCCATAGCAAGTTGACAACAAAATAATTAATGTCTTATATCTTGGTTCTTTTTATTAGCATTAACAAACTCATAGCACAAAGAACTAAACATTTGTCACGATCCGCTACCCAAATTGTTGGGCCGGGCCGAGTTATGTCCAGCCTACGCTTGAGATAAAGCGTAGTAAGCTGCTCTAAAGATAACAAGGTAAGACTAAAATGTGCTAACAGTTCTATATGTAATGAAGAGTCATAAATGCTCAAAACATAAAAGTCATCTCATATAATAGTAAGTCCAAGTACAAGTCTGAAATGTAAAGCTGGATACAGGTCCAGTCACAAAATACATAGTCTAATACATGACTACTCTCAAAAGTAAATAGACAACTAGACGAGTTTCCCCGCAGGTACATCCTCGTAAGACAAAGCCTGGTCCTCTGCAGTAACTCCATAATATGAATCACAGAGCAACTCCTCCTCAGTAAGAATACCTACAACGTTATCCTGTCAGGACGGGAGCAAGTACTGATTCTAGCAAACTAAATATACGAAACATAAAATGAACAGAAATGTAATAAACTGGAATCATGGCACATCATAATCTATCATGGTAAGGACACATATGTCATAGAGACAGATGTATATGTAATGTTTAAAACTGTAGCAGATACGTGATCGTCAATAGGTGTACAATGTACTGAGGCACATGTAAATAAAATATACATACGTACAAGTGTACAAGCATAGGTGTACATCCGTACAGAAATGCAGGATAATGGCCTACGGTGCAGTAATATGTAGAATGAAACTTTGCTCGGTACGATAAAGGGGGCATGATCACGTACTCAACTATCAATTTTTCCATAACCCAGATTCTAATCATGTGAGAGATATAAAACAGTTCTAAACATGGTAGGGACTGAAAATAATACAACATGTGAAGGTTTGACTTGCTACTCCAAGGATCAGCATTTAACATGGTTGGAATCACAGTTCATTGTTGTAACAGTATGTAAAGTTTGTAGAAGTACTTGCCTTTAGCAAAGCAAAGCAGCGATAAAAATGCTGTAGATGCCTGGTGACTCGTCACTGTAGAAATAAATATATAAACTTAGTTTTTATACTAAGTTAAACACTAAAACACTAGTGGTGCAACACGACTTTCTGACTGGACACCTAGCCAAATGATGACTTTAGCATAGGAGACCAATGTGAGGTGACACAATACCCAAACTAACTTTCTAGGGTCTTTATACTAGTGTAGGGTGAGGTCCAATATGTCTATAACTCAAAACAACATGCATTGAAAGTCGTAATTATTCAATAAATAAATCAAACTGTACACTGTGTTCCAACAATTTTTTAGATAGACAATGTAGGAGCGTAAAAAAATGCTTCATAGATTGAGTCAAAGAGATAGAACTTTTACACTCAAAATGAGCTGTTTTACGCCAGGGACAAGTCAGCTACTTTACGCCAGGGACAGGTCAGCTATTTTACGCCAGGGGCAAGCCGACTACTTTACGCTTAAGACAGGCTGTCAAATCATGCATTTAATGTAAAGTAATAATGGGTCTGACATAAAGATCTACTGACGGCGTATAACACAGGATTCGAAGGGATTTGTTTTACACAAAAATCAATATTTGTCGTTTAGTACGTAGACTGAGCTATTTTACGCTCACAAGATGGCTTCTTTTACGCATGAATACTATATGAGCCTTTTTACGCTCAAAGTTGACGTGTGCATAAAGTTTATTTGGGCTACCTTTACGCTCAAGATTGTTTTATCAACCACTTTATGCGAGAATTCCATTTTAGGGCTATTTTACGCCTAGTCTACTACTTTACGCTAAGAGTATATTTGGGCTGGTTTTACGCCCGATCCTTCCTGACTACTTTGGAACGTGGTTTGCCTACGTGGCTTTCATACCATATTTCTCGAAGAACGTGTGTACGTGTATCCTATTTTTATTGAGATAATGGGACACGTGCCAACGTGTGTAAAGGATGACTTCAGTTATGGATGGCAGTTATTAGCGTAAAGTCAGAACTTTTGCTGAGTTTTACGCACAAAAGGCCAAGTCTATAAATAGACTTATTTTTCTCACACGGAGGGACAGAGGAGAATACATAGAGATCAGAGCCCAGAAACTTTGATTCCCCGAAAGCATTCTTCTTCAACCTTTCTTCCAGAACAGAGTGAAGCAAAGCAGGAAAGCATTCGACCTCGCCATCAGTGCCCAAGTGCGTCGATACCTTTCTGGTGACTTAGTTCTTCTAGTTGTTCATCTTCTAGCAGTGATCTTCATCATCATCGTATGGTCCAAGGAACAAAGCGATCGCCTTCAGATCAGACTTCCATAGCAATACTTCCCAGAACAATTTATACTTCTTGTATATTTTCTCGTTTTATTTTCAAAAGCCAATTTTCAGGCATTTTGTTAAGTGAAACAAAATGGTGACTCTGCTGGAGACAACCTTCTCCACTGACGAGGAGACAATTGCTCAATACGATGATGTGTCGATTGGATCGACAAAGAAGACTCTGGTTGTGCACTTCGACCAGACTGCCTATGAAGAAATATTTCAGACTGGGGGTAGCAATCGCTGGTCCAATGTTCAGAAATCGCGGAAGGCGCAAAAAGTTTGGGTTCCCAAATCCAAGGCATCCTCGGATCTCCCTACTGTCTCTGCAGGCAATGGAATCCTTTCTACCCCTGTTGTAGAGGCTCCAATCTGTGATGAGGCAGTCTCTACTTCGGTGATACGCCATTCGCGTAAAAATAAGTCTCCCGTCTGTACCGTGGCAGACTCTCCGGTGTTACGCTCTGGGCGTAAAAATCAGGTTTTGCGCCCTGAGCGTAAAAATCATGTTTTTTGTCCTGGGCGTAAAAACATGTCTCCCGTCTGTGACGTGGCAGACTCCAATGCCTTACGTTCTGAGCGTAACAATAAGTCTCCCGTCTGTGACGCGGTAGACACACAAAATTTACGTTCTACACGTAAAGAAAAATCTTTCGTCTATGACGTGGCAGATACTCATGTTTTGCGCTCTATGCGTAAAGGTAAATCTCCTGTCTGTGACAGTGTAGATAAAATTTACAATGATGCTTCTGCATCTAAAGTGAATGTACCTGCACGTATGAAGCATAAAAACATAGTTGGTAAAACTTCTGTTTTTAACCAACAACCTTCTTATACTGCTGTACGCAAGGTACCAAACTTACAAATTACACTCAATGAAGATGGAGTCCTTCTTGCTCAAAAATCTCAAGATTTACGTACGCAACTCCAAGCACGTAAAAATGTACAGTTTGGTTCTGCGAATGCAGCCAGTAATCTTCTTTATACACAAGGGACTAAACGTTTTTCTACCCCAAATGTAATAAAGAAGACTACTTCATCTACTCCTTCTGATTTACGCGAATTACTAATACAAAAGCGTAAAAATAGACAATCTCCCGTGACACTCCCCCAAGAAAATCATCATTGTGAGTGTCACCAGATTGTAATTAAATGTTGTTGTTCGGTTTCTAAACGATCAATTTTTGATCGGTTAAATTTTAATGCGCCTCAACAACAAGATGATGACCAAGAACATGAGTTATCATATGCATCAGTCAACATGGCATCTCATGCCAACAGAGGACGACGTCCTAGACGGAACACGTCCCAAACTCCAGGTCAACAACAATTCAACAGACTTCTTGATTCCTTTGAAGGAGTATATCAGAATACTCGATCAAGAAGACAAAGACAGTTGCAGACTTCTGATTCAGAAGCTAGGGGTACTCAATCTTTTGAATCTGAAACTGATAGTGTTGATTCATACCTCTATACTAATCCCTCTGTATCTTCAAGAGAGGTTGAATCCTACGCTATTGGAGATGAACCAGAGACGTCATCTGCTAATACAGAACAGCGTCTCACTGCCGTTGAGCAATCACTGAAAGACATGCTTAACATGATGCAAAGCATGCACCAGATAATAACGGCTCAACAAACTGCTCAACCGGCAATAGTAACACCGGTGCAGGTAGCAGCACATGTTGGCCCATTGGTCATATGGTCAACCTGATTTTAATAATTGATCAAAACTCTGTCTGGATATACGAAGCTTGTTGGGACATCTCAGCTTCTTGGACATAAGCAAGATTGGATATTCACTCCGTTCAAGACTGAAGATCTGTTTTCCTACTTGAGTCTGTACTTCCTATACAATGTAATTTTTTACTTTATTTGAGTCTAGGAATATGTTGTACACCGAGTCGTACTGGCAAATAGGCTATCCCCAAAATAGTTCAAAATGTTTTTAAAATGACCTATCAAAATGTTTACAAAAAGGTTTTCAAAAATCACCAAAAATCTATTTTAAAACCCTAACCTAACCCTGACAGAACTCGGCCAGAGTTCGGCCAGAGTTCGGCCAGAGTTCGGTTGGTGGCCGTTTGATTTTTGAATTCTCTGGAACTTGGTCCTCCTGCAGTTGCGAATTTGACCGAGATTTGCTCATCGAGTTCTGCCCGAATTCTGCTCAAATTCTGACAGAGTTCTCCCTTTGGAATTCCTATAAATAGAGATGGATTTCGATCATTTCAATTCACTCATTCACTTTAAATCTTCTCTCTATCTAAAAAGCTTTCTGCCTTCCAAAGAGTTTTCTAGAGCTTTCATTTTCAGATCCCAAGCCAGTTACAATCCTCTAGTCGATTTGCCAGTGCGGTACGGTCTAGAAGTTTCTGAGAGATTGTAATCAGAAGGCTTGATTGAAGAATACCTCTTCACATTTGAAGTTGGACGAGTTCTTCGTATCAAAGCTCGCGTTGTAGAAGTTGCAAGGACTTCGTAAGAAAACTTGCGGTTTTTCCTATAGTGGATTCAACTGGTAGCAAGAGTTCTACCGACTGGATTAGTCCTCAACAGAGGGATACCAGTATACATCGCTGTCTTTGCGTTTGCTTTCTGAACTCTGCCTTTACATTATTTCAACTGTGATTATATACTGTGATTGTGTTGCTAACATTTTTTAATTAGCATTATTCCGCTGCCAACTCTATTCACCCCCCCTCTAGAGTATTACGCTTTACTATATCGTTCCTACAATTGGTATCAGAGCGGGTGTTACAGCTAAAGCGAGGTAACAGTGCTATTATTTATTCATTATTTATTAGATCACAGCACATCACATGGCTACTATGAAATTCACAAGTGAAGTTCAGGCCACAAACAGACCCCCACTGTTTGATGGTACTAACTACACTTATTGGAAAACACGGATGAGTTTCTTCTTGAAATCTCTTGATTTTGACTTATGGGCTATTGTTCTTGATGGCTATCAGAAGCTACCTCGTATAAATGTCGAGTGAGTTTTGGTTGAAAAATCCCAAAGCAGTTATACAGAGGAAGAAAAGAAAAAGGCCAGTCTTGACGCACGTGCCATTAATGCTCTTTTTTGTGCCTTAGACAGAACAAAATTTAACAGGGTATCTACATGCACAACTGCAAATGGTGTGTGGAAGCTTCTCGAAGTTACACATGAAGGCACGACTCAAGTCAAGGAGTCAAAAGTCAGCAGACTTACTCAAGAGTACGAGGCGTTCAAAATAAAGCCAAATGAAACAGTCACACAAATGTTCGAGAGGTTCTTGGATATTGTAAACCCTTTGTCCTCCTTAGGCAAAGATTACAGTAACCACGAAAAGATTCGCAAACTCCTGCGAGCTCTCACCAAGAACTGGATTCCAAAGGCTACAGCTATCATTGAAGGAAACGACCTCACCACAATGTCACTTGAAGTACTCATGGGTAAACTACTCACTCATGAACTGGAGCTACAAGATTTTGAAGAGCCTGCTCCAAAGGAGAAGACTATCGCCCTCAAGGCTCAGCACAGAAAAGTTGCTGAAGATGACTCAGACAGCAGTGGATCTGACGCTAAAGATCAAGCTCTCCTAGCAAGGAAGTTCAAAAGATTCATGAGACATGAGAAGAAAGTCAAAGAGAACAACAGCAACAACTGGTATCAAGAAGATGCTGTCTGCTATGGCTGTAAGAAGAAGGAACATATAAAGAAGGACTGTCCCATCAACTCATCATCGAGCAAGAAGAACAACAGGTATGAAAAAGGCAACCTGAAAAGATCAACGTCTCGAAAATATGCCAACACCAGCATATGGCATGAGAGTGAAGCTAGCGACTCAGAAGATGAACATTCAGAGGACGCTGCAAACATCTGCTTCATGGCAATCGATCAGGTACCTACTGAATCTGTAGAAACATATGATGACTTCACCTTTGAGCAATTAGGAGATGCCTTCAGTGACCTGATGCTTGACTACAGGAAACTGCGTAGTAAATATCAGACCGCTAAGAAGGTACTCAAAGAGTACAAAGGAGAAATAGGAAGACTTACCGACCTACTAGCTGAGGTTAGAGCTAATGTTAGTGAGTCTGGTGAGCTTTCCTCTATAAAGCTCTTATTACACGAGACTAAACAGTCATCCGAAGAGAAAGACAAGATTATAGACCAATTGAGAGAAGATCTTTCTAGAGAAAAGAAAAGTCTTCAATCTGCACAAATCAGAATGGAATCACTCACTTCTAATTATACTAAGTTATATGACACATCCAAAAGGTTGGAAATTAGGTTAGGAAAATAGCCTGAGCCTGCTGCTTCCTATCCTAACACGTGTCACTTACCGAGAATTCGGAACATTCCCAAGCCAAACACTGTCAGACCAAACCATATAAAACCTTTACCCCAAAATGTTAAGCCCAAACATGATCATAGGTATGCATTCTTCTATACTAGAAAACCCAAACCTACCAACCATGCACACCACTCAGCTTTCAACACTCGACATGCACAATGTCATTATTGTGGCCTCATTGGTCATATATCATCTGCATGTAGAATGAAAAAGCTTGTAGATTTAAATGTTTATGCTTGGATACCTAAAGCTAACAATTCAGGACCCTACAAGAAATGGGTACCAAAGGTTTCATCTGTAAACTATTTTGTAGGTGGAACACCCTTCACATGCTAGAAGCAAATGGATCCTCGACAGCGGTTGCTCACGGCATATGATCGGTGACGCTACCCTATTTGTAACACTGTCGAAGAAGAAGAAGGAAGGTTATGTTTCCTTCGGTAATAATTTGAAAGGGCATATTATTGGTATCGGTGATGTTGGTAAGTCTCTCTATCCCGTGATTAAAGATGTCTGTCTGGTTACCGAGTTGAAACATAATCTGCTCAGCATAAGTCATCTAGCTGATCATGGTTATGGTATCAACTTTGGCAAAGACAAATGTACTATAGTTGATAGCTCAACTGGTAGTACTATCTTTGAAGGAATCAGGGAAGACAATATATATGTTTTCTATCTGCTAGAAGAAGCTAACATTTCAGGTAGATGCTTAATAGCCAAAAGTGATGAGAGTCATCTATGGCACATGAGACTCGGTCATGCAAACATGGATACAATTTCAAGATTATCCACAAAGAAGTTAGTACGTGGTTTACCAGACATAACATTCAAGAAGGATTCGGTATGCAGCCAATGTGAAAAGAACAAGGCTACCAGATCCACATTCAAGTCTGTAAACGCAGTATGTACTACTAGACCTCTACAATTGCTACACATGAATTTATTCGGTCCTAGCAGAGTTGCTAGCCTCGGAGGTAAATTATATACATTTGTTATTGTAGATAATTTTTCTAGATACACGTGGGTATATTTCTTGACACGCAAGAATGACGCATTATCCGAATTTGTCGCCTTTTGCAAGAAAGTACAAAATGAAAAAGGTTACATGATCACTCGAATTAGAAGCGATCATGGAGGCGAATTCGAGAATGCTGATTTCGAGCAATTTTGTGACACACACGGTTTCATACATGAGTTCTCCTGCCCTAGAACTCCACAACAAAATGGAGTTGTGAAACGTAAGAACAGAACTCTAACCGAAATGGCCAGAGTGATGTTAAATTAATTTAGCCTACCCAAATACTTCTGGGCTGAAGCAGTCAATACAGCTTGCTTTGTGCTCAATAAAGTTCTAATTCGACCCAAATCGAAGAAGACTCCATTTGAGTTATGGTTTGATAGAATTCCTTCAGTTTCATACTTTAAGATTTTTGGCTGTAAGTGCTTTATTCTTAATACTAAAGACAACTTGGAAAAGTTTGACGAAAAGGCCGATGAAGGTATATTTCTAGGTTATGCGGCCAAGAGCAAAGGGTACAGAGTCTTCAACAAACGTACCATGATCATCGAAGAATCAATCAACGTCACGATGAAATGAACCAAATGACTCACGATGATAGTGATGAAGATCTGCCTACATAAAGTTCAACATCAGCTGAACCTGAACCAAGCTCTGCACTAGCTGAACCCCCTAGAGGAGATCCAGGAACCAGCTACCTACAGAGTCTACCGAAGAGGTTAAAATTCACAGCTGATCATCCACAAGATTTGGTAATTGGTGACATTACCAAAGGAGTAAGTACTCGATCATCCAGTAGAGATATTGTTTCTAGTATTGCATTTATTTCATAGCTAGAACCTAAATCTATTGATGAAGCATGTAGTGATAGTTTCTGGATAGATGCCATGCAAGAGGAATTGAACCAATTCGAACGGAATCAAGTTTGGGAACTTGTTCCCAAGCCTATTGATCATCCGGTCATTGGCACCCGTTGGGATTCCGAAACAAACTAAATGAGGATGGTTTAGTAACTCGTAGCAAGGCTCGACTCGTAGCTCAAGGATACAATCAAGAAGACGGTATCGACTACGATGAGACTTATGCCCCAGTTGCGAGATTAGAATCCATTTGAATGTTATGTGCATTTGCATGTTTTCATGATTTCAAACTTTTTCAAATGGATGTAAAAAGTGCTTTTCTAAATGGCTTTATAAAAGAAGAAGTTTTTGTAGCACAACCTCCGGGTTTCACGGATTTCAAAAATCCTGACCATGTTTTCAAGTTGAAGAAAGCCTTATATGGTTTGAAACAAGCCCCTCGTGCTTGGTATGACCGTCTAAGCTCTTTTCTACTTGACAACGGTTTTTCAAAAGGAAAGGTTGACACTACACTATTTATTAAATCTTTTAATGGCAAGCTGCTTTTAATTCAAATCTATGTTGATGATATCATATTTGGATCCACTGATGAATCTCTTTGTCAAGAATTTTCTAAGTGTATGCAGAATGAGTTTGAGATGAGCATGATGGGAGAGCTGAAGTTCTTTCTCGGATTACAAATCAAACAAACCGACAATGGGACGTTCATTAATCAAGCCAAGTACACAAAAGATTTGCTAAAGAAGTTCGATCTGGACAATGTCAAACCTATTGGCACTCTGATGGCAACTTCAACAAAGCTTGATTCTGACGAACAAGGTAAGCCAGTCGACACACGTAAGTATCGAGGTATGATTGATAGTTTACTTTACTTAACTGCTAGTCGTGCAGATATAATGTTTAGTGTTTGCCTGTGTGCACGTTTTCAAGCTAACCCAAAGGAATCACATCTGACCGCAGTTAAGCGTATCTTCCGATACCTTAAGGGCACTTCTTCTGTCGGCTTGTGGTATCCCAAAACTAAATCCTTTGACCTTATTGGTTATTCGGATGCAGATTTTGCTGGATGCAAGGTTGATAAAAAAGTACTAGCGGTACATGTCATTTCTTAGGCAAGGCTCTAGTCTCTTGGTTTAGTAAAAAGCAAAATTCTGTAGCCTTATCAACAACAGAGGCTGAGTATATCGCCGCAGGACGTTGTTGCGCTCAGATTTTGTGGATGAAACAAACCCTAGAAGACTTTGATTTATTTTTCACACATATTTCCATTTTCTGTGATAACACGAGCACCATTAATTTGACTAAGAATCCTGTATGTCATTCTCGTACTAAACATATCGAGATTAGACATCATTTTCTTAGGGATCATCATCAAAATGGAGATATAAACCTTGTGTACATAGATACTGAAAATCAATTAGCTGACATTTTTACTAAACCTCTAGCGGAAGATCGTTTCAATTATTTACGTCGAGAATTAGGAATTTTGGACGTCAATAATATTAATTGATTTTATTTTATGATTATATATCATTATGCAAAAACTGTGTTAGAGACAAGCTAATAAAGAGTCTGTCTGTCACCACAACTACGGTTGAAGCGAAGCGGTACTTAAGAGTTCTCCGGTGAACCTCCGCCAGCTGGGACAGTACTCCTACAGATAATCTGAGACAGTCACTGTATAATGACATTTAATTCATAAAATATTATTAATTATGTTATTTGAAGACTAAAATAACTAATCTTTGAATTAAATATTTGCAACGAGTCAATGAAAAAGAAGTAGCAAAAATCAACCTGAAAGAACCCTAGGCGAATTCGGCCAGAGCTCTGACCGAATTCGGCCCGAGTTCGATTAAGGATGTCTGTGTATATATATATACAGAACCCGAGAGCTTCTTCTCTTCCATTGCTTCCAAACTTTCAAACAGCAGCTCCAGCCGCCCGAAACTCCTCCAAACCCTAGGTATTCACCAACCCATTGCTCCCTATCTACTTGGTGAAATCCTTCCAAATTTTGGAATCGTGTGGAGATCGTTCTTCTCTACAACATATCCAATTTTTGTGAGGTATAACTCCCTCTCTCTCCATCTTTCAAATTAGTGCTTTTTATTTCAATGGCACCTAGATTTAATCCGTCTAAGAGGAAAAAGACCACTCCTAGTGAGGAAGGGTCCTCTTCGAATCCTCACACGGATTCTTTGTTTTCGCCGGTCCAAAAGAGTGACGGCGCTTTCGATGGGTTCTTCTTTCAAACCCTCGATCAAGCTTTATTATGGTACGGTGACTTTTCCACCCGATCCATATGTAGCGGCGCTCCGGTTAAATGGACGGTATTTTCTGATCATCGTCACTTATTTGAGGCATTAGGGTTACACTTACTTGTTAAACTGTGCTTCCCAATTGCTACTAATGCCATTAGATTGTTCTATTGCAATCTCGTAGTTAACACTTTTGACGTGAGCACACGTGTTGGAGGCATAGACATTGAGTTCAATGATGTCCTCCTAGCGGAGATTCTTGGTATTTCCAATGAAGGTGAACCGCTAGTTGATATCACGGAATTCGATTTCCCCGAAGGCACTACACTCACGAGTTTCAAAACGGAACTCTGTGCACCTGACAGAGTACGTTCTGGAAAGTTCAAGGCTAACAACCTGAACTTGTTTAACTACGAATTGCATCGCATCATCTACTCTACTCTTCTTCCAAAATCTACTTCCAAGGATGATGTGACTTCGTTTGAGCTGTCCGCCATGTACCATCTTATCAAGGGGATTCTTTTTTCCACCCCTAAGACTATTATTCAGATGATGGGACGTTGTCGTGCTAGAGATCGAAATCTCTCTTACGCGATGATTCTCTCTCGTATCTTTCAGCGATTCGAGATCGATCTATCGACTTGTACTCAGGACTCTGAGCCCAAGTTACTCCAGCTTTCTCGTCGCAGCCGGACTGCTTCAGCTCCACCTCCTGCTCCTCCTACTGCACCATCTTCACCACATCAGCCGTATGCCATGACTTTTGAGGGCATACATCAGCATTTATCATCTTTGCACGTCTCGATGACGGATATGGCTCGTGAGCGTGAGTTCCGCGATGTCACCCGTTATCAGGCGATGGCAAACTCCTTGGCTGATCTTCGATTCGCTCAGACTGGTTATTCAGCCGGTTCCATTCCTCGAGATCCAGCTTTTTTGGGTTACCGCTGTGAGGATGAGGCTGTTCATGCCTACTTCCAGCCAGGTAACACCTATGACTGGTATCATGCACCTCGAGATTATGTTGGTGTGTTCTATGCTGGCGCCCCTACTCATCCTACTGGCGCTGGTACTTCTGGTGCTGGTACTTCTGGTCATGCTGGCCACGCTGCTGATGATATTGATGAGGATAGTGATGATGAGATCTGATTTGATTATTAGTGATATTCTATTGTATACTTGGAAATTCTCCGACATTCCAAGTTTTATTATTTACTTTTTATCAGTACTTTGTAGTTTGCTATCAGTACTTTTTATCTTCATGGACATGTTTATGATGTTTCATTTATGACATCTCAGTTTATTTCAGTATTTTGTTTAAGCACTATTTCTTTATACTGCTTCTCCATTTTAAACTGCCTGTGAAATAGCATGCCTGAGATTTTTCTTATGTTTTTGAAGCAATACATGCATGTGATGATAATTTGTAGAAACATTACATGCCTGTGATGCTATATCTCTAATTCTTATACTATATTTCTTTTATTTGTTTTTTCGCTATTTGTTACTTTTGCATTGATTGCGGGGGAGTCTTCTGTATTTACTGCGGGGGAGCCTTCTCTTGTGCAATTATTTTGCTAAGTGACAAAGGGGGAGAAAATTAAAAATGATCTAACATTTTTTTGAGTTAAATACAGGTTATGAACAATTTCTACTTTTTGATCTTTTTGATATTTTTGAACAAACTTAATGTTATATCATTCATAGTTTGTCAATTATCAAAATGGGGGAGATTGTTGGCCCATTGGTCATATGGTCAACCTGATTTTAATAATTGATCAAAACTCTGTCTGGATATACGAAGCTTATTGGGACATCTCAGCTTCTTGGACATAAGCAAGATTGGATATTCACTCCTGTCACTTCCCTTTCCCAGAATGCGTATTCTAAATACATGTACTGCTGGAATGTATTCATTTAATATTTATCATGTATTGCTCTGTATTTAAATTCCTTTAATTTTCTGTTAATTAATTTCCTGCAATTTTATTTCTTTCCTTGTTTGGTTGGGAGGTTGGTTCGAAGTGTCGTGATGTTATGTGAATCCCAGTAGCAAGCAGAGGTCTATTATTATATTCTCTTATTTACTGGTTTAATGTCTTATATCGTGCTTCCTTGCGGTACTTGCTATTAGAGGTCTAACCTCTCTGGTTTTGTATGGCCAGATTTAGAGCCGGTTCCCGAGGACTCAACTTACCTCCACCTCCAAGATGGTCAATACTAGAGGAATGATCGCAGGAGGACTCGAGTGGGTTCCTTACTTCCCCGCTCATTTTGTTAAATACTTAATACCTTGCCGTTTGGCACCGACATGTTAGTCGGATTGTCTTGTACTTATTTTTACATAATTGTAATTAAGTCAGACTGCAGCTGATAACAATTGTGTACACTTTGCTACATCATCTGGCTATGTTTTGTAAAGCCAGATCTCAAGAACATTTTGACTAAGCATTTGGGACGCCTTATTGCTTCATCTTACATGTTCTCTATTTCTGTTTCTTATTTGAATGATTGAGACAATAGAGGTGAAATGACCATAGTGAGACTTTCATGTAGTATGCACCCCCTTGTCTTTTAGACAGCATTGATCGTATTATACGGTATTCATCTACCCGTAATACGTAGCTGGCTGAGTCATTCTTCCGCTCTCCAGTATTCTGGTTCTGGGGCGTGACAAGGTTTTAGTGGTAGCCCATGCAGGTCAAGTTGGTGGAGTTATATCTACAGAAAAGTTGGCGGAGTTATATATACAACAGATAGTCAGGCAGCATGGAGTCCCTGTCAGTATTGTGTCGGATCGAGATACCCGCTTTACATTACATTTTTGGAAGAGCTTACATCATAGCTTGGGTACCAAGTTAAGATTTAGCACGGCTTACCATCCGCAGACGGATGGGCAATCAGAAAGAACAATTTAGACCCTAGAAGATATGTTGCGAGCTTGTACCCTAGATTTTGGAGGATCTTGGGAGAGCCACCTGCACTTAGTTGAGTTTTCTTATAACAACAGTTATCAAGCCAGTATCCAGATGGATCCGTTTGAAGCACTATATGGTAAGAAGTGTAGGTCGCCACTAGCTTGGGATGATATCGGGGAGAGGAAGATGTTAGGCCCGGAAATGATTGTTCAGACAGTTGAATTAGTTAAGGGAATTAGAGAGCGACTTCGAGTTGCGCAGGATCGGCATCGTCATTGGGCGGACCAGCATCGTAGGCCGCTATAGTTTTCTGTTAGGGACCACGTGTTCTTGCGGATCTCACCTACCCGTGGGGTCATTAGATTTGGCGTTCGCAGGAAGTTGAGTCCGCGGTACGTGGGCCCATTTGTTATTCTTGATAGGATCGGCGATGTTGCTTATCGTTTATTCCTTCCACCTTCGTTACGAGAGGTGCATGACGTATTTCATGTATCTCAGTTGCGAAGGTATGTATCGGACCCAAGCCATATCCTTGATCATTCTGAGCTGGTTGTTGGTACCAACCTGTCTTACGAGGAACAGCCTGTGTCTATTTTGGACCGAAGAGAGAAGGTACTCAAGAACCGAACAATTAACCTTGTCCGGGTTGCTTGGGGTCATCACTCTTTAGGAGAGTCAACGTGGGAACGTGAGGATGATATCCGATCACGGTATCCGCACCTGTTTGACTCACAAGGTATATTTCCTTCTGTATACCTTGATTGTCTTAACTCCTCATGCTTGTCACCTTATAGGTAGAATTGCTTGCTATCGTAGAATATTCAACATAGATATGTTACTTGTTATTATCATTGTAGAATGATTGCTTACTCAATTGTTTATACTTAGATTAGTTTAGCTTCGATATTTCTATCATGCTTGGATCTGAAATTCCGAGGACGGAATTTTTTTCTAAGGAGGGTAGAGATGTCACTTCCCGTTCCCAGAATACGTATTCTAAATACATGTACTGCTGGAATGTATTCATTTAATATTTATCATGTATTGCTCTGTATTTAAATTCCTTTAATTTTCTGTTAATTAATTTTCTGCAATTTTATTTCTGTCCTTGTTTGGTTGGAAGGTTGGTTCGAAGTGTCGTGATGTTATGTGAATCCCAGTAGCAAGCAGAGGTCTATTATTATATTCTCTTATTTACTGGTTTAATGTCTCATATCGTGCTTCCTTGCGGTACTTGCTATTAGAGGTCTAACCTCTCTGGTTTTGCATGGCCAGATTTAGAGCCGGTTCCCGAGGACTCAACTTACCTCCACCTCCAAGATGGTCAATACTAGAGGAATGATCACAGGAGGACTCGAGTGGGTTCCTTACTTCCCCGCTCATTTTGTTAAATACTTAATACCTTGTCGTTTGGCACCGACATGTTAGTCGGATTGTCTTGTACTTATTTTTACATAATTGTAATTAAGTCAGACTGCAGCTGATAACAATTGTGTACACTTTGCTACATCATCTGGCTATGTTTTGTAAAGCCAGATCTCAAGAACATTTTGACTAAGCATTTGGGATGCCTTATTGCTTCATCTTACTTGTTCTCTATTTCTGTTTCTTATTTGAATGATTGAGACAATAGAGGTGAAATGACCATAGTGAGACTTTCATGTAGTATGCACCCCCTTGTCTTTTAGACAGCATTGATCGTATTATACGGTATTCATCTACCCGTAATACGTAGCTGGCTGAGTCATTCCCCCGCTCTCCAGTATTCTGGTTCTGGGGCGTGACAACTCCGTTCAAGACTGAAGATCTGTTTGCCTACTTGAGTCTGTACTTCCTATGCAATGTAATTTTTCACTTTATTTGAGTCTAGGAATACGTTGTACACCGAGTCGTACTGGCAAATAGGCTATCCCCAAAATAGTTCAAAATGTTTTTAAAATGACCTATCAAAATGTTTACAAAAAGGTTTTCAAAAAGGTTTTCAAAAATCACCAAAAATCTATTTTAAAACCCTAACCTAACCCTGACAGAACTCGGCCAGAGTTCGGCCAGAGTTCGGTTGT
This sequence comes from Iris pallida, assembly GCA_029216955.1. Lineage (NCBI taxonomy): Eukaryota > Viridiplantae > Streptophyta > Magnoliopsida > Asparagales > Iridaceae > Iris > Iris pallida. The sequence goes on along the minus strand of JANAVB010040218.1, from coordinate 25,540,627 downwards.
GGCCGTTTGATTTTTGAATTCTCTGGAACTTGGTCCTCCTGCAGTTGCGGATTTGACCGAGATTTGCTCATCGAGTTCTGCCCGAATTCTGCCCGAATTCTGACAGAGTTCTCCCTTTGGAATTCCTATAAATAGAGATGGATTTCGATCATTTCAATTCACTCATTCACTTTCAATCTTCTCTCTATCTAAAAAGCTTTCTGCCTTCCAAAGAGTTTTCTAGAGCTTTCATTTTCAGATCCCAAGCCAGTTACAATCCTCTAGTCGATTTGCCAGTGCGGTATGGTCTAGAAGTTTCTGAGAGATTGTAATCAGAAAGCTTGATTGAAGAATACCTCTTCACATTTGAAGTTGGACGAGTTCTTCGTATCAAAGCTCGCGTTGTAGAAGTTGCAAGGACTTCGTAAGAAAACTTGCGGTTTTTCCTATAGTGGATTCAACTGGTAGCAAGAGTTCTACCGACTGGATTAGTCCTCAACAGAGGGATACCAGTATACATTGCTGTCTTTGCGTTTGCTTTCTGAACTCTGCCTTTACATTATTTCAACTGTGATTATATACTGTGATTGTGTTGCTAACATTTTTTAATTAGCATTATTCTGCTGCCAACTCTATTCATCCCCCCTCTAGAGTATTACGCTTTACTATATCGTTCCTACAGCACAAACTCAAGATAGCCAAGGGGCTGATATACCTTTGAATATTCAAGAGCCTGCTGTTAACCAAAATTCGACATCTCCAGATCCCATCATTCCAGAAGATGTACCATCTCCGGTGGGGGTTTCGGTACATCCAACAACCATTCAATCAAATGTGCTTCCTCAAACCAGTGAAGCCATTCAAGCAGTGCGTGAGCTCAAAGCACAGTTTGAAGTTTTGAAGCACAAAGATCAGCTCCAGAGGTTAGGGATTAAGCAACCTTATCCTCCTCATTGGAATGATGTACCGTTTCCACCAAAATTTAAGCCACAATCAATGGTATTGTTTGATGGAAAGGCTTCTCCTAGTCAGTATATCAATTACTTTGATATTATGACTGTACATCTACAGAAAAATGATGCTCTTCTCACTCGAGTGTTCATTGGGTACTTGACGGGTTCAGCTTACGACTGGTATCGTAGTTTACCCGATAATTGCATTTCGTCTTTTGACGAATTTAAGGCAATGTTTCTCTCCCGCTTCTATGAAGGAGGTATGGACATGAACATGTCCTCCTTAATAGAAATCAAACAAAAGGAGAAAGAAGATACTCGGACGTTCATTGAACGTTTCTGACAGGCAACTCTAAAGATGCCTCCTGGTATACCAGATTCAGCGTTAATTGATACATGCAAGATGAATCTGCGACCATCCATTGCTGTCTTCACGGGTTCCCAATTCACAGATTGGGCCTCGTTTATTATAGCAGCAGTTTCTGCCGAGACCAATGGTAGGTTGGCTCGTGAACATGGAATGATCTTTGCCTCAGAGGATAAGGGAAAGAAAGGTAATCCTGGTAATAATTCTGGCAATCGTAATGCAAAAGGAAAGGACACCTTTATGGTTAATCTTTCCAAAAATAAAACGACGTCGAATAATCAGGAGTCTTCTAAGCCAAAAGAAGAATATTCTTTTGACGAGAGTGATATCCTAGGGATATTCCAATGTCTGGTAAAGAGTGGCAAACTCCAGATTCCGGAGCCAAAGAGGCCTAATGAGGTGAATCTGACTGACAATTCCAAATATTGTATCTATCACAGATACATCAATCATCCCACCAGAGCTTGTTATGTCCTAAAGAAGAAAATCTAAGAGCTGATTAATGCCAATGCCATCTCTTTAACTAACGATGAGCATACGGTCACAACTAATATGGTTTTTCTTCAATTCAGAGATTTTCCTTCTCAACAAATACCAGATGGGATTGTTCCAATTCCGAAGGCGACGATGAAGATTGTGAATATCCCGCCTGCCAGGGAAGAAAATAAAGGATTGTTGCCTCTTACATTAAAGAATAGTGAAATTATGTGGGTACATCCTGACTTAGTACCTGAAATGGAAGATGAAGGTAAAACTTTAAAATCCAGGAAAGGTAATAAAGTCAAAACCTGCAACATGATTTCTCATGTTATTCCAGATCCTGATAATTTGGATCATTTATGGGATGGCATTCCTTTGGAAGATAGACAGAGAAGATTGAGCATATGCCCTCCAAGTCTGGCTCCTCCTACAAAGCTCAAGCTTACTCATTAGCAGTGGCTAGCCATGAATAGTGTTCCCTTATACAGGGCACAACAAGTCTTTGCTGCTTATGAAAAAGCTCCTGTAGGGATTTTTTCTCGTATCCCGAATCCTTCTCCTCCCGTAGCTACAGAGACTTCTATTCCTCATTCTCCTGTAGTTACAGAGATCTCTTCTTCTTCCTCTGTTGAACCACCTGTTAAAAGTCTGCTGCCCACTCACTTGTACAGTCAGCAATCTGTCCTTCTCATGAAGAAGATGGGTTATGACTTTCAAAAGGCAGAAGGTTTGAATTATGATAAAGGAATACGACTTCCTTTACAAATTCAAAGTCAAAAATCCACTGTTGGATTGGGTTATGAGGTTCCTCATAACAATCCTCGTAAGAAGAAGGCTAAGGGAAGGAAGACTAAATCCTACAATATGGTACTTCCTTCTTCTGAGTCTGAAGAAGAAACCTTTGCTGGTACAAGATCTGGAAAAGAGTACCACAAAGATTATGAGGGATCCTCCAAAGATGCAGAGAATGTTGAAACACCACCAACTCAACCGTCTCCTGTTCCTGCTAAACCATCTGTGGTTGAAAAGGGAAAACAGAAAGCAGTATGCTATGACGTCCCATTGAAGTCTGTTTCCAGTCAGGGGGTGGTGATGAAACCCTATAAATTTGATATTCTAGCCCAGTTAGCCAATACTCCGGCTAGACTATCTATCTTCGAGTTGCTTCACCTTTGTAAAAAAAGTGGCGAAACCTTGAGTGAAGCTTTGCTGCAAGCTGACTCCTGCTTAGCTCAACTCAAGACTCCTGATAATATACCAGTGTCATGCCCACAATGTCATAGTGTGATGGAAGTAATTCCTAATATTACCTTTACACAAGAAGATATGATGTTGAAGCATAACAAGCATGACAGGCCTTTGTGCTATACTGGGTATATTGAATCCACTGAAGTTGACAGAATTTATATTGATCCTGGGTCTTCCATTAGCATAATTCTTCAAAGTATGCTAAGACCGTTGAGGATTCCTACTAGTGACTTGACTTACACTAGTACCACAATCGTTGGTTTCAACTCTGGAAAGAGTAAACCACTGGGGAAGATCCGTCTGAAAATCCAGATTGGTGATCTTCGAACGATGACAACATTCTATGTTATTAATTCAGACATATCCTACAACATCCTTCTTGGAAGATCGTGGTTACATGAGCATAACATCGTGCCTTCAACTCTCCACCAATGCTTCAAGTACGTAGATTCCCAAGGGGTTGTGAAGACTGAGTTTGCTGATATCAATCCTTTCAAGGGTGTCGAAGCCTATTTTTTTGATTCAATGCTCTATAAATAAGAGCATGTGAAAGAGATATCAGACATAGCTGAAGATCGATCATCTGCCGAAGATCAGTCTATTAATGAAGATCCGCCAGAAGAGCAACCTTTGATGATCAAAGTCAAAGGGCGAATCCAATCCCAACCTGTCAACAATCAACCTCTGATGATCAAGGTTAAAAGAAGAACTCAAGCTTCATCTGAGGAATCAGTGAATGTTCCTGCTAAAAGCCAACTTCAACCTCTTGTGATCAAGGTCAAAGGGCGTACTTTTCGTACGAATGATCCAGAACCACCATTGATTGTCAATCTTGGCAAGTCTATACAGAAGACGGATGATGGTCCATTAGTGATTAATCCGAAGCGTAGCAGTCAAATTATAAATGATGTAAATATTGATCATTCTGTACTTTCCGATATCAATGAAGATTTCCTTTTTGAGTATATGGCTGTCAAATTTGTTGAAAGAATGACTTTATTTTCTGATAATCAAAGTCATCAATATAAAGACGACATAGATACAGAGGAAAACTTATACATTGACAATAAGGAAAAAAAAATTTCCTCCTCATGTCGATGTTGGACCTTATGCTCAGAGGTTCCTAACATCTTCTCCCTATCTTCTTCCTGTAGCCGCTTCATCGTAAGCTTGTGTAACTTATAGACGTCACGAAGAATCTTATTTCGTGATTCTGTCTGATAAGAAAAACAAGCGTCAAATTGTGTTTGGCCTGGATAGAAATATCCCTGTTGTTCAGACAGATGATCTGAGTGATAAAGATAAAGGAAGAATCCGAATTGACAAATATAGTTAACAATCTCTCAAGATTATCCAGAATATGGAATATGATTTGAAGACTATGCAAGGTCTTAATCAAGGCAAGGGTAGACGATTACCATTAAGTGGTGATCCGTTTTATCAGAAAACTCGTCATGGGTTGGGATATGATCCGTCTCATATGTTTAATGACGATATACAAGAAGAATTCTCTTCTAGCTCTTCACAATCATCAGATTCGAAAGAAATCCAATTCATCGAATCCGATACGTCTCACTCCTCATATGTTAGAGGAGGTTATTATGATGAATCTGAACAAAAATTCTCAGTAAACATGGTTCAGACTGATGGTGAATCTGAACCATTTGAGAATGATCCTTGGGCTCAACAGATGGACACTCAATGGGAACTTTGTTTTGAACAATGACAGCCACCTACAGAGGATGAGATTGTCCAGATTGATGTTGGAGATGGAACTACGTCCAAACCAATATTCATCAGTAAAAACCTTTCTGAAGATGAAAAGGAAGAGTTGATAAAATTGATCAAAGAATATATTAATATTTTTGCATGGAGTTATGAGGATATGCCAGGTCTAGATCCTAAAGTTGCTACTCATAAACTCAATATTCTTTCTAATGCCAAGCCTGTAAAACAACAGCAACGACATTTTCGACCAGATATGATGGATGCAATTAAGGCGGAAGTCAAAAAGCTGATCATATGTGGCTTTGTTCGTGAAGAACAATACCCCGATTGGGTTGCCAACATTGTTTCTGTTATAAAGAAGAACGGAAAAGTCCGAGTTTGTATAGATTTTCGAGATCTTAATACAGCTTGTCCAAAGGATGAATTTCCACTTCCGATTACCGATGTCATGATAGACAATACATGCGGTTTTGAACGTATGTCTTTCATGGATGGATTCTCAGGATATAATCAAATCAAGATGCATCCAGAAGATGAGAAGCATACTGCTTTTCGTACACCCCTTGGGGTTTACTGCTATACGGTTATGCCGTTAGGTCTTAAAAACGTCGGTGCCACGTATCAACGGGCTATGAGCAATATCTTTCAAGAACATCTACGAAAGACAGTTGAATGTTACGTAGATGACATTGCTGTCAAGAGTCGATCAAAAGATGATCACATTCAAGACTTGAAGACAGTATTTGATTTGATGCGTCAACATCAATTGAAAATGAACCCTACTAAGTCTTTCTTAGGGGTTTCAGTGGCAAATTTTTAGGATTTGTCATTACTTCTCAGGGTATCCATGTTGATCCTGATAAAGTTAAAACAATTTTTGAAATGCGTCCTCCTCGTAACCTGAAAGAACTCCGTGGCTTTCAGGGTCGCATTGCTTATATCAGGAGATTTATATCTAATCTCTCTGGGAGATGTCAACCTTTCTCTCGTCTATTAAAGAAGGGTGTATCATTTGTTTGGGATAAAACGTGTCAGAAAGCCTTCAATGACATCAAGCAATATCTTACAAATCTACCTGTTCTGGTACCTCCAGTGGTAGGAAGACCATTTTTGCTATATGTTCGAGCTTTGGATCATTCACTTGGTGCTCTTCTTGCACAAAAAAGTGATATGGGACATGAACAAACAATTTATTATCTTAGCCGAATGATGGTCGGAGCTGAACACATGTATACTCCTGTAGAAAAGGAATGTCTGGCCTTGGTTTTTACATTCCAAAAGACAAGACATTATGTGACAGGATAGACTATTCATGTTATCTCTAGAATAAATCCCATTCGGGTATTGATGAGAAAATCAAGCATTCTTAACTCTAGGTTAGCTACCTGGGCGATGTTGCTCACTCCTTATGACATGGTTTATGTACCTCAAAAATCAGTGAAGGGTCAAGCATTAGCTGATTTTTTAGCTGCTCACCCTATACCTGAAACATCGAAGTTATATGAGGACATTCCAGATGAAGTCGTGGATTGCAACATGACTTTGAAGGATGACATCTGGCAATTATATTTTGATGGAGCATCACAGGTTGGACCTAAAGGTAATATCGTCTCTGGAGTAGGAATCGTCTTGGTTTCTCCTGATAAATGGTCATATATCGTGCCTACTCTCTCAATGAGCCATGCTCTAACAATGTAACAGAATACAATGATTTGCTGATTGGGCTCCAAGTAGCAAAGCAATTGGATATCGAGCTCCTAGAAGCTTATGGAGATTCTCAACTAATTGTTAATCAAGTTAGAGGAACTTATGAAGTCAGAAATCTTGATCTCATCCCTTATCATCAAGTGGTAATCGAGTTGATCTTTTCATTCAAAGGATTCTTCATCGAATTTGTACCACGTTCTCAGAATGTGGAAGCTGATGCTCTTGCTAGCTTAGCTGCAGACTTGGTTGTTCCAATTCGAAGACAAAATACAATTACTTTGTTAGACCGAGACTTATTCTGTGTCAAGAATAATCTGTATATTGAACAGAGTTATACTACAGAGTCAAGTTCCCAGCAGAAGGATTGGAGAAGTCCATTCATTGACTATGCGGTTCATGGGATTTTACCTGAGGATCCAAAAGAAGCTGCATCAATTAAGAGACGATCATTTCAATTTTGCTATGATTCGTCTTTACATATGTTATATCGTCGTTCATACGATGGACTCTTGCTGCGCTGTCTCTCAGAAAGTGAAGCTAAAAAGATACTCTGTGAGGCTCATGATGGTGTCTGTGGTGCTCATCAACCAGGTCCGAAGTTACAGGACCGCATTCGAAGAATGGGGTATTATTGGCCTTCCATGATAGCAGATGCTGTAGATTACGCCAAAAGATGTAAAGCATGTCAGATTCATGCTGACTTTATCCACCAACCTTCTGAATTTCTATATCCTACAGCAGCTTCTTGGCCCTTTGAAGCTTGGAGTATGGATATCATTGGTCCGATTAACCCTCCTTCTGTTAAAGGACATCGGTTTATATTGGCTATAACCGATTACTTTTCTAAGTGGGCAGAAGCAGTTCCACTTACTGAAGTAAAAACATCTAATGTGATCAGCTTCATCAAACACCATATCATTTATCGTTTCGGGATTCCTCGACGGATAATTCATGACAATGGACCACAATTTGCCAGTCAGGTATTTTATCGGTTCTGTGATAAGAATCGAATTCAAAATCTGGCTTCTACGGCTTATAATCCAGCTGCTAATGGTTTAGCCGAAGCTTTCAACAAGACGATCATTAAACTTCTCAAAAAGTTTGTCTCTTCTAATAAACGTGATTGGAATGAGAAACTTGGAGAATATTTATGGGCTTATCGAACAACAGTCCGAACTCCTACTGGTTTTACACCATTCTCACTGGTTTATGGATGTGAGGCTGTCCTTCCATTGGAAATCCAGATTCCATCTCTTCGAATAGCCATTGCTAATGAGTTAACTATAGAGAATAATGATCGCTTACGACTCCAAGAACTTGAAGGATTGGACGAAAAGCGTCTTCAAGCACAACAGCATATTGAGCTATATCAAGCCCGTATATCTCGAACTTTCAACCGTAAAGTTAAAGAGAGGATATTCAAGGTTGGCGAGCTGGTATTAGCTGTTCGAAGACCGATGGTGATGACTCACAAAAGCAAAAGGAAATTCCAAGCAAAATGGGAAGGCCCTTATGTAATTGAGACCGTGTTTTCCAATGGCGCCTATCGGTTATCCAAGCCCAATGGAGATCTACTCATGATGCCGATCAATGACAAATTTCTTAAGAAGTACTATGTATAAAAAAATAGAATAAAAATAAAATTTCTTCTGTTCTGAACAAAGGATTAAGGACGAGGACCACTGCCTTCCTTATTAAATACATAGTCGGCCAATGCATCGAAGGCATCGTTGCCTGAATTCACAAAAAACTTGCAGGTGGCCATCCTCAGCACCTCTTCCTCAGGAGTTTTCCCTGGCTCTGTTAAGAACGCAAAAATGTCTTGCGGTGGCTTGGGCGTAGAAGAGCCTTCGCTTATTTCGGTTGGGCCGGACACAATTGGCTCAACGGGATGCGTCTCGATGACGTCCTCAACCTTCATCGAGACTTCATTCTTTTGCTGCACATCCTTGGAAGACATTTCCGATAGAGGAGTGGAAATAAGAATGAAATGTTACAAAGAGTTCTCAACTATTTATAGGAGAGATCTATTAATGAATTGGTCTTTAAAATTGAAAACAACTTTTCATTCCCGAAAAGACCTGTTCATTCATTACGGCAGATTCATTCATTCAATTGTGGAATTGAATCGACTTTTCGTTTCCCGAAAGATACGTTGGTTCATTCATTCTTTTATCAATATTGGCATGTATCCTCAATGACATCTGTCTTCTTATTTTCCCAGCTATCAATGTTTGGTTAAGCTGGTAACTTGTCTCTTCGAAGAAGAATTTTTAATATTTTATCTTACCAGTTGGTATAAAATGTTGGATTTATTATTTATCATGTTATCATGACCTCTGAATAAATATTAAATCTGCTTGTATTTTCGATCTATCATGTCCATTTGGCCTCTGAATAGATATTAATCTAGTTTTCTTTGAGTTGTTACGATCTATCATGTCCATATTACCTCTGATAGTGTTGTATACTCTGAAAAAAAAACGAGATTTCATTTATGTCTATATTACCTCTGGATAGATACAAATTATTGAGTATAGAAGACTTGTCATTTCCATTCTCACTTTATCATCATAAAAGTCTATTACATTTCTTAGACTTTCTTACAAATCATAATGGAAATCTATTACATCTTGGATTTTCATTCTATACAAACGATGACCTAATCGAGATCTATTTCTTCTTTGGATCTTCTTCATCGGATTCGTTGTTGGTGTCAATTCCTTACTGTTTGAGCCTCAATGGCGACCAGAACAGTAGGAATTAACTCTGGTCTTCTCTCTCAGACGGGATGAGAATCCCAGAGTATGACAGCCCGAAGATGCGTTGCTGCTAATACAATTGGTGGAGAAATGACAGTCCTTCAGAAGAGATAGGAATGTATCCAGCATTGGGATACGATTCCTAGTTCTGCCGTGAAAGGAACTCTACTACCCAATTTCTCGGGATAGAGTTGACTCCACCATCCAACTTTCCGTGTATAAAGGCTCTTCCTACCATCTGAGGAAGACCCTTTTATCCCACGAAGAGTTCTGAGTTGTCTGGTTTGCACGTCAAAAGCGCATGAGCTCCCTGATGTTGATGTCAGAAGAATGCTCCTCACAGCATCCAAGTCGCCAATACCGGTTCTGGAAATGTTCTTCATCCAAACTTCTGCAAAAAACAGTAGAGAAAAATTGTTTTAAACAGAAGTGTCATCAAACGCATACTAGTGAAGGGCCGCCAGTGTTTTACGCCCGTGTTCCATGTGCACCTTATTCAACAAGGCTTTTTCGCCCATGTTTCATGTGCATCTTATCTACAAGGCTTTACGCCAGTGTTTCATGTGCGCCTTATCTAACAAGGCTTTACGCCTGTGTTTCATGTGCAACTTATCTAAAAGATTTTACGCCTGTGTTTTATACGCTCCATATCTATCAAGGATTTGCGCTCATTTTCAGTAGGCGTGCCTTATCTATTAAAGATAGGCATCTGTTTTCAACGAAAAGCACAAAGGCAGACGATTGTTTATGAATCAAACTTACCATTAAGATCAGATGATTCGGCCCTAAGAGTTGTTGAATCAACGTCTGATAATCTGGCGTACAGAGGAACGACATCGTAAAGCATCGTCATTATCAATCTCTTGTTGGAGAATGAAATCTTGCAAAAAAGCTATCTTCGGAGAAAAAGAATGAGAATGAGAATGAGAATGCATAAAACATTCTTTAACTCAGCTATTTATAAAGGGTCGAAGAAACGGTTGGCGTGAGTCTATTTCAGAAAAGATCCCAAAAAGAGCACTCATGACCACAGAACAGTTGCAACGTGTTGTTTTGTTTCTCTTGGGAATGAACAAACATGGAAACAGTCAAAAGAGATGTAGAATAATCCTATATTTATTCATCACGAGAATAAAGGTGGAGATAACACCAGAATTTTATTTTATAAAGAGTAGGCCCCTACATATAAGTTGAGTGTCATAATACATAGATGACACTTTTACACAAAACATTATTTTTTTTTCTCTCCTTCGTTGGGCTGACGAAGGGAGGTGCCTAACTCGTGCACATTGTGGATCCCTGAACGACGTATCAGATTGAGGAATGCTTCTGCATCACCTGATCCTTCGTAGGCAGTTGTGGGACCACCATTTATACGATCGAAGATCGCTGGAGTCAGTCCAAAGCACTCCATGAAGTTGCGTGCTCGCTCAACCTCCATCTCTATGTCAAGCCTTGAGCCTTGAGCCTTTTCCTTGTTAGTATCTATCTCTTTCTTCGGTGCCATGACAGTATGAGGATGAAAAATGAGAATGAAGAACTTCTCCTTATATATACAATCAAATCAACTCTTCATATTCCTTATGGTAAACTGATCATTATTAATGCAACTCGGGGAGATGAAGAGGCGTTCGAATGTTTCGAGAGAGAATTCATTATGACGGTTGAGTATTAATCGGCACCATTTTTTTGACTTTTCATGTTCAAAGTATTTCGAAATTCTTGAAAGTCTTTTCAAATTTCGAAAACTTTGAAGGGGGTCTTGTAGGAGCGTAAAAAAATGCTTCATAGACTGAGTCAAAGAGATAGAACTTTTACACTCAAAATGAGCTGTTTTATGCCAGGGACAAGTCAGCTACTTTACGCTAGGGACAGGTCAGCTATTTTACGCCAGGGGCACGCCGACTACTTTACGCTTAAGACAGGCTGTCAAATCATGCATTTAATGCAAAGTAATAATGGGTCTGACATGAAGATCTACTGACGACGTATAACACAGGATTCGAAGGGATTTGTTTTACACAAAAATTAATATTTGTCGTTTAGTACGTGGACTGAGCTATTTTAAGCTCACAAGATGGCTTCTTTTACGCATGAATACTATATGAGCCTTTTTACCGCTCAAAGTTGATGTGTGCATAAAGTTTATTTGGGCTACCTTTACGCTCAAGGTTGTTTTATCAACCACTTTACGCGAGAAGTCCATTTTAGGGCTATTTTACGCCTAGTCTACTACTTTACGCTCAGAGTATATTTGGGCTGGTTTTACGCCCGATCCTTCCTGACTACTTTGGAACGTGGTTTGCCTACGTGGCTTTCATACCACATATCTCGAAGAACGTGTGTATGTGCATCCTATTTTTATTGAGATAATGGGACACGTGTCAACGTGTGTAAAGGATGACTTCAGTTATAGATGGCAGTTATTAACTTTTGCTGAGTTTTACGCACAAAAGGCCAAGTCTATAAATAGACTTATTTTTCTCAGACGGAGGGACAGAGGAGAATACATAGAGATCAGAGCCCAGAAATTTTGATTCCCCGAGAGCATTATTCTTCAACCTTTCTTCCAGAACAGAGTGAAGCAAAGCAGAAAAGCATTCGACCTCGCCATTAGTGCCCAAGTGCGTCGATACCTTTCTGGTGACTTAGTTCTTCCAGTTGTTCATCTTCTAGCAGTGATCTTCATCATCATCGTATGGTCCATGGAACAAAGTGATCGCCTTCAGATCAGACTTCCATAGCAATACTTCCCAGAACAATTTGTACTTCTTGTACATTTTCTCGTTTTATTTTCAAAAGCCAATTTTCAGGCATTTTGTTAAGTAAAACAGACAAAAGGCTCAATTTTACATAAAATAAAGTACCAAAATGATCCTGGTTAATTATAGAAATTTATACTAATTTTTCTGGAATTTATAACCCCCCATAAATATTTTTTAAAAATCGGCAAACATATAAATACTGAAAATGAGTTCTGTTTTCCTATTTTTATAAAATACCAAAAGTACTTATTAAGTGCTAAAAAATTATATAAATTATCTAATTAACATAGTATTTAAATACAACTTTTTCCAGATTTTACAGCACTTAAAATATATATAAAAATTCAAAAAAACACAAGCAACAGTTTCTGAAAATAATTAATTAATTATTTACTATTTTGTCCATGTATTCGAAATTGAACCGAAGTCCAGATACAGGACCCAGAGCCATGATCAAGTCCAATATGACTTGTACAACTCGAATATTAGACACAATTGGGCCCAAAAATTAATGCTAGGCTTGGACATCACTTGGTCATAATCAATAAAAGCAGTAATTTTATTACATAAATAATTTTTAAAGCGCGTAAAATAAGCAATCACAATTTAAATAATAAAATGACTTGTAAATTTATGCACCAATAATATTTTGTACAAAGTAGAATTTGAAATACATATATAAATATACAACAACAATATTTATACATATACATATAAATATATATAGATATTTATATATATA